>VWPU01011633.1:0-375000 GCA_013398955.1 Callaeas wilsoni | reverse complement strand
AATCATACACCATAAATCTCTCACTCTTCCCTGCTGCTGGGAATCGATGCATTATTGAACACAAATACTAAAAAAACAAATGAGAAATTTACTTGGGGTAAAAACTTTCTGCAAAACAGTATAGCGGTATAATGAAAGATGAGCAAGTATAAAAATTCCTACTATTTTTTTCCCTATCTTTATTTAGATAAACAAGCTCTTAAAATAAATTTGATGTTTTCAAATGCTAACCAATTTCTATGATTTGTAGATAAGGTACCTCTTAACCCGTGATGTCTGATGCTCTCCTCATTTAATTGCAATGTAAATTAAAACCACATGAAAATCTTGGTTGTAAACATTATAGTAAATTATAATCATGCATGTGAGTGTAATTCAGATAGCAATAACTGAGCAAATACCATGCAGGAAAACATTCCACACTGTCCATTTTTAATGAAAGAATACACATTTGTGCTTGTGGAGTCCAAATGAAGGACAGTCGGAAGCCTCTAGTATATTTGGTTAGTGTCGCAACACAGGGCAACAAAATGCAATGGAAGTTTTCCTGCAACGGTAAGATAATAACAACCTCTGCACTCAATATCCCCTGTTGGGAGAGAGGTGAATCAGTCCCCTTGATAGGTAGCTGAATTCTGAGCAACATCACCAGGGGTGTTGAACTATATGGATTTAAATTATGGACAATTTCCCATAGGGACTAATATGAAACTTTTGTATCAAATACAATTTTCTAAGCAGAACAAGTAAACTTGAACCTTTCTCAAGTAAAAATAGAGCACATCAGTGCTCCATATCACACACTTTTTTTTTTGTATTAAATTAATGCATTTCAAAAAATGAAGAAAGTAAAAGGATTAAGGAAATATGGGCAGAACTGCCACTACAGAGCTGCGTCCGAGCGCAGTTCTAGTTAAGATTTCCTTCCCCAGGCAGCTTCATCACTTCATGTGCTGCTGCATCTAAGAGATCAGATACATGCAGTAGAGCAGTATAAGGTTTTATCAGCAAGTGTCTTGGATGGATTTACATCATTCCACATGCAAGGTAATAAAAAGATACCATCTATTTAAAAGAACAAATAGGTTTGGAAGAGATTGGGAGGTTGCAGATATATTCACACACACACATATACATATGATACTGTTGCATTTGTGTTGGTATGAGTATTAAGATGTGTCCCTCCGTATCTATATGCAAATGATAATATTTTTATTCTCTAATAGATAAAAATAAGCTCTTTTAGTTCTATAGTTCCAACTAAGTAGGCCTACGGCATAAAAAGTATTTCAGAGCAGAAAAGCTTTTATCGTGTGTCACTGGACCAGACAGAAAGGGAAGCCTCCCTTCATTTGATGCTGCCCTAGTACATAGAATGCAGTTTTATTTGTGGAATGTGAGTGGCCACACAGTCCCCCTTGCCCTCCCTATCCCAAACTCTTCTGGGTGAAGCCTTTCTTGTTTATCACCATATTAGCGTTCCACATAAAATGCCTCCACTAACACCACAGGATAATTTGAGTGTAAACAAAGAATTTCAATTGTATGAAGTTGTACTCTGTGCCCTGATATAAGCAGTCATACCTTAGGTGTATGAGCATTTTAACACATATTCACTGACTTACTACATCTTTCATTTCTAAAATGTGTATTTTTTCCAAAAGAAACAGGATTTTAAAGCACATTTTTTAGGCTAAAGATAGAAGTAGAGAAAAATGAATTCAGTTTAAGCCAAAGGGAATAAAAAATTTGGTCGTTTCTCTTTTATATTGTTAGGAGCTATCTATATGTAAACATCTGTATGTGCATGCAAGAACATGCACTTTTCTTGAGGTCAGTAGTTGAGAAAATGAGTGAGTAAGAGGCCTTCTCCATGCAGATCTACTGATGAAGCACAGAAGGTAAAATCTCTGTCACTTCCCCAGGGATTCACAGGGAGAGGGGAGCTTATGCACTCTCTGCCCTGCAATTGAAGCGTGGTTCAAAATACATTTCCAGAATGCTGTATGTTCCTTAAGATTTTTCTTTTCTGAGTATATTTCTGAAGGCTTCTGATGGATTTTGCCTTCCTCCATGCTGAAATCCCAGTTTTACACTAACAATGAAAAAGCCAATAATTTAGAAGTCAAAGAATACATAGATTTTATTAAAATGCCAACTTGTCCCTGGTGTCCAGCGCAAACATGAGGCTCAATGCAATGAGCTGTGAGAATAAAATGTAATCAAAAGATCTGAGATAGTTCATGAACCATAACAGCATAAGAGGGAAGGAGAGACTGTATCCACTCACCATGTGATGTTCTGTCTTGCAGTGGCAGGATGAGAAGAATCAGGTGGATAGGGGAAAAGATGTCAAACTCAGAGTGTTAGAATAAAAATGGCCCATGCTGACTAATGTTTATAGATCAGAACAAGTAATTTAAGGTACTGGACAAGTACAAGTGTCTCATATTTCAGAGACGACGAAGAGAGAAGATATAGCCATTTCCTACATGAGGCTAATAAAGCTCCTCCTATGCCCTTCCTTGTTTCCACTCTGTAAGCCTCTGCTGATGAGGGGCTTACAGCTGCATGAAGTTACAGCCATTACTAACCGCCAGAGAATGTTTGAGAGTAAGATTTGAAAGAATCAAATTCAGTCTACTAAGTTATTACATTGATTAGCAAGGTTATCAAGATGATTTTTTTAAGTTGAAAGCTTTAATAATTTACTGACAACAGATGAAAAGTTTCTCTTTTCCCCTGCTGTTGAGCTAGTAAAAAGTAGCTGTGAAGAAATTTGCTTTCATGTTTGAACTCTAGGTAAAGATCAAACATGGCAAAATTTCAGTCAAAATACGCTATTTCAAAAACATATGAAGGCATTATTTAGAATACTCTGACTGATTTACCTAGGTATTTTAGATAAAGCTAAAAGATTTGCTATAATTTCCATTTACTCTTGACATGAACAGATACAGAAAAACATAGGTACAATTAAATCAGAAAAAGACATAGCCTAAAATCCTGGAGTTATAATCTTAGCGGTTTATCCTACAGCAAATATTGTGAGACACATATAAACTGCTTTTTGTGTATATGTTTCAGTAATTTGTCTTTGTCTACATATCTGATTTTTTTTTCAGATCAAAGAATTACAAAATGGGTAAGGTTGGAGGGGACCACAGTGGGCCACCTGGTCCTACCTCCCTGCTGGAGCAGGGTCATCCTAGCGCACATGGCACAGGATTGTGTCCAGATAGATCTTCAATATCTCCAGTGAGGCAGGTTCCACCACTCTCTAGGCAATCTGCCCCAGTGCATGGTGACTCACACAGTAGAGAGGTGGAACTTCCTGTGCATCAGGTTCTGCCAATTGCCTCTTGTCCTACTGCATGGCACCACCAAGAAGAACCTGGCTCCATCCTCTTTACACTCTCCTTTTAGATATTTATACACATTCGTGAGGACCCCTCTCAGTCGCCTTTTTTCAGGGCTGAGCAAGCTCAACTCTCTTAGCCTGTTCTTGTAAGAGAGATGCTCCAGTCCCTCAATTGTCTTTGCAGCCTCCACTGGACCTGCTCCAGGAGCTCCATGTCTCTCTTGTCCTGAGGAGCCCAGAACTGGACACAGCACTCCAGATGTGGCCTCACGAGGGCTGAATAGAGGGGTAGGGTCACCTTCCTCGACTTGCCGGCAATGCTCTTCCCAATGCACCCCAGGATACCACTGGCCTTTTTGGCCCCCCGGGAACACTTCTGGCTCATGGACAGCTTGCTGTCCACCAGGACCCACCAGTCCTTCTCCTCAGAGCTGCTTTGCAGCAGCTCAGCCTCCAGCCTGTACTGGTGCATGGGGTTATTCCTCCCCAGGTGCAGGACCCTGCATTTGCCTTTGCTGAATTTCAGAAGGTTCCTCTCTGCCCATCCCTCCAACCTGTCGAGGTCCTTCTGCAGGGCTGCACAGCACTAGGGGGTATTGGCCACTCCTTCCAGCTTCCTGTCATCAGTGAACTTGCTGAGGAGGCCTCTCCCCTTCATCCAAGTCATTCATGGATAAGTCAAACAAGACTGGACCCAGTACTGAGCCTTGGGGGACACCAGCAGTGACAGGCCTCCAACTAGACGCTGTGCCGCTGTTTATGACCCTCTAGGGTCTGCCATTTGGTCAATTCTCAATCCACCTCACTGTCCACCCATCCAGTCCTCGCACCCTGAGTTTGCCTGTGAGGATGTTGTGAGAAACAGTGTCAGAAGCCTTGCTGAAGTCAAGATAGACAAAATCCACTGATCTCCCCTCATCCATCCAGGTAGTTGGTTCATCACAGAAGTCAATGAGGTTGGACAAGCATGATTTACCTTTAGTGAATCCATGCTGACTACTCCTGATCACCTTCTTGGCATCCAGGTGGATGTCTCCAGAACGGGACATTTCATAAGCTTTCCATGGATTGAGGTGAGGCTGACTGGCTGGTAGTTCCCTGGGTCCTCCTTCTTGCCCTTTTTGAAGACTGGAGTGGCATTTGCTTTCTTTCAGTCCTCAGGTGCCTCTCCTGACCTCTATGACCTCTCAAAGTTGATTGTGAGCAACCTCGCTAGAGTGTCCACCAGCTCCTTCAGCATTTGTGGATGCTTCCTGTCAGGGCCCATGGACTTGTGGATGTCCAGTTCGTTTAGGTGTTCTGAGCCAAACCTGCTTAACCAGGGGAAAATCTCCCTTCCAACACGCCTTTACTCTGTTCTCCTGGGTCAGAGATCAGGTATAACTTTGGCCAAACAATTAGAACTAAACCAAGTTTAAATGGTTATCATTGCCTTTAAAAAACAGTCAAATAACTATAAGAAATTAATTAAATATGGCTTCTTTAGTGTAGCCGGTGTGGTGAAAAATAATACTAGAAATAATTGTATTCCCTTCCATGGATTAAGGACAATTACATGACCGTAAAATATATCTGTATAAATGGCTTTCAGAAGAATGCTAACAAAACCCATACATTTGCCATATCTATTGCCAGTGTAAAGAATCACTTTGAAATGCCTGATCTCACTCTCATACACCCTCTACTTCCTCAGCTGAGTCATGCACAGTTCTACTTTTGTGTTGAAATGTCTTTGTGTTGGTAGGAAAGACAGTGATATAGTTATTCCTAGCTACAAAGTTTTGTTCGAAGTTGGCCATGCAGTCACAAGTGTTTATGATTCTGGTAGAACAAGTTAAAATCTCATTTAGGTCTAAGAGTAGCTTATTTGTTTGTCAATGTTGACTAACTGAAATGGTTCTGGAGTTAATGCCCTGAATTGCAGTATACTAAGCATGCTTGAAAAGATGGGGATAGCTAAAAGAAAGAAATGGGATCTTGTAATACACTAAATTACAGTAGAGCTATAAAGGTTTTTTGCTAAGTTAAATACAACCTTTCCCAGTATAACAAAAAAGAAACCTGCATCTGCATTTTCAGTAAATAGTTCTTGCAAAAAGAGTATCCTCCTCTTCACATTTAGGCACCTCTAACCAATACCATCCAGCACATGAAAGCTAGCTTTACTACACTGCTATTTACAGAATGGGCACATGTGAATTGTTGTGCGCTTGAAACTATTCTCAACAGAAAACCACCTAGTATAAGACTAAAAACTTTTAAAATCCTGAGTAATTACAAATAATTTCTAAACTGCAATGTTTTTACATGTTTTTGGGCATTTTGCTTCATTTCTCTGTTACTCGTTTCCTTATGAAAAATGACCTCATTACTTTCCTTCATACTACTGTTTATTCCATTCAGATGATAAAGTCATCACAGGAGAGATTTTCAGTTAGAACACAACTATATATAGTGTCTGGCATGAAGACGCCCAAGACATTGGAGGCTGCTGGTGCTGCTGTAAAATAAACAAAAATCTAATAATAGAAAATACATTATGTTACCCAAGGTGAGAGTCAGAAAGCTTGACTCCATTGTGCAAATTCTTTTAAGGCACAGTTTCCAGTTTTGTTCATTCATGCACCTAGTCTTTTGCAAAAAATTATGACATCAGAGTTCTTGTGGTTTGTGTAACAACAGGAGGCTAAAATTGTTAGCAATTCATGGGAGAAAAAGCTATAAAGAAAATCAACAAACAGAAAAGGAAAGTCATTAGTTGTAAGAACCTACAAATAAATTAAACCTTGCCTAAGATGTATTGATTTTCTGTGGCCTTGCCTATAGAATAATGTCAGGAATGCCTGACAATCCATTAGATTCAGAAGGCACAAACTACTTATAAATACTCTTTTGCTTCCATCTTAAAAAATATGCTGGTATCAGACCTCATTCTGATTCTCATCTGCCATGGTGTAAATCAGAAACAATTTCCCAAAACTCTTCAAAAGGGAGTTATAAGCATAAGGATTAAAATCAAAGCACATTTTACTGTAAGGTATGAGTTAAATGAAAATGATCAAGAAGACCTGTACTTTTTATATGAATTAAAATTTCCTGACTTCTTTATAATGTCAGCATCTTAATCAAAATAGGCAGTTCCAGGAATGAAATTAAACAATAACCACTGTAATAAATTATGTGCTTAGATTGCAAGAATATGGTTTTTACTTAATACCTCCTAAGCTAGCAAAATACAATACTTATAACTGTAAACCAGCCTGACAATTACTGCTGTCAATAATGAAAAGCCATCAAAATAACGTTAAATTCTCAATAATTTTCTATTAAAAATTGTCATTATATAATTTTAAATTCTTACGTAATTTCTTTCCTGTTTTTATTTTCAATACAAAAAATATATCAAAGGTACAAATAGTTTAACATCTGGCTCCCCCTTGATTTAAAGATGCTTGATTCAAGCCTATAATCAAAACAATTATTTTACCATGAAAGAATCTCTCTGCCTACGCTGCAGGCAGAAAAACAAAAGTGGGCAAAGACAAACAAAAGACAGGCAGAAAACTTTTGACAGCAAAAGAGAACAGATGGAACAATGTAGTTTATTCTTAAATGTGTTTGATTTAAACTTTTCTGTCTACCTGTCCTAATGACGATTCAGTTACAGACAGAAAAATCACATCTGAATGCTTCTTAGAGTTATTAGTTTCATAATTTTATATGCTTTGAAAATGGCTATCTACATATAGCAAATGTGGAGAACTACGAGGCAGATTAGAATTTTCTGTGTGATGAAGTCTACAGCCAACGCCCCTACTGAGATTTTGTCGTTTGTGTAAGTTTTCGACATTTTTATTGCTTTGGCAATATTAGGTCATAATTTCTGGTTGTTCATACTAGATTGTTTGCCTACATAATTTTGCTCATAGGGTTAGGCATCCAATCTACAAGTACTTTTTAGATTTCATATGACACGTAGTCAAGACTAGCTGTACATGCAGTGGAGAGCTAGAGACAACTATTCACAGGTGCTCAAGACAAGAGGAGTGAATTGTCCTCTCTCTTTGACTACATAGCAATTTAGACTTGGACTTGGACTAGGTGACTGCTCTTCAGACAGCTGGAGCTGAGGGGTTAATTCTCTCTCTGCTATTCAATAGAGAGAGACTCTTCCTGACCTGCTAAGCAGGAAATACAGAAGGCCTTCCTGCTGAGACTTGTCTTAGTAGGTAAATTCCATGCTTGAGACCACAGAAGGAGGAAAAAAAAGCTTCCTGCATACAATTCTATAATTCAGTATCATTTTAAAGCAATAAATGAAAATACTTCACAGTTAAGAGCACATTACTTTTGTTTGCCCTGACTGAAATATCAGCCTAGATGGCACAATGACATGACTTATAAAACTACTGAAATCTGAAATTTTGGGGCATATGAGCCAGTACCCATCTCAGCTGAATAATTATATGATGCTATCTGGCTGAGGGACAGGGAGTAGGAGAAGGAAAGAAGCAGAATGAAGAAAGTTGCTTCAGAATTTGCTTCCAAAATCAAATTCCTTTACATAACTTGTTACTACAGTGGCAAAATACAAGAAAGTTTGCAGTACTACATAATAGTCAGTACAACAAGTGAATCAATTGAAGACAAGCATTAAAAGAGTTATTTGCTAATGGGCACCATGCCAGGGTTACTCATGCAATGCTGCCTGCAGAATTCCTAAGCTGAGTTCAGAAGATACAGATCGATGCACCTCCAAAGAGAGTCTATATCAATCTCCATTTCATTCATTAGCTTCCACTCTGAGCTGGTAGGCTGCTAGTTAACTCTTTAATGTGGGAGAAACTGTCAGTGTAAAGGCCACTGGGACACACACTCTTCTCTGCTGTACTTGACCTGTCGATATTTCTTGAGGCACACTGTTTAAACTGGTACAGCTAATGGCAAAATGGAGATCTGTGAGGCTTGGAGAGGTTTTCCTAGCTTTATATTGGCTTATCATTCTACAGTAAACATTAGTAAATGCATCCCGACAAAGTATTCCTATTTGTGTCCTCTTGCATATGAATAACAGGCCTCAGATGAAATAACTCAAACAACTCTGTCCCTGAAATCAAAGACAGCTTAAATAATAAATTATGCTAATTTGAGAAATTAGCACATTGAGATATCATGCAAATGAACTACAGGCAACTGACATTTGGTTACTAATTAAATTGTTCTAATGTCCCAGACAGACAGAATGAGATAGCGACAGCAGTAAAGTTAGAACTCAGTTTCACTTTGAATTTGTTTGGTTGTAAGTGCATCGTAAAATTGTGTAGAAATCCAGCAGGTCCAGGACATGATTGATGCATAAACCATTCAGAATACTTCTGAAAGTGCAAATATGAGATCTAACATATAAAGGTATAATTACTAAAACAAAGAACAATCTCAAACCACCCAGACTTGTGGGCTTTGCTATTTTCTTTCTACAAATATTGAATGTACTAATTTCCCTTGCCTTGCTGCTGAATAAAATCAATTTCCTCAGTAGAGGTGAACCCTCTTTTGTTTAAGGTTAGATGCAAAGTTGATACGCATCCTTAGATATAACGTAAAATCCTTGAATATTTAGAACTACGTCACTGTGTGAATCCACAGCTGGTACAGATTCATTATTTGACAATCAGTGCTTTCCATACAATAACCAACATGCTTGGAATTAGCTGAAGGGGAAAAAGCTTCACATTATTTTAAAACTCTAGCCAAATTGTTTGTATACAAATTTTGATAATAACACCTGCTTTTTCTCTGTTGGCCAATACGATCCATGGAGAATCTTAGCTCCAACAATTTCCCTGCAGAATTGTCAAACATATGTATTTGTATTTCATTACTTGGGTAATAGCAGATTTGCCAAGTTCATTTACTACTAGTTGCTCCTCAAACATCTCAGTGGGATAATTAGGGAATACTAAGAACTGAAACTGTAGTATGTTAGGTGGGGGCTAGAGCAATTGCCCAAATCCCACTTCTGATTAAACTGCTGTCCAGAATTAAATATTCAATAACTGAAATTCTGTTTTCTTCCCTTACTCTGAGCAACTTATTATCAAGGAGATAGAATAACTCCCTGTTTTGTGCAATAGAGACAGAAAAGCTCACTGCACTGCTCAAACCAATTCTAATCCCTTATGAGCCTACAAGAATGGTATTTAAACTGAAAATTGACTGCGTAATGGACTAAGTGGTGTCTTCTGTTCTAATGGTTCAATATGTTGGCATTAAAACAAACAAAAGCACATTGACACCCAATGTCTGAACTGGGGAGACTAAACAAGTGGGGGGATAAAGTTTAAGAATAGGAAGGCAATCAAAAATCCTTTCTATCTGAGGGTCTATCTGAAATATAAAGCTGCTGACAGTGAAATGGATGCCTCCATTAATTCTGCAGAAGATAGGGGTGTGCTCTTGGACTTGCTTTGTTCTATTTACACTGCACAGGGGCTGCACAAGAAAAAAGAATTTTCAGCCTTAGATTCCCACAGTGAAGTCTCCAGTGCAACTATTCTGGTTTAACTTCATAGCTCAAAATTTCATCTGGCATCTCTTTGATTATTACCTGCTGTGGGCACATTCTGGTCTAACATCCACAGGGTAAAAGTCAGGCAAAATTTCCTCTCCTGTCCTCATGCCTCTTCCCTTGTGTCATTAGCCACAGGAGAAAATTTGGTTTCTAGGTTTTACAACGATTATGTGAGAGGCACAAATCTTCGAATCGTTACGGGTATAAGAAAAATCACTGCCTCTAATTCAGGCTGTCTAATACTTGCCATTGTTCAGTTTTGTGCTTCAGTACATGTTACTCTGATAAACTCTAATCATTTAGACTGACGTTTTCCCTGCCAAGGGGAGTTGCATTTCTAAACTGCCAGAGGAAAGGTGCCATGCCATATGAATTATCCATCTGATATGATAATGTCTTTATTACATTTTGGAGAAGTCATACAAAACTCCACTAAAGGCATTTTTCTATTTCTTTTTGAGATTCATATGAGAGATAAGCATAACATTTCCTAAAAAGCAGAATAACTACCAGCCTTCTGACACTAAACAGAAGAAAACACCCTTTCAAATAATAAATAAGTGTCCGCAGAGAACATCTAAACTCATATGTCACTTACTCTCTAATCACACACATTCATATACACAATCAAACATGATTAAAAACTACAAACTCTTTGAAAGTTGATGGGTATACCGTCATACAGGTGTTTCACACACTTGAACTTGAGTATTCAGAGCAGAAGCACATTTAGAGTTTGGAATTCTTAGGTCCAGTGAAGTTGCTGGTGCCAATGGATACTGAGCATGGCTGCTGACACATTGAGAACTGTGTGTAGGAAATATAAAGTGGATGGATGACTTACTGCTGGGGCTTCAGGGATTACAAAGATAATTGTGGATCAATTCTGCCAGATGATTTGAAGTAACTAAAGCCTGCCATCAGTACTTTAATTGTTTTTACAACAGAACTTGAGAGTGCACTTAGTGCAATGAATGATTTGATAACACCTGGTTGAAATGCCCTGTCCATTAGTTGGGTATCATCTCTCACTTTTATTAAGCTGGTTAGTCTACTGCTCCACTCATTTAAGACCCAAGATTTATGTTAGAAAGAGATTTTTACATGTGTCTGTTGAAATAAATATCTCTTAGCAGGGTTAGAATGGTAAATGTATAAAAAGAATGGCCTTTCTGTCTGAATCTTTTCATATTTATGTTTGTAAGTAATAGCCTAAATTTAATAAAAAGTATTGTCTTATTCCTTTACACCAAACAGTCCTAGTTTTCATATACAGGAAAGAAAACTAACTGAGCAAAAACTGAATTCTTTATCCCTTCACAAAACATCAAGAATAAACTGTTTCCTAGCAGAGCAACCAGCTGAAACTCCATGAACTGCTGTTGTTCTTGAAGTAAAACCACTTACTTGACTATTGGCTATTACAAAGGCTAGAGGCAAATTCCTTAAGAAAACCGTGCCTGGATGGTTTTCTCTGTTTTCTTTATTCTGTGAAGAAGCACAGGAGCACAGGTATGTCTAATCACCTATATCTCCCTATCTGCAAGATATGAGCTATCAAAATCCCACAGTGTTTCAAACTGATGAACACAAGTGCAACAAGTTTTCATGTAGAGTCTCAAAACTCAGGATGTTGCCTATGCTGAAGAATTGGAGACATAATTAATCAATGGAAATTCCAAAATGCAATCAATCTCACTGACAACTTGTCCAAAGTTAGCTCCAGTCTAGCTGGAACACTGCCAGGCAAAAAGACTTGGATACCTCTGGGCTAAGATTGTTGTAACACCTGCTTGCCATGGTACCTTTCAGGTTGGATGAAAGCATCTGTACAGAATGCAGGCCAATATGGGAAATAAATTAATTAGCAACGATATGCTTTCTTAATTCACTTAACACAGTCTGATGTCTTCCTTTAATATAAACTGCCAGGGCTGCTATATTGAGAAGACTCATTTAATGAGACTTATCAGTGGCTGTTCTGTAGAGCAAAAAAGAAACAACTGAGAACTGCCCATCGTAGCAAAATGTCTACAAAACCACTTTTCTAATAGGCAACCAGAATAATTTCTGTTTTTTTTTTTAAAAAGTAGCAGACCCTAACTAGAGTAAATTGGTCTAGCTTTATTGGTGTCAAAACAGCCATGAAAACTCATATTAGCTAAACATAGAGTTCTATGTTCCCATGAGTGACATTAAAGAGATGGTACATGCTAACAGAAGAAAAAGAGGACTTGAATATGATATTGTTGAATTAACGTTTAGTGAATAGTTTATAAAGTCACTTTCTTTCCTTCCTTCCTTCCTACATAAGATCTAAACCCACAAATTAAGCAGGGATGGCATAATCCTAATTGCTAATGCCAACATTAAAGTATTTTTTTTCTGTATGATTGGCAATTCATTCCATTGGCAATAATTCATTTATTCCAGAATGCATTTTATTAGATGTTACTTAATTACAATGATGACTTTAAAAAAGAAAACATTTTGGGAAGAGTGAAAGCTACTTGATACTTTGGTAGTGTTGGTGGCAGGAAACAGAACATTGTTGGAGCTTAAAACTTAACAATGGTCAAAGCATATTTCTTTTTCATCCATCTTGAGTGAAAACCCTCTGAGATCGGAAGCTCAAACACCATGGGGAAAATTTGAAAAACTGGCTAATTCTGCCATTCATTTAAATTCCAAACCATTTGCTTCTTTGACGGGGAAGTAACACTGAAAAATCTGCTGATTCAGCTATTGCAAACTTTGAGAGTTCTCTTACTTTCTTACTTTAGCTCACAGCTGAATATCAAGTTCATTATCAACTTATTAGATTGGCAGTTGGTCAAATAAAAAACTATTTTATTAAAACCTTGAATTACAGACATACTGGAAAACTTCACCTGTTGGCAATACTCTGGGCTTTTAAAGACTGTGCTAAGAGATGCCAGGGCTGTTTAAAACTGTGCTCTTAATTTTAAAGTCCAGCATCTCTTTAAACAGCTTTCTATGAAAGTTGAAATCTGTCCGCTAAGTCTTGGCTTAATACCAGATTAAGTTAGGATCTAAGTGTCTCTTTAAAGAAAGATGCCTATGAAATGATACAGCTGAGAATCAGGCACACAGACTTTCATGCTACAGTTATCCTAAAGGAAAAACACAATAATGAGAGGCAAAGAGAGATAGGATGGAAGACACAGAAGTGTGAGGAAAGCAAAAGCACAGAGTGCTAATGTTCAATCCCTCACCTTGAATTATACCTACTTGCCCTCAATCTTCCCTGTTTGATGACATCTGGACACCACAGGGTTGCAGAAAATTAAGCTTTTCTTTGTGTGGAGGAGCAGAACACTGCATTGAAAAACATGCCATGCTGATAGCTCCTCTCTCAGCTTAAAGAAAGAGTCTTCAAAATGGCTCTGCAGGTCTACCCAAAATCATGTTAGAAGACAAAACTTTGCCTAAGCATATGCAAAAGAAGCCATAAACATAGAAAGTTTCCAGGAAAAAAATGTCCAAATTGCTAGACCTGATGTAAGGCAGGAGAAAGCTACTATTGATCTTACCAGTAACCAACAGTGAGGTCTGCAATTAAAGACAAAAAGGAATTAGTAACCTATAAAGTTCTACACTGAGTGGATGGTCAACACTTTAGATTCCATTCTTCAGTTTGTGATTGTTACTTGTTGCCATTTCAGCCTTTAAGTATCCCACAGAAAGTCCTTTAGTCAGTTCTTTAGGCTGCATTTTCTTTGAATTTTTTTTCCTTCTGCCTTAACTGTTTTGAAAGACTTGAAGAAGATAGCAAGGAGAAATAGACTTACTGATATGAGCATATATTTCCATAAAATACTAATTGTGTCACTGAAGAGATCCAACATTATTCCTCTGGAGCAGGATCTTGAAAGAAGTGTATGTCTTCCTCTAAGAAAAGTATGCTCTATCTCTTCAAATGAGTATGGAAGTGAGTTATAAGATGTTGGAACCTGCTGTTTGAGCATACTCTCAAGAACTCAGTTAAGACTCAGCATTAAAATCTGCATTAAAGATCCTCCAGTATCGTCTTATAAACTGTGCTGAGCAAAAACTTGATCACTTTCTTTCACAGTCCACATACCTAGCGCTTCTGAGCAAGCAAGCAAAGCAGAGAAGTAGTGACTTATAATTTTGAAAAGAGGCACAAGCCTCACTCCACACAGAAGTTAAAATGCAAGTGAAACAGATTATTGCAAGAAAAGAGTATGTGGTCAACTGGGTTCTGTACCTGAACTAAGGACTAAATAATTGCTCACTCAGTTCTCTATTTGGTTTTGCCACAAGTGTGACACTGAGGAAGAATATCAAAACGTATATTCAGAAGGACGGCAAATAAATATTGCACAGGCAAACTTACTTCTAAGACTACCTAACTTTTGAAGGCTTGGTTTTGTTACTTTATTATTCTAATAACGTCTGGTGTTACCTAAGCTTTATATCTGAAGACAGAGTCCTAGACAGATAAACAGACATTGATTGATACAGTCCTCAGTAGTTTTCTTGGCAACATTGCTGAGCGACATTTGTTTATTTCTTTATTATCATTCATTGCCTGATAGGCCAGCCTGCTTATCAGTCATCCCATGCTCCTTTCCCTTAATTAGAGAGATCAAATACACCACCACAAATTCCCTCCTTGACCATCCACAGCCACCACTCAGCAGCAATGCCTCAATGTAGAAGGAAAAAGAGTGGATTGGCTGACAAGAGAGAGGCTCAGATCCTGCAATGGTCTTCTTATAGGTTTACCAACCAAGCACAACAGGAATGAGTGAAGAGATCAAAGACACTGACTGTGGTTGATCAGGACAGGTGTTTGTGGTGATGTTTTCAACAGATGGAGGTTCCTGTGAGAGAAGAAAAGAGACCCAGGTTATACCAGCCAAATGTGATGACTCCTCAACCAGAACCACTGCAATCAGTTACATTTTTCTCTGTGTTGTAAAGTGAAGTGCATGCACACACACAGTTTTATCCATTTGCATCTTAAAGAGAAGAAATGTTATCCCTTTTGAGAAGAAGAACAGATGCAAAAAGAATGAGAGACCTTTACAGCACCACTTTCATAACAGAGTTCTGTTGTTTTGGAGTGATTTATTTCTGAAGAGGAAAAAAATGTAAAGAACTTGGAACACAAAAGTACCTTCTCATCAAGGGTTGTCTATTGTTTCATGAATCACATGTGATGGATAAGATTTATGAATTAGAATCTGCGTCAAAAGATTTACAGCATTCTAAATTAGTTATGGCATCTTCTCGTCTGTGAGCATAAACTTTCAACAAAATATCTATATCACCATCACAGAAGCATGGCCAACCCAGTTCTTTCATTTCACTGCAGCACACCCAGACCCTGTCACAGTGTTTGATGAATTCTTGAAGGAATGGGCTTCAGATCAATTAAAATAAACACCACAAGCTGATTTATCAAATCTTTTCTGAATGCTCTCAGAAAATGTCAAAAATCTGATCCATTGACAGAGAAGAGTCAGAGAATCGTGGCAGCCTATGGGATCACAAGACCTTTTCAAAACCATCATAAATCACTACAGAAAACAAATGGGGCACCATGTGATAAGATTTTGTCTGACAGCTTTGCCTCAACAAGACATATACGAGATAAATGGATACCTTCGTCTGTGCCCAATTGTCGGTTTACAAAGTTCCAACTTGTCAAATTGTAAAATATACCACATCCAAAATAATATACCTTTTTGGATATCCAATAGCGTGATTTAAGAAACCTCTCACTCTATTTCTTTGGTGCAATTTTAAGAGTACTTCTGCAGACAGAAATACTTGAGAAAAGACAGGTAGAAAGACAGGAAGGCTAGCAGACCGACATGTCAAATTTTACCTAGCACAGTATTTCTAGCATTGCAGCCTATCCAAAATAATTAATTCCCTCTTTTAACACATTGTAAAAACTATTTGAGTTACTGTAAAGTAACTTAAATCACAATAACCTTTGCTGTGGAGTTGTTCTCTTTCATGCAGATTCTGAACATATTCAAAACAATGAAGTAACATGTAAATATTTCTCAGGTATTAGTAGGACTCTTGAAAATCCCTTTGCTGATGAGGTATAAGGTTAGGCAAATCAACACAAATATTCAGGTATCAGAAAACAAATGGATCTGATGCTGAATTAGGAACATGGGCAGCTATCCATTTTGGTGGTTGGAATTCTATTATCAATGCTAATAATAATTATTTGAGCCTAACTTTAATTTGTTAAAGAAACAAATTTTAATGTGTTAAAGAAACAAATGGTATAATTTAAAAGTGGTTATGGACACAGAAGATTTTCAAAATTTCAAACATTTCAGCATTTCAAAATATATTAGGAATTGATATAGTAAAAAACCTTGGTAGTTTCTATATTTTGGATATAATCTCTGTTGCCAGCTTTTAAAACAATGGCTTAGCTTTCCTCAGTATGTAATAAGACTGCAATCTTTATGACACAGAGCATGAAGTAATACTGAGAATTTGAAAATACAGTTGCAGCCTGTGCTTTTTAACGTTTATATTTTAAGCATTATTTCCATGCGCATCTAAAATTGCCATACTTTTTGTAGAACAAAGTTACAAATTCAAATTTCTGAAGAAAGTTCCATTTTCAAATAAGCATCTTCTTCAGAGACGCATAATGCTTCCTATGTCCAGTTTTCATTTTAGGGAGGAAGCAGAATCAAAATCCCTTTAGAACTTGTTCATTGAAACGAAAGTATTCATAATGTACTTAAAGGACTTTGTGATGTTCAAGGTGTCACAAACGAAAATATCACGGTCTCAAAAGTCCTTCTAGGGGCTCTAGCTGGGACTCATAAAATCAGGAGAAGAGTTTGAAAAGTCTTGTTAACCAAGGCCAATGCCTCTTCAAACTCCTTGTGCAAATGAGTGATAATCAGATAAAGACATCAGCACAGCCTAGGTCCTTTCACAGCTGATTTCAGACCTGGGGTAGCATTGGCTTGCTGATGAATGACCTCCCCCACAAGGGCTATGCAGCAGAGTCTAGGGCCACGCTTTAGCCATTACAGTTATTGGAGGCCTTTGACATAACCACAGAGATGATTAGTCTCCTCCAGGAGTTATACTAAATTGACTCTACTTCTTCTTCTTCAATCCCACGTGAAATACATGTTTCAGTATCTGTAAGAAGTATCTGGAAGAAAAGGAGTAATGTGAATGCCAATCTATGAATAGGACAACCAATGGAAGTGGGAAAAGGAAAGCAATCTCAGGAACTAGACGCAATCACAATGCATGGTCTTTCTCTAGTGAAGGATGCTTCAGTTATTAAGCTGAATGCACCTCTTTAACATCTCAGCACTGCTCAGAAAATCAGAATTCTTTTCTTTAACCTCTTCTCTCCATGTGCCTACAGGAAGGAGTTCAATATCCTGCCTACTGTTGGTGCTACATGTCTGTGTTTTGCCAGTTTTGAGTGCTAAGTAAACTCAACTTTGCTGTCAGCCTTTAAGCTATGAAATCATTTAGCACACCTTTGGTGTCACTAAGTATATGTAATGGTATCCACGCACATAAATGCAAAAGAATATTTGTCATTTCCCTTGACTAGGAATCTATCATTTCTCTTGTTTGCTGTGTTTGTGCCCCAATGTTCACATAATAAATGGTCTATTAATTTTTAATTAAAATTTCAGTACTAAAACTATGGGGAATGATAGAAATACACTTCTATTCTATGTCACTTAGAATAAAATTGATTTTATTTATGAAAACCTGTAATCTGGAATTTCCTACAGTTTATACTTTTAATGAAAATATGCAATGTATTGATAAAAGAATAGAATACATATTTGTATTTATCAACCTTGTCTCAATTTCCTCCATCTGCAGAAAAAGTGGCTGGATCACTCTGTGGCCTTCCATTGTTCTTGTACTTTGCTAATTGCAGAACTATAACTAAAAATAAACACAAGGATGTAAGTCAGCAAGTGGAGCACTTGAATACTTTGCCTTATGGCAAACTCCTTAATTTCATCATGTTCACTGTAACAATGGCTTTAAATTCATGTATATAGTAAAAGTATACCACTGGACTTCTAATTTCAGAAAAGCATCCCTAAAAGCATTATTCAAACTTTTGAGGTGCATGGACTCGTAGTACCTGAGCTTAGGAAAAGCTCTTGGCAAATCCCAGTGAAATTTTTTGACAGATTCACCTTCTAGCCTTTGTAAAAGAGAAGGTGCTCCAGGCAAGATATTTGATTAATGCCACAAAAAATAGTGTTGCTGGCACAGCTGGTATGTTGGGAGAAAAATTCATCACTAACTCTGAAACTGCCATGTAATTTTCTCTCAACAGTTCTTTTCCGTACTTGACAGAAGATTTGCACAGGACAAACTAGCTTGACAGAGGACAAGTCAGCCAGCTGTTGAGGTATCTCTAAACATGACAGATCACTATGTTTTAACTCAGATTAATTCACTTATTGCAGGTAGACCTAAATCACTGGTCATTGTCAAACCAGTTGTCACAACTAGCAAATCATGTCAGATTTCTGAACAAAAATATTTCAAATCTTAAACAGTTCTTATAACCTCAGCCTGTCTGCTTCTCACACAGCCAAGTAAAGCATTGCAAAATAACCAATGCTGCTCCTGCAGTATCTGTGTTGTTTGTCTGGTACTTAATAGGACCAAAAGGACTTGGAAATTGAGTGCAGATTCTGATAACTGGTAAAAAAGAAGGTATTTCTTCCAGGTTGCTTTTCTGCATCCCACCCCAACTTTTTTGTCTCATTTTTTTTGCTTTTAAAACATTGCCTGCTGCCTTAAACTGTTACCCATTTTTGTGACTATATTTTCAACAGTACAATAAATAAAAAACAACAGGACTAATTTGAAATATGCTCAGCATTGGCTCACCAGAATTATGAGATTGCTAGATTAGAATGAAAAATCACTGTGAAAATGTGGTAGCAGAAATGAAGTCCATATTTAGGGCTGTATTTCAATTAGTTTTCTCTAAGTGATTAGATAATAAAATCAATAATTCAGATATATTCAAAAGACTTTAAAGGCTACAGAGCCTGAAGCATATTTGCAATATCAGAATTATAGACTGATCATGGTTTGTAAAAAATTTGAATGTTGCCAATGGAGCTCAGAGCTAATCAGAAACTTGGTTAGTCCAGAACACGCAATGACAGCACAAAACATTTTGCAAACTGAATTCCCTTCTCAGGGATTTTAGAAATTGTGCTTATGTTTTCATGGAAATAGAAGGACTGACCTACCAAAAACTTCAGTCTAAACTCCGACGGAGAATGCTCTCTCAGGAGGAGCAATGAAGTGTGTTATGTGAGCCGAAGAAGTTTTTTGCAAAGAAAAATAAATAAATTTTTCATTATTGCTAATTAAGTGTGGTTAACAGCATCTCGAGATGTGATATGTGAGGTTTTCAAGACAAGATTGGATGAAATATCAAATAACCTGGTGTGATCTCATACCTGACCCTACTTTGAGGGTCAGCCAGAGATCTCCCTGAAGTCTTTCTAGTCTGAATTACCCTATGATCCTAGAACATAACTTTCTTTGTTATATTCTTTAAATATGAAGTGCACAGCTCTCTTCACTGCCTCCTCTGTAAATGTATATTACATGGTGAAAGTTACCACATCTCACTATTGTCATAGTACAACATACACAGCGCACTTCTACAAATCCTCAGAAAGTCCAGTAACCAAACACAGCTTGCGCACCTTCCCTCTGCCAATTTCTGTAGGATCAGTCCTCTCTGACCCAGTATCTCCTCTCTGTCAGATCAACTACTAAAGAATTAGTTACCTTTTACTTATTACTCCCTTCTGGCATGAAAGGTAGCTATGCAACACATATTTCAAGAATGATAAATACATTTCCTCAGCACCAACAGAGCAATTCAACACAGTTTGACTAAACAAAGGATTATATACTTTAAAGGCACAGAAGGAGAATAATGCAGTTAAAGTATAGATTCTAGAGGGTTTATGTTTACTGATTTCTAAAAGGATTTTAGTTCGAAACACAAAGTTTATATTTTAGTTAGGGACTGAAACATTTTAGCTTCTTTCTGTCCAGAGACCCATAGCTTCTGCGTTGGAAATATTTCAGTCTCTCAGAGAATGGAGCTCTCCTCTCTTGTAATACTTTATGTTCAATTATACTTATGACAGGTATATTTTATGCTCCTGCACAAAAGTCCTCCTACTTATCATGTCTAATCATAGCTGAAAAGCTTGTGTGAAGAAGGACTTCAAGGGGAAAGGAGTGTCCTCACTCTTTGCTGCTCCTTGACAGTGTTCCAGGAAGGGGATGGTTGTTATTACTCATTTGTGTAAACTGATCTGTTCTGGCTTGGGGTTCTCACTTTAGTGCTGATGGAAGCAAACCTGGAAAAGTGCGTGTGAAAGGACTTGTTAGATTACTTTTTTAGGTGGCTTGGGTATGTATAGACTGGTACACAGGCATATTTTGTTTTGCAGAGTTTCAGATCTCCATCATTCTTGTTATAAAATTATTTCTGTAAGAAGTCCTTCACATTTAAAAGGCTAGAGAACCCTGATCAGATCCCTGGCTCACAGACATCCAGATCTCCATATATTTAGGAAACTGTAATCACATATAATCCAATGGGTGAGAATATGGATGCATGTCCTTTAAAATCCAGCTATGTTACCTGAAAGGTGTCTGCTTCTAGCTGCTTACCTCCTTCCCTACCCTATTCCAAACAAAATTATTCTCCTCTCATGCTAGAAAAACCAATGAATTTTTCCTAAAAGATACTTAAATTAAGGAGAGATGGCAAAATCTTACCATTGCCTCTGTTCAAGTAACCAAGTATATATCAAACGAAACTCAGTTGGGAGTGCTCGTATCTGTGGTTTTGCTGGTAGGTTGAATTGGGGTAGTTCTGGCAAGATGATGATGCTGGCAGTCAGCTGAGGTGGCAGCCCATTTAACTGGCACAACCAAATGACTGAAGATGAAATATGTCCACAAATCAAGTGACTCAACAGGTGCTTATAACCCACAAGAGATTAACTTTTCTAACTATAACACCCTCAACAGTCCTTAGCATGAAAGGTCTCTTTTTGTGCCTGGGAAATATATTATCCTGGGGGCCTGTATAATACTAGAAACTGTTCCTTGTCTTTCTGCTAAGTAAATCAAGGTCTTAATGTTACTTGTCATTACAGTCTCATTCCTTCAATATTGACTAAAGAAAAGAACATTAATGGCCTTAAAAAAAAATAAGGAAGAAAGAAAGAAGGCAGAGGAAAGTACTATCTTCAGAAATTTTATCTTCTTCTATTTTTTCCTATTTCTCAAACTCCCTCTTTTTTGGAGGCAGAAAGAGAATGAGACTGTGGAACTCTACCACTAAGGCTGGACAGGAGGAAGCAGCACTGAGGTGGAATGACATTGATAAAAACAGCACACATAATGAATACATTTTAGCTAAGATATTTGTAGGTATAATGCATAATGTTTTCAACCTATTTAAGAGTTTCTTTAATTTCACTGAAATATTTTATTATATTTTCATTTTGAAGTTCCCAAGACAGCAAGCACATGTAGTTTTGAGTTTTTTTGTTTTGTTTTTGTTTTTTCAGTTTTCATGTTAAGGTATCTTCTTAAAACAGACAACTCAAAACCCTCCAAGGAAGAAATCAATTAATTAAAAATTACATAAGAACATCTGCTTGCAAGCTGATCAAACTAGAAAGCTGAAAACAACGTCTGCTCTAGTGGAGGGAAGAAAGATGACAATTTGGGGTATGGGGAAAAGGCAAAATGTGGGGTAAATGATAAAGAAGCTGCCAGATTCCATGTCTTGAGTCATGTTAAAATGTGAACTTAAACACAAAGTTCAGTTCAGTGAAGCAGAAGGACAATTCTCTTCCTTAGATAGAAAAAGATCTTTTTTCATCTGTAGCAGGTGACATGTGACTTGTGCAGACGAGCCACCAGCCACCTCAATCCCTATAACTCGAGAAATTCATCAAGGTCTGGGAACACTGACTTGGGTTATTCACATGAGCTTGACAAACGCTGTAGAGAGCTGTCATTTAGTATAGTTATGCACAAAAAATCAAATAGTATTTAACCAAATGTAATGATGTTCTGTATAACAAGACTCCAAGCAGCATCACAGAACAAATGCCACAGAGCATAATAACAGGAATGAGCCATGCTTACATATGATATTTGTTAAATCATAGGCACTTAATATTCAAAAAGAACTTTTTAGAACAAAAAATTCATGTATTTTTAATTAATATATTCTTCGTTAAAGCTTTTAACATAGTTGTTATTTTCTCTCTAAGTGAACTCATTTAAGCATATTCTGACTTTAAAAATGGAATATTTTTAAATTTGATTTTTTTAGAGCTCAGTTTATCAAACCCTCAGGTTTGTTGGAAAGAGTGAATTTGCACACACACATAATTGCTTGCAGGATATTTTCCTATATAAAGACATTATTTCATGTATATATGAGAAGCTTAGTAAAACTCCATCTTACTGGCTCATAATTTATCAGGAACAAAGTTTTAACAGCAAGACCTAAAAATACTTTTAAAATGAGAAATGCAATAATGCTGAGCTATTTGGCTGCTTCTTAAGTCAAAGGCATTGGAGGCTTTGTTAACCTAGGCATGTCAGAGTGTCTCTAGCAAAGTGACATATGTCTCCTTTACTCACAGGCATCAGATGAGACTAATTGAAAATAACCCAGATTCAGCAGCTGACAGCCTACTATGGCTGAGAGTGGAACGTTTTTCCCCACTTTAAACTATTCTCTCTTGCATTCTTCCCCCCTTCAGGAAAAGCACTACTCAAACTGATATCATGCTATCTTTTTTGAGACAAAACTGCCATTATTTTCATTTAGTTGTGTTACACTTAGTGTTACATTAGGAAACAGGACCCACCTAAATGATGAAATGGCACCTCTTGTGTGACAGTTTTACAAGATGTGCCTTGATTTTTGCTGCAAATGCAGTTATCAGTTGAGAAAGACACTCTGATGAAATGAAATGTAGGACGATGCCCTGTAAGTGAAAAGTGGGCACTACCTTTCAGTGACCAATGACTTGAAACCTGTGGCTTCTTAAAAGGGAAATGAATCTGAACAAGGCTTATGACTTTCTACTTTCCATTTAAAATTCTCCATCTCTTGTATGTCATGAAAAATTCTCAGGCTTGTCACAGTCACCTGAGAAACAGGACACTAGCAGACCATTTTTAGTAGACAAGTACTTGTGAGGATTGGAATGTTTGTTTACAGTGAGCACAAGTGTGACATCTCAGCCCACTATTTTGCACACACCTATTTTGGAGCAAGACCCTAAGGATGCCTGAAGAGTGGTATTTATACTGACTAATATAAACATCATATTTTAACATCGTACTTTAACATCAGATCGAAGTTAGGCATCTTAGTTCCCTTGGCTGTATCAGCAGACAGAGAGGGAAGATTCAAAGACCACAAGACAGGCTTCTGTTGTGGTGAATGAACCAACCAGGGGGCCACCGCGCCCAGAAACAGAGGTTTGGTGGGCTGGTACCAAAGAGTAAAACCCCACTCTGTGAAGATGGCTTCTGCCTTTGAATTCCTAGGATTCCTGAGGGGTGGTTCTGTCTACAGTTGACAGACACCCCTTGTGTCCCCTAAGGGAAGGTGTCCTGGCCCCTCCCACCTTTCTCCTCTTCCTATGGGTCCCTGCGGTGTCACCCCGCCCCCTTCCCTGTATTACTTTAAAAAGCCCCTCAGTTTCTTGTCTTGTTCTCTTCGTATCCGGTCCCCTTCGAGGGAGTTTCTGCAATAAATCCTTGGATCATCGGTGGAAGGGCCTCCTCTGCTCGTTTGTTTCTGGCCATGCCTGGGCTATCCACAAGCCCCAGTCACGCTAGGCTCTGTGCCCTCCACCGCACGGGCTGGGAGGCTGGCAAGCGAGGCACCGAGGTGCCCCGGGGCGTTCTACCTTTGTGTGGGACACACCTGGACCAAGCTGCGGCCCCCCCCAGCCCGGCCAGCGTGCCGGGGTATTAGTATAGCCTTCTGCCCTTAATTGTGTTAAAGTACCTTCTTGTCTTCTTGAAAATCCTACTTCGTACACCTGAAGTTAAATGCCAAAATGCGAAAATGCTAACCCTATTATGCTTAGAAGAGCATCCACCCAAGAAGTTTGTTGTGAATTGAACAGTTTATTTCCCAGATACCCAAGGAGAAGCACTATAGACTGGGAAGGTTACAACTTGGCAACAGCCATCACAACTATCTTCTTAACTAAATACTAAGGTGTTTTTGAGCTCATGGATGAGTAATTTATTCTGTTTCATTGCAAAGAGCAGTAACAAAAGTTAACAAAAAATCACTACAGCTCTAGAATACGGTATTTAGAGTCAGATAAAGCCATGTGGAAATGAAACTATTAGGAAAATATGCCAAGTGCTCTAAGCTGGAGTAACTCTACTGTATGCCAGTGCTCTCCCTTTGCTCAGCAATTTTTTGTGGCTACCTGGCTGACACGTTGTTCCATGCAATACCATCAATACATACCATCTTATATACCATACTTTGTATACCATCAATAACAGCACAAGTGGAGGCAAATGGCTGTCATAAACAACTCTAATTAGGTGACCTTGGAAAAGACCTGACATGCAGGGAGGAATCCTGATATAGTATTTAACCATATTCAGTGCAGTTAAAAGTTATTTCCTGGTCAGATATTTAACTTGGTCAGGAAAACAGTCAGCTGTCTATGCATGATCAGCATGGCTTCCAAACTCACTCTTTAAAAAAATTGTGTCAGTTTGATTTTTTAACTGAAAGTTTTAAGTATCAACCAACAGAACCTGACAGTCAAAATATCATGGTAAATATTATGCTGATCTCAGACCAGGACCCATGTTAATATTGCCTGAACATATTAATTTTTTTTTCACAGAGGAGAAATGCACTTAAATATTTCCTTCTTTCTTTTGAGGTACATCAGAAATCAGATTTTCCTACTGAAATAGAAATTGGCCTGTACTTGTAAATTCTCTCACATCACAGTGTAAACTAACAACAGAAAAATAACATAATGCAAGAAAACAGAAACTAAATAATAAAAAAAAAATTTTATTTGTTTTAAATTTATTATTTGTAAAATTTATTTTATTTTAATTTATTTTTATGATTTGCCCTCTAGGGCAAACGCTAGAGGATGTAAAACCAAAGAGAAATAAATGAGAACAAAAGAGAAAAAGAAAATGATACTAAATTTTGGTGGCCATTTCTGCGTAAGAAAAGAACTAAAACACATTGAAATCCATCAAAATGTACATATATCCAGTGGGATGCATAAGCTACTATACAAGAGGGAGCTGAAATGGACTCTGATCATATAGATGAAATTCAGTTTTCTAATGCTTAAATAGAATCTCTGAGCGATTAATATATCTTTTTACTTACTCTTGGGCTAATAGTATAACAACCTCCTTCTGTATGTCAAGCTAGTTGCATGGTACTTCTCATGATAGTTAGTGCATGCTTCGTAATTGAGACAATTTTGTTATGGGCAGACGGTAGTGTCAGTCTAAAGCCCACCTTTATAATGCATGGAATTTCATTCATCTCCTTTGCCAAAAGACTGCAATGTCTAGACATGGCCGAACGATATACATTTAAGCTTTGATATGTTGAGCAATACCAACAGAAGGTGGAGTTCTTAAATTGCAAGCTATGTTGCCTCTTCAAGAAGGCTCATTAGTAATTCAAAGAGGTTTTAAACTGTAGACTATAATCTGACTAACTGGTCACCTGTTGTCCCTAATTTATGCCACTTTTAATCCTTGACTGATAAATTCAGATCTTTTTAGAGTTCTACAGTTTTAATATTCATGCTGGAGGGATCCTTGACATCTAAGTTTTATACTCCCCAAAAAATTACAGAATTTTTGTTCTAAGTTTTCATTTCATAGTGTTTAAACTGTAAGCTCTCAGAAGCTGCCTTTGTGTTGCTTTGTATTCACCCAACATCTGGCACAATTGACCTGCTTCTTGGTCAATAATTAGGCGATGACACAGTAAACATGATTATGACTATTACCTTGGTTTTGATTAATTACAAACTTGCAGCTTTTCACATCACTAGTGTATTAAAATATTTTTTAGGCCCTCTGAAATGATTTCTGAACTTCTGACTGCACTTTTATGTGGCTGCATGATTATAATATTTAGCCCTATAATAAGAAAATGCTTACTTTTTTAAAAAAATCAAGAGAATATGAGCAGAATTATGAATGCTGATAACTCAGTAGTAACAAAAAGTTGTATTCACAAAATAGCACTGAAAATGTTGCTGTTTCAGCCAGCCTTAATGGATAACTACATCGAGGGATCAAGCAGAAAACAGTTTTTTCCCCCCTTTCTTCACCCCATCCCAGGAGCAGCTAGTAACATCCCTATAGAAATGTTCTGATGACTTTAAAATTTTTAGTTCTGAGAATGACAAAATATGTCCTTTGTACATCTACAGAATGACCGTCTGCCAGAATAGTCCTCTTACCTTTATTCTTAACTCTCCTTCACCTTTGTGATAGCTCTTGGCAATTTGCATAATAAGAAAATGTATAAATATGTAAAAATGTTTCTAATATGCCCTCTGATAAAATAAAAGCATTTTAGTATGGCGAAGCAAGACAAAAAATAATAATTACAATACCAGATAATAGAAAAAATAATGCAAAACTAACCCAAGATCATTCACTATCCATATCTGAAAGCCACATGAAAAATATGCTGCAATCACCCATAGAATTTTTCCTCTTTTAGCAAAAGCAGTTTTATTCTTCAGAAAGTGTTAGCTTTCTCTTAGCTAGTGCATTTGCAACCAAAGGAAAAACAAGAAATAGGATCACTTAAGCAGGCAGTGAGAAATCAAAGACCTTCATTGCTGATTTGAAAGTCATGAACACCTTTTTTATACCCAAAATCAGCTCTGTGTGCAAGATGAAACACTTATTTTTGAGCCCTGGACCTGACTGGTTCAACTCCAATATTTTATTCAGTATATATACAAGGGAGTAACTTATCCACTGTGTCTGTACCTAAAGAGGTACACAGTTCTTTAGCCTCTTTGCAACTCATTCATCCCAACTGAGCCAACCCAAACAGTAAATTATTAGGAACTATACTGACTAATTAATTGTTTGGCTTGAACTTTCCTCCTATTTCCCCACAAAATGTTATATTTCTCTTCTTATTTCTCATTAAGATGTATGTTACTGCTCTTCCTCCTTTTTATCTTCACATTTGTTCTTGCTACCCTTGCACTTCGTCATTGCTCTGGTTGCATTTAAGGGCCTTCCCAAGAGAATAAATGGGATAAAATTAGTCATTTTAGATATATATATTTTCTCTCTTCATTTACTTCACATGTACCTTCAGAAATATGAAAGCAAACGGTCTCTAATCTGAGAATCAGGTCAAGTGTGTACTGTGAAGGAAACAAAGTCTTTAAGTTCAAATTACTAGAGCATGTATTACAGAGTTAGGAAGAATGGACTAAACATTCTACTGTGCTGGTATTTTATTCAACCATTATTAATTGTCATCAATAATTGGACACCATTAAGCAGTGTTGACTGAATGTGAGATGAGCTAGTCTCAGCTAACTCTTGTATCATATGGAGACTAAATTAGGGTTTTCAATAATCGCCGTTTCTAAATGGCAAACAAAAGGTATTCTGTATTGCCCCTGTGTCCTTTATGAGTTCCATAAATAACTAATTAACCTCTGCAACAAAAGTCGGCATTAAAACAGGAGGCAGTCCCTCTGTACAAACGATGGGCATCTAAGAAAAGATCTGAGCAACACAAAGCTTACACTCTCCTTTTTTGCAGTGTTCTCCACAGAAATTAAATGCTTATTGACTCCACATTAATATCCATTTAGTAATCTGCCATTTTTGTTTGTTTTAATATAACACGCAGTTTTACAGTAGAAA
Source organism: Callaeas wilsoni (assembly GCA_013398955.1). Classification (NCBI taxonomy): domain Eukaryota; kingdom Metazoa; phylum Chordata; class Aves; order Passeriformes; family Callaeidae; genus Callaeas; species Callaeas wilsoni. Next base: position 347,026 of record VWPU01011633.1, on the reverse strand, counting down.
GGAATTATGCAGTTTAGAAGTATGAATATTAAAAAAGGATATAATTAAATCTGTAGCCTGAAACCTCTGTCTAAAGCTATAATGACAAATTTAGTCCATATTTATTATGGTGCACAAGGGACTTTAACTAGATCATTAGTTTATATGCCTTACTCAGTAGTGAAGTTCTAAAACTTCACATTTTGCATATTATTACATTATTCATTTTTCCAACTAGGCATAAAATATGGCTTCCCAAGAGTACAATACCTAATTCTTCAAAATACACAAAGATAGCAATAAAATGATTAAATTACAACTCTTACATCTGTTCTTCTTGTTTGATTATAAATTAAAATGTTCAAAACCAGAAGAAAACAACACAGGTACACAAATATGTTTAACCTGAATATCTTCTCAGAATTAAATAATTTACCCAACTCTATCCCTGCAATTACAAGTGCTGTTGGCTTATCCCGTTTTCCACAGGTGGTTGTGTCTCTCTTTGAGAGGTCGTGAAATAGAGTATAATTTGACGATAGATTTAAAAATCACTGACTCTGACTGATAACATGGATTAGGTGCTGTGAACTCACCATCACAGTTACTGAGAAAGGCTGATCAAAGGACTCAATGAGATTTCTGTGTGTATGAACACAGTGGTTTAAAAAACCCATAAAATGTTATGCCTGTCAGGAGGAAAAATATAAAATGCTATTCTAAACCACTACCTATCATTGCAAAATGCTGCTTGGTGTTTTCTTTATCAATTACACATTAACAAATCTTTAATCCACTGATGGAAATGCACCAGTGCAGGTGACACTGACAAATTATCCTTGGCAGTCTCTGAGCTCATAACACATTTCAAAGAAGACTACCTTGATATAAAATGCATGAACTATTAAATCACAATTCCTACTTAGAAATTTGATTTTAGGGAGCATTATTAGGGAAATGGTTATTTACTGAAAAATTTATACTTGAGAAAAATAAATGTATTTTAAACTCTATTATTCCACTAACCTGAAGGTGGTTTGTTTCCTAAAATCCTGAAATTCATAAAAACAGATACCTAAAAAAATTGTTTAAATTACTGTGGTCAAAATGGCACTGAAGCAGCATTATGCAGCAAGGCATTACTGGATGCCATTGTAGGTTTCTGTGGATAAATTAGGGGAGCAGAAGTTACGAATGAGTGCTCCTTGAAAGCTTCTGAACCAATTGAATTTTCATCAAATTGAGATACCATACTATGTTTCCAGTTTTCATCTGTCTTGAATGGCTGTATTTACTCTAGATGAAGATTACTCCGTAGGTTCCCTTGACATATGCCTTCCAGATACATTTTATGCCATTATCAAAAACATCTTTCTTTCTTTCTTTATATCAGGACTGCTTCAGTTGCAAATAGAAACATGGGAAATAAAGAACTGCATGAGTTCAAATGATCAAACTCTTCCAGTTACTGAGCTAAACCCATGTAAGCCAACTTACAAAATGCCCCCTGAAGACTTAATTTGCTGTTTTCAAAAAATAATATTAGAGCTGATAATGGGCACAAAATAAATCTAAATGATGCTTCCATTAAACTGAGAGCGAGGAATAAAAAATTGGATGAAGAAAGAACTTACAAGAATTTGAAAACTCTCACGTGAAAGAGGGCTTTTTGATAAAATATTCCTGTTTACAAGACTGCTTTTGATTTATGTACTAATATGTTAAAAATCTATCCTATTCACCCAATCTGCAAGGGGAAAAAAGAGAAAGGGGAAAAATAAAAGAAACTGACTTCATTACATGATGTCCCTCGATAAATAAAAACTCGATCTGGCCTCTGTCCACTGCTGTTCTAAATGAGCCCAGTCAGTCTGGCCCATGTTTTTTCATTTCATTTTCTCTAGCCAAATGACTACCATCTGCTGTCACAAAGCTGTCACACAATCAGTAATGGAAGTTTTCTAAGGAATATAATGGCTGAAGTATGAATATATGACATTCCAGCTCCTATCTAGCAGGGTGAGAACAGCAACCCATTTGAAAAGAAACAGCAGTAGTGTTCTCCCACTTCTCAGCAAGTGCATTGTAATACAAATCTTTATTTGGACTCAAGACGTTGACAGGTCAATTGAACAGAATAAGTCTAGTTTATGATGCAGTTGTCAGAAGTGGTTAAAGCAGGAGTCTGTTTACCAGCGCTCTGAGATATTCCAACAATTTTTCTTGCAAACCAGCACCTTGAGGTTAATTACTTTACCAATTTGAGTAAATGGCAAGCCATATTCCCATCTGTCTCCATTAGTTCCCCACTATTTCTCAATTTATGATGACTGGGGTCAAGGCTGTGGTACAAAAGAAGAGCTAATAAAGCATGAATGGAGCAATTTTCTGTTTATACAAATGTGGTAGCCACAGCATAAATACGGAAGAGATATTTTAGAAATGCATATTCTTTACCTTGAAGACACTGGGTGCTAACTGTATTTAGAGAAGTAAAAAACAAACACTAGCAATGAATTGCTGGTTTCATACTTATTTATCTTTAATAAAACCTGCTATGTAGCACTGCAATGCCCACTTTCACCCTGGCACAGGAATTAGAAAAGTTCTGAAAAGCCTATAGCAGTTGATCTCTACTAAGCTTGCTAATTCACCAAAGGCTAACTGCCTGGGAAAGTAAAAAGAAAAATCTCTTTATTTTGGTACCAAAATGCAGCATTACTGAAGCTTTTCTTCCTCAAGTAAACATTTTTTGCTATCTATATAGGATTTAGTGCTAGACTCCCTTAAAAGCTGTTTAGCAATATGACTGATTTAAGAGCATCTCAAGGGACAATACCTATTTTATTTCTGTTTGTTCATTAAAACACTGTGAAAGTTTACTCCTGTATTAAAAAGCATAGACTTTCTCTTCTTTCTTAGTTTTAAATTCAGCCATAAAGTTATATTCTATTCAAAATATTTAGTTTCTATAACCAATACATTAGATAAATAATTCAAGGGAAGACCTCCACCAATTTCCACAAACTGTTAATGAATACAGTAGTTTGATAAATTCTGCCTAATCTACTTTGTCTAAACAGTGGCAGTCTAAAAACAGAAGATAATATTTTGGCCATTTGCCACAAATGGCAGAATTACTTATTAATTAAACACTACAATAAAATAAATTTTGCGGCAAATGAGGCATAAAGCACGTATTTTCCCACAAATGATTCAAAATAGAATGGAGGTAATAATGTTCTATTGCTGTTTGTGTAGTGTAAAAATTTTAATCCATGACATATCCGTCAGAAGCCACAGAAACCCATTAATGTGAACCAAATCACTGAGTCCATATACATATCAATTCCTGTTACACAGTCTAGAGAATAACGTATTTTTAGATTACTACATTCTTCCCTAAGATCAGATCAAAAGCCAACCAGTAAAGTTGACAGCAGAACAGGCAAAGAACAAAACTGACTATCAACTCTTCTGATTTCTTAAGTCACAATGTAAGGCTTGCACTTCCAATATACTTCTATTCTTCACTCAGTTCACATTGTCAGTTTTTCTCATTATATGCTTTCTATTTTACAAAATATTCTTCCGCTGGTAGTGTGGATTCTAAACACTAATGTTGTTCTGACAGTAAGGAAAAACAAAACCAAATACCTAAAGATGATTGGGAAAGCAGAGAAGGGGAAAAGGTGGTTCATTCTGTACTCATATGGATATATTCCTGGTTTATGATATAACAAAAAGAAAAACAAGGAGAGAATTTAAACTGATGAATTTTAAACTGATGATGAGTCTGTCTTTGACCTTTCAACAAAATCCAGATGGACTTTTCCAGAGAAGTCCTTCTTCAATAGAAACTTTTCCTGTTTCCACTGGATAATTTCAACAACCTTCCTGATTAGAATGATTATAATAACACTTTTTTTTGCCTAAAATCTATGTATTTCTCACAATGGTTCTACCCAATTTGGACCTTGTAATTACAAAGAATTTTCTGTCTCTGCCAAGAAATAATATCTATAAATCAAATGCATATATTAACCATGCCAAATTCATACCTTGTGAAAATTTGGTGGAATTGTTATTTTTACTCAATAGTTGCTGTAATTAACAGAATTCCTTGGACTTTTTTTCCTGCTATCGTCTATTAGGAATATCTGAAACATGGACATGGCATCAAAATCAGATGTTCATTACAAGTAGAGACCGTAGTAGCAAGTACAATGCAGACACTATTAATAGCAAACTTTATAATATACCACTTCATTTGCATCTTAATAGTAAAGTTTTGGTGACCTCAAACTAACCAGTTAGTCTTTCAAACAGTGAGCAGAACAGTTTTAGTTTATTTATGGGGAACAAAAGTTCAGAGTCATCTCCTTACATGAAAAATATTGATGACGACATTCTGCAAGGATCCAGTTATTCTAAATAGTTGTTCTATAGTATGAGGAGCAGCTGAGGTCACTTGGTCTGTTCAGCCTGGAGAAAAAGAGACTGAGGGGACACCTCATTGCAGTTACATCTTCCTCATGGGGGGATGAGGAGGGGCAGGCACTGATCTCTTGTCTGTGGTGACCAGTGGCAGGATCCAAGTGAATGGCCTGAAGCTGTGTTGGGGAGGTTTAGGTTGGATATTAGAAAAAGGTTCTTTACCCAGAGGGTGGTTGGGCACTGGAACAGGCTCCCCAGGGCAGTGGTCACAGCACCAGCCCGACAGAGTTCAAGAAGCATTTGAAGTTAATGAATAGTCACAGGGTGTGACTCTTGGGGATGGTGCAGTGCAGGGCCAGGAGTAGGACTTGATGGTCCTTATGGGTCCCTTCCAACTCAGCAATTCTGTGATCCTGTGCTTCTGTAATCTTGCTGACTGCATTCACTGAGGAGAACATGACGGTTAAACTGTAAGAGCCTCAAAGTGGGTGTCCTGGTCTTGTAATGTGTGCTAAGCATAATTGGAAGAAATTCAGAAAAGCAATTCCTTTTAAGACCTGAGGTTGAATCTCAAAAACAAATATGTAAAAAGTCACCCTCTTATTCTCTATGTCACCCAGACTCCTCAGTATTTCAATTTTTAATCACTTTTTGTCCCTGTGTTTCAGTGGATGAAGTCACAGAACAGAGAGTTTTAAATGTTTATCAAAAATGTTCTGGAGTGTGGGAAGTCACTGGGAACCCTTTGGGTTACACTGTTTAATCACCTAACTAAAAAAATAGCCAGTAGCAATATAGTGGAATATTGCAGGACAGCATTAAACAGTTGGAAATTGCTAGTATAAATTTAATTTAAAAAATAATGATATAGTAACTGAAGTGAAACATGAGTTAGCAGCTCAAAAACCTGCAAGCTCCTATGGCAAAGATTAATTATATCCACCAAGAGAGATGAAAAAATAACAGCTCAATGATATACAAGTGCTAATAAACAACAAATTTTAAAAAGTCTCACAAAAAGGTGGGATTGTCTTAGGGTTGTATTCAAATCATACCTGATTTGATCTACCACAATTTGTTCTGAAGGACGAAATGGAAACCACCTTAAAGAAGCATAAGGATTGATGTCAACTTCTAATTTGCAAAGTACATCTGCTTTACAGTGCATCTTTACAGCAGTCTCATAATAAGATAAACGTGGCTTGTAACTTTCACTCTCACTTCACAAAAATTTGAAGCCCTGGCTTTATTTTTAAAACACTAATTACATGATGGAGAGAAGCCTCTAATTTCTGAGAATGCACTCTAAGACAAATAATTTGTAAGAAAAGTAACAAAATACTGCAGAAGTGCACAAAGGCTTTATTAAGGAAACGCTGCTCAAAGTACTGACTTCTCCTATACTTCAAATTTGTTTCTGATACCTGAGCTAGCAAAAGATGCTTTAAGCAAAAGATGCAGCTTTGTCAAATAGTAAAGCAACAAGACATATTACACTGCTTCTGTTATGAAATTACTAATAAAAAACCACAAGGATTTCTCAATTTTGCACATGTTATATCTCCCAAAGAGTCCTAAGATAGTCTTACAATTCTTACAGAGGATTTGTTCAAAATTGTAAATTACTTCTGTGTGCTTTGTGAAGACAGAAATGTCAGCTTTGCTGCTCTTTGTGGCAGATGTTTGGGCATGCTTTCAGTTCCTTATTGTTCCAGCTGTAAAAGGAATGAATGCAACTGGTAAATGGAATAATTTCCTCTCAGATTTGCTTCACTTATGATATCTGTTCTAGAAAACATCTTAGGCACAATCAGTTGTACATATAAGGATTTTACTGCTTTTCTCAAAAAAAGCCCCAAAACCGAAACAACAAAAATACAAAACCAAACCGAAACAACAAAAAACCCAATCGAGCAACAGGCTGCATATGAATACATGGCAAGTTTGCTTACAGTCTGTTAGCACTTTGGACCATAGAAGTTATGATGGCAGACAAGGAAGCCATCAGTTAAAAAAAGTGAAACAGTTCCAAATGTCATAACTTTGTAGAACTAACTCAACAAGACACTATTTCTCAATCTCTTTAATCTTATGAACCATGTTAGGAGAGAATGGACTCAAAACAGAAGAATGAAGGGATACTACAAAAAAATAAAAAAGAAAGAAAACATCTCTTAGTACTTCTCTGCTTTTCTAGATTGGATCCCAAATCTTGAGGTGTTTAGATTTGATAAATACCTTGATACTGAGATCATTCTCAGGACTTCAGTTGTGCTTATACCCATTGAAAGAGCATACTCCAACAACTCTTGATGAAACAGCTTCTTGCTGGGTATCACCACCTGTTTAGTATTTCTTACAAGTAAATAAGTGGGTTTCCTTTTAGAAGTAATAATTTTGCATGTTGAACTTTTGGAAGAATCTATCCTTGATAGACTAAATAACTTTTAACCTTTCAGCAGTCCATGTGAAGTTTCAAGACATTCATTTACATTCAGTAACTCACTGCAAACAGAATCACTGTTCCTAAGCATCTCAGACAGGAGCAGTTTTTACAGATAGAGCTACTGGGCCCATTGGGGTAAATGCCCTTTTTACTTCCTAAGTTTTCTTATTGCACTTAATGTGCAATAATTGTGACATGAGAATAATCATTGTCTTTTTCTCCCTTTGTGGAGCCAAACACAGCTATCTGAATCTGAGCATGTTTCTTGATGAGCAGGTCAGTGAGAGAAATTATGAGCACTGACAACTGAACCACTCATATGATTAGATAAATTAAAGCTGTTTAGGTACTGAGTAGTGCCCCAAGAATTCTGGTTTTCAGCCAAGGCCTCCACTGCTTTACTTAAGTGTATTCCCCAAACCAGAAAATTGGTTCGTTTAGCTGTTGCTCCTACCTCCATTTCAGCATGTGTGTGAGGAACTCAGAAAAGAAGGCAAAGAAACAAATCATATCCACTACATAAGGATATTTGCCTGGCCAAGGATAAGCAGCTGTATGGTAAAGAACTGAGGTGATGTGTTTCAGAGGCAAAAATTTCATCTATTCCTATGTCATCACTGTTATTTCAGTGTCAGTATCTGATAGATGAGGTAAGCATCCTTGAAATCATCACATTAGGATCTCAATTGCTACCATGCTTATATTTCCTGCTTCGTTTTGGAATGCTTGCAAATAACAAAATTTTCCAGTGATTTCTGGTTAACACTTCTCAGTCTCTGAAACTGTAATTTGTAAGAGAAAGAAAAAATCCTTTTATAAATTACTGCTTAAGGTCTCCTCTAGTTAAGTAATTCATCAGAAGTCACTGTACCCCAGCTACTCTGTTTTCTTACTGCTCTAAGTAAGGGGTGACGAACTGAATGAAGTGTCTTCTGAAAAAGTAAACTGCATACTCTTTGTGTTCCCTGTATATAATAGAAAGTGCAGACTGTATCTTAAGATACGGCAGACCATTTCCTACAGGGAAGTAAGGTGCTTATCTGATGCTAAAATGGCATAATTTTTCTTTCCATGGCTAGACTGCAGGATGCAATCCAAACTCTAAACTGGCAGCAGGGGGTGGGGGGATGGGGGAGGCATGGAATGTGGATAGTAATTCTGATTTCACAGCTGAGCAATAAAATCTCCTGTAGGTTAGTTCCCATGAAAGAACTAATAAGGACACTTGTTTTCAATCACAGATGCTCTCTTCTCAGTCCTATTCTGAAGTGCTTTATTCAGAGTTTTCCCAATCAATATTTTGACTTTGAGAGGCAGAGCTATTAGAGGTTATTTAGTTGGAGAGGGGGAATGCCAGGTCTTGAGCCAGGCAGTCCTCTTCTACAGTTTGTCAAAGAAGGTAAGAGGAAAAGAAAAAGAGCAGATGCAAAGAAACAGTGTACATTCCCACCCTAACCGGTAACCTGATTTTCTATTATTTCATCATTCGCTAAACATATTTTATAGATTAGAAAACGTGCAAACCCAAAGCACTGGAGAAACACAGCATGGAGAATATGGCCATAGTATCATAACTTTTCTCTAAAATTAGCAACAGTATTCTAGCTATCGAGTCCTGGAATGTCACTTCCCCTGTCCTGGGATGAAACTCTTAGCAAACTAAAATGTATTCCTTTGTCTACTATAGAGAATGATTAGTTAGGTAAGTCACAACTTGGATTTTTGCAGCAGGCTAGGAGGACAATATATTAGGGTGGGAATATGTATATTTATATACATATAAAAAAACTATCTAACTATCTATCTATCTAAATCTCTATTCCTTAGGTATGATAATGGATTTTTAGGTATCTTAGGAAAGAATACAACTTCAATTCCAAGCTGCAAAATTATTTTAACATTACTTATGAATACCTCAAAATCCATTTGAAGCAGCAGTTTGGTTTTTCTTCTCCTACCAAAAAGGGTAAAAAGTTGTTCTACCAAACACAGAGTGACAGAATATACTGTCTCACCACCATAAAAAACTGACAAATGAAAGCTAGAGTTCTTTACAATTCAAATACTTAAGAAAACTTCATTAAACAATGTTTATTACTTGAATTCCTAATCACAGCAGATGATTGCACTTTTATCATCTGTTTTCTGTCCACAGTACACAGCTATCTCTTTTGGGAAGACGAAGTGCAGGGCAGCTTATATTTTGTTGAATATTCTTCATTTTGGCTACAAATCCTTATAGAAATTCTGCTTAATGTGTTTAAGGGTTATATCCTAATTGATTTTACTTCATATGCCGTTGTTTTTAGGATTATTATTGTTAGCAGCAGTTCTTTGCCTTCCAAATGCTGCTCTTCCTAACATATATTATTTAGTAGAAGAACAAACAAAAAAAAGAACAAAAAGAAGAAAAGTCTGCTCATGTCTTGAAGCCAGAAGTTTCTGAAAATCATCAGTTTAGCAGTCACACACCTATCTGTGTTTTTGTAGCTTCCACAATCACAGACCACAATCTAAAGACTTTTTATATAAATAAAATAAGAAAAGAAATATTTCTCTGTTACTCCAGATGTGTTTTACATTAATATAATTTTACACTACTGCTTCTCACTATTTTCTTTTTATTTCATCCTTTTTGTATTGATCATCTGCTTTTGATCTCACACGCTGAGTAAGGACACTGTTTTCACCACGTTCAGGGTGAAGCTTTCATGCAAGCTATTTTTTAAGACTGTGTGCTATCAACATAGAAGCCAAACTGAGCAGACACTGATTATTTATTTGATAAGAAGGGAAATAAAGATTGACTGAGCACATAATAACATTTTATTTTACAATCAAAAAGATCCTTCTACACCTTGAGAGAGGAAGCAAAATACCAGATAATTTTTTAAAATTGTTTTTAAAAGTAATATAAGCTTAAGTAGGAGATACTGAATTGTAACAGATAGTTGCTATTTTCATTAAACTGGCCTATTTTAAACATTTAGTTGCTTGTTTTTTTAATAGCTGATAAGGCAGTAATTTTTTGTTTTAGTACATATTAATTCTTTTGTACTATAGATTGCAAATTTCTGTTAAAAGATAAGGTGGCTTTGCTTTTATTTTAGAAAGACAGCCAAATAAGTTACCTGTATATGCCAAATGGAAACTCTACAGTTGTCCAATTTACTTTCTCTCTTGATTCAAAGTGGGTGTTTTTGTGCTGCAAACTGTAACTCCCAATTCCTTTTGGCCAACTCCATATGCATCTGACTGATTATTTGTTTAGTAGCACTCAGCACACTGAACAGGGCAGGTTTGTTCTGCTGACGACTTTATTACCCATCTGCTGCAAAGCATGGCTGTGATATAATTCATTCTATTTACCCTAAAACAACAACAACAACAACAAAATCACTTCTCATGGGTATGCAGTGTTATGAGAGGGAAAAATAATTTGACAATTCATCTTTCAATGTCTTTTGCCTGTACGCAGGGAAAAATTATGTAGATATAGTCCTTTCATTAGAATCAGTGTGATAAAACTAATACTTCTTCCCTGAATATATAGCACCAAAGAGACATCCCAGAATTTAGGTTGTACTTATTTCTCAAATACAATTAACCAGTTGATAAAACGTCTTCATATTTTGAAACTTATTTGGTTTTGTTTTTGTTTTTATTTTTTATTATACAGGATATTTTTGGTAGTCCTGATTTAGGAAGGCTTTTTCCTTCTGTCAGGTTGCAGGGCTTTATTTAGTTTATTTTTGTAGTAAGCCTGTATAAATTTTTCACTGCTACGTAAGACACCCAGCAAAAACATGTAAGCACTTTCCCTTCAAAATCCTCCACCAATCTTTCTTCCATCAATCTTTACAGCACAGTAAAGGAACACAGTTATGAAACAGAATGCTGAATGTTTAGAAACTGTTGCACAGATAGACTGGAGTGTGCATATGTGCGTGTGCATGCTCGCAGGGAGACAGTGTGGGCGGGGCAGGCGAGGAGGAAAAACCTGAATAACAATGATTTCAGAAAGCAGAGGTTAGAAACAAACATGCCTTTAAACAGTGCACACAGTTGTACCTTTCTTTCTGTAATTTAGATAAAACCAAACTGAAGGTATGTGGTAAGCTAAGCATGGTATATCAATATTTATGCTGCTTGGAATTTACGAACCAGCAAGCTCCTATGCAAATGTTCAAGCTACATGAAGGTAACGTTGTTTTCTGCACATCATGCTTCAAGTCATATGGTCTGAAATAAAGATTTCAAGAGTATACTGGCCTTCTTGAATTTTTATTTTATTTAGAAAGCTGTCATTTACAAGGCCAAGCCTCTACTCAAAAACCTCCTGTTTTAATGATGATGCATATTATTTATTGCATGTACTAGCTATGAATACATTATTTTAATAATGCTTAAAATTGGCTGGAAAATCTACAAGCATTCCCTTCCTTCTAGTGGAGAGTGATCAACTCCTGCTCAGCAATTTCTCTGTGTGAGACACTGAAATGAAGGAAATAACACATTTTTCTTTACACTGACAGAGATGGCTATTTCTTCTAAGTTCTATTTTCATAAACAATAAAGTTAAGAATAAAATTTTCTAAAAATTCTGGGTAGTTCTGCAGGGACAATTTTCAGTTCTGTCAAGTGAAGCCAAAGTAATATTCCGGTGTCATGTTTATAGCCATCTGTGTGGATGCAAAGTCAAGTTTGGGCAGCTTTGATCTTGATAAGGTGAAGATATTTTCTTGTGAAAGATGACTACCTTAGTTTGAAAGAACAAGCGTATTAAAATGCTTCATGTGCTGGGAAGAAATGGTTCAGAAAGTTAAGGCTTATTTCAAAATAGGTTTTCTAACTATAATCACACACTAATTAAAACAACAGTAGCCAAATTTGGAAAGACTACACTTTCTAGTACCTTGTTCATGTCAATAACCTATGAAGACATCTCTACAAAATGAAAGAAATACAAAACCCAAGTCAACTCCCTCCTGAAAAAGTCACAGTTCTTGTATGTGGAAGGGAAACTCAACTTAAAACATAGAAATATCAGAATCCCATTAAAATATTTTCTGATGACTTGGTAAACCCAAGACAAAGCTTCTCTTATTGCTTCCAGGTTTTGTAGCCTTAATAGTAACTATCACGGCTGGTGTGACTGTTAAATGGTTACAGTCACAGCTTTAGTGGTGTGGCTGCTCAGAGAGGCAGAACCAGCAAAAAGGACAGGGGGGGAAATGTGGGTCTCTCCGAGATCAGTGGCCAAACAGATATTTGTATCATGATTTCATTACATAGGTGCCAGAGTCATGAGGCTCCTCTTCTTGGAAGAAGTAGGCATGCAAACATCTGTTCAAGAGCAGTAACAGCTCAGGAACTGTGGCAAACACAATTCACAATGGATACAAATGCTTACTGTCATCTGTGCATTTGTAATTCTGCGAGAAGGGAACTTCAGACTTTTATTTCATCAGAAAAAGCATGCCACCAGATCTCTGAAATGCTTTTAAGCATATATGGTGCCTTAGTAACTGTTAAATATCACAATTCTCTTAGTAGCTTGCAGTTAATAGCCACCTTCTAAATCAACAAGGTGAAAACTGATATAAAAATTCATAGAGACCCTGAGAGTGAGTTATTAAATAGAAATCAGACAGTTTTGCTCTCAATCTGCTGGGAATAAACCTGAAACTGAAATTTAAAAAAATTTTAAAAATCCTTTAGTAAAGAAACATCTAATTCTCTTCCTTGAAATCTAATACTTGAGGAGAGATATAGGAATGATTTCCTTTTTGTTTGTCACACAAATCTGCAGAAATTCCAGTAATTCATAGCTTAACTATTTCCCAGTGCATCATGAACCAAATATGCCTTGAAGTAAAAATTATCTCCTTTCTTGTTATCATGGGATTACTACAGTTTTGTAGAGTTGTAATTTCAACTGAAAAATGTAATTTTCCATAATATTGCTTGTGTCCCCAGATTAGATTTTAATTACTAGCCAAAAGTTCCTGTTGCTATTGTAAATTTAATTCACTTTTTGACAGATAGGATCTTGAAAATTTGACACCAGCTGTACAAATTGAGAAGTCATCCAATCTCTTGATATTTCTTTTCAAGATAAATTACCTAAGGATATTTTTCATGACCAAGTATTGGTTTCTAACTGTTTCCTAGAAAGGAAAAGATCAGAAAGCTGCATCTTTTGCCCTCAGTTTTGCCAGTTCCATAGTGAGGTTATCCTCCATTCTTTATTTGTATAAAAATGTTTCAATATAGTACATGACTTCAGACATGTATCATGTGTTGTGAGAGTGCCTGGACAATGGGAAATGGCAAGTAATGCAGGGCTTGGGGCTCAGTTTCAAATTTGTCATCTAGAAGCACAATCTCAAGTGTCTGACTAACATTATCTGTCTCTTCTTCCTATAACTAAATACATCCATGTGAAACGCACCATAATGTGCTCACATCCCCCTCCCCACAATCTTAATTTTATTTACTGAAATTTCCCTCTTCTATTTAACGTACAGAGGAAAGTTATTTTGCACTGCCACTACTGCAGGAGCTTTTTAAATGATTCAAGGAAGTATAGCTTTCATTTAGGTTTGTGCCCTCCAGTCTGTTTATACTGGTCGATACACTTGTCTGAAAAATATAATGGATTAGCACATCATTCAACAAACTAGTCAGAAGGCAAGCTCAAGGCGACAGAGACCAAAAAGTAAATTACAGCCAGTAGAAGGGACAGGCCAAGCCTACAGCTAGGAAACATCATATCATTACAAAACCTGTATTCTGTGAGAATGCTACTTGAACTGAAATGGGTGAAAAATTCACACTGAAATATAATAAAACAATGAACTCCACGATTTCGTACAAAACTATAAATTGTACAGTTTATGACATAAAATGCAAAATGCGATTCTCACAAAAAGTGCACGCTACAATCATATCTCCTATCAACAACAGATATTATTACTCTATAACGTGAAAGGAGGATTTTGTCTCCAGTTTAGTACTTTTTATTTCAGCATTTATTTAACACATTTAAATACGCACCAAACCAAACTTGCCAAAAAAGTATATAATGAAAAATATGTGAAAATATATCTTATATAGGTAGAACAAACATACACAAAGATGCAATACAACTCTAAAGATGGAAGGTCATTTTCCTTAGCACAGATAACCTATCTAGATTTCCTAGATAACCTTCAAGGTGAAGTTCATTAGCTACAATTTTTTGCATATATGTAATTAATTAAACTCCTTTGTATAAATGATAATTGTGGGTTATTTTTCTTTTTGAACCTCCAGTAGTTGATTAGAAAACTAAAATCAAATCATTGTAGCTTTACTTCTACTTTAAAACTTGTAAAAGTGTTACTTGCAATAGTCACTTTAGTTATGTAACACATAATCTTTTTCACATTTACAAAGAGAAAAGAGCCTGAACGTTGTTGCAGAAGTTGAAGAATATAATACCACTATAATAACCTTTCAGAAAATTAACACAGTGGATGAAATTCACTGCTGAGGTAGATCCTTTAGCTCAAGAAGCGGTACATCAGGAAGAGTTGTGTGTGCCATGCTGGAAGGTATAAATCACACCACATGACTATTAAGTAAATTCTTGAAAAGAGTTAGAAACAACCTAGCAGATGTATCAGCAGAGAAGAATGAGAAGCTGCCTGTCATGTGGCTTCCACAGTCATGTATCCGAGGGACAGAAAGCCATCTCTATAGAAAGCGAACCGGCACTATCATTCCTTTCCTACATTTCCATCCAGCTGTGCTTATGTATCAATTAGTTTTGCCTCACTCCTGCTATTTTCAGTTGTGCTTGTGTCTTACACATGACTGCAGGTATCAGGGAAGATAAGACCAGCATTTCAGATTTCCCTCATGGCCATAGCCTTGGTTTCATTTATTCACAAGATGAACAGAAGCAGATGATTTCTGGAACTCAATTTGCCTATCTCTATTCCCCAGCTCTCACCACACAGAGTCACTTTGAACACATTTTCTAGGATTCTAGAAGGAGGTCATGCCACAGAGCAATGGTCTTCGAAGGGATTTCCCACACTTTTTAATTCATAATAGATGCTTATTGTTATTGGAGGCAAAGGAGCAAATGCGAAGCAAGTGTTTATATTTTGGACCACTGATAGTTTACTTAATCTAGGTTATTTCTGCTCAAGAACTGTGCCAAGCCCCTCTAAACTTAGGAAACCTCTTGTAACTTTATGGATAAAAACAAGTGTATTTGGATTCGATTCAAATACACTGTATAGTATAAATTTCAAATATACTGTATAATATAAATTTCAATTTTGTGAAGGGAGAGGCTTCACAATTGACTCTTTCCAACTTGTGTATATATTGCGCTTATAATCAAGTTTCTATTTTGGTAATGAGTTGGTTTGTAAAATCACATTTGCATTGGGATATGTCTGTTTCTCTGTTGTCTACCCTTGCACACTACTTCTGGGACATCTGCAGAAACACCAAACCTTCCTTGTTTAAAGCAAAGATGCCTGTTTTAAAACGTCATGCCCTATCACAGCTGAGGCCTCAATGTTCAAATATGCTGAGCTTTCAATTCAATATGAAATCTGCCTGTTCTCCTGGCATGGGGCCAACAAGAGACTGATGGGTTTTGACACATTCTTCCCTGGTTTGTTTGTTTCCTGGGCAGGAGCTGTTGTTCAACACCAATCACAATTTTAGATGTGTAGTTAGGTGTCTAAAACTCAGACGGTGTATATCTATATCTTAAATATATACAACATAAAAAAATCAATTAAACATTGAGGTTCATGTCCTACTTTTATAAGCACATGTAATTTCACACTTTTGGCTGACCAAATGATAAAGCAGACGTACACGACCTACACATCAATTTTGGGTGTTTATAGAGGTATACAGGGTATAAAGAAACAAAATAGTAACACACAGTATCAGTGCTTTTTTACTACTGAAATTCAAGTACTGCTATTAAATGGGTTTGGTAATAATTTTTCTCTCCAGAAATTTTGCTTCTGCTTTTATTTTGGTGAGATTGCCACTGATTTTAATGTGAGTTCCCTCAGTTCAAAAATCCACATCCCAACCCCTCAAAGGTTTAACTGAATAGATTTATCATTTGTTTCACAGCTTTCAGTGAGAATTCTTGCGTTCATGTTTCCAGGATCCAAGCCTTTGTTATGACATATTAATCCTTTCTTCTACTCATACTCTATTTCACTGTTTTGTTATGCTTTATCCATTCTTTCTTCTACTCATACTCTTTTATTTGAAGTTCAACTCATAGCATTACCTTTTTTTACTGTTGTTTTAACACTTATCTGTCAGAAAACTGTTTTCAGTTCTGTGTCACATTGTCAAATTTACCACTGTTTAGAAATTTTTACAGGACACACATCTGTTTCAGACTGAATAATTCAGAAAATTTCACCTAACACTCAGTCTAGACACAACAGCTTTTTTTTTTTTTGCTCATGTTAAAGCAGTAAGATTTTTTTGAGCACTCATCACATTCCCATTTCTATTACAAAATGGATCTGAAACTGGCACATGGATTTGCCTTTATACCAGCAAGAGGCTATTCGCCATTCCAATAAAAGCACACTGAGATTTGTCCGAGTTATATGCCACTGAGCAAGCAACCACTGCTTAAACAGATCAATACAAACCTTCACTCTATTTACTTCTACAATCTACAATGCCCTATGCTTATGATCAGGACCAAGGGTGTGATCTGAACAGTGACTCATGTGATTAATATATTGGTGTGATTTTGCAGCTGCAGAATGGGATCCAAAATAAGAGACAGACCTCGCCAAAGCTGTGCATTTCTGAACTCCTTTTTTTGCTCTTGGATCCTGTAAGATGTGAATAATGAGACAGCCTGATTGCCTATATCTGGAATGCAGTCTCAGAGCTGTGATGGGAACATGTGCTACTGCCACACATAAGTGTGTGAGAGGGGCCAAATGAATATAAAGGTCTGTCTAGAGGGATTTCAGTTTCTATGGCCAAATCTCATTAGATTCCATCCTTCGTAAACAGATTCCAACCTTCAACAGTTAACAGCACTAACCACAGTAAAATACACCTTCCCCCAGTAAAACTAAATGTGCTTCATCCTACCATTGCTCTCAAGGATAGCCATGATCCAAAATCAGAAAGCAAATGCATGTGCTCAGGGTTGTAAGGCTGCAGCTGGACATTCCTTACCTTGTACTAATTTGGGACAGCGTAGGACAGAGGTAAAGAACTTTTCAGCACAGCTTTGAGGTCCCTCTTTCAATCATGCACCCATACAGATTCATACACAGAGATGTATTATATATAAAGATATATATGCATGCATACTCCTAGCTATAAAGCTAATATTCTCTGTAAGGCATCCTGCATTTTGTCTTTACACTAGACAAAACTAACAGAATATATGTAAAAAAGAAAACTTAAAAATTTTTCTTTGTAATAAGTATGAACGACCATTTAGATTTGTTTTCATTAGTGGGGAGAGGGATGGCTAATCATCAATGTAGCATTTGTAAAAGGGCAACAACTTTTATGGCTGAAATTTGAAAGGTGAAAAATATTCATCCCTTGTAAACTTCCCTTCCATTGTGAAATGAGAGTCTCATAGTCGCCAATCTCATTAAAAGTTAAAACTGTGTCTGCTTAGCATTAGCAAGGAATAAAAGGGTAAGAAATGAGGTGTCTATGAGAACTATAGCTATTGACATCATTGACCTATAAATATGTCCTCTTCAAGCTGATATACAGCAATTCATTATCCCTGTTTTGATATAATTGCTATTACTGAAAGCCCTTTGCTTTCAAGTGTTAATACAATTGCAGTTCATTTTTCAGATAATCTGCCAGAAAGAAAAACTAATTTCTAAATATTTGATCATAAAAGTTGTCCTCAGCTTTTACAGATAATTTAGTCAAATAATATCAGATAATCTCAGAGCAGATTTAACAGGAAATTGCTAGGGACTCCATCTAAGCAGCATCCATTTGCACTTATATAAATGTACTGAATGTGTAGGAAGACTTTGACAGCTTGCCATATGTGATTTCATTCTGTAGCCTACCTACTTTACCATCAAAAGTTATATCCTTTGAAGCATTGCCAGAATTACTTTAGCCCAGTAGATATGCTAGATGTGCCCTTTAAAAGCCATATCATTTCCTTTCTACTCTGACTAGTTCAATGTAGCATCTGCTCAACTAAATTCCTTTGAAGGTTAAAACCAAAAAAAACCCTGTACTACAGCTCACTAAGATGTCCAGTGTTGAATGAAGACCACGGATGCAAGAGAATAAATACGAGTTAAATGAGACTATAAAAGAGAATCAGAAAGTTATCAGCTATCATGGGCATATTACAATTATACACGCACAGAATAAATATTTGCATTTCAGGACATGCAAGTATTTTATTTAAAATAAAAATAAACCTTGCATTTTTTACTTCCAATCCATTATGTTGATTGCTTATATGCAAATTCTGATATTGCTGTGACATGGGTGTTAATGCCATAATAAAGAATATCGCACAACAACAACTTGATCCAAAATAGCAAATATAGGTATGAACGTACAATTTCCTTTAAAACCTTTGGGCTTTACAGTTATTTTAAAAGACATGATGTTATTTTCACAGCACCTTCTCAGCTGTTCTAGATGATAATGAAGGGATAGGCCACATCATCTAGTATCACAATGAAGCTGTCACATTTTAGAAATATTTTCAGTTTACCTTCTTTAATTTCTACAAATGCTATTTAAAATTTAAGACTGGTGTTTTTACTAAAGAGGTGAATGGATTCCAGAATTATATGATTTTCTTGGCTGCTAATTTGAATACGTTCCAAAACATATTAAAATGGTAGTGTCCGTTTGTAGTTTCATTGTCCTGTAAAAACCCTGCAATGTCAATTTTAATTAACGAGCTGTAAAAGTTACATTTATATATACGTTTGTTTTTTTTTTTCTAGTTTTACTTACTATTCTTATTATTTCACAAGAATTTGCACCCTCGTTAGGGAGGTTGCAGTCTTTGCTAATCTTCAGGGATTCATCACAAAAGCATCATGAGAATGCAGACTGGGCTGTGTCAGATCTAGTCACATGACTGTCCAAATTAGGTACAGCACTAATGTGCTTATACCAGTTGAATAGCTCCTAGCCACTTAGAACGGAAAAAGCATAATTTGCTTTGCATATGTCTGCTTTAGTTGCCATCCATCAAACACATAAGATCTTTCTTCACAGTCACAAGTGTACATAAACCTAAAGGAGTGTAGTGATATGAAAAAAGAAGAGGAGAATAGAACAAGTATTAAGGAACCTACTTTGATTTAGCCAAACAAAACATCTGGAATCAGTTCAATTTGAAGTGTACAGAATTCTTTCTGTAGACACATTTTTACCAAAAAGCAGGAAAGGTAAATCCTTACATTTTTGATGAGCATGAAGGAGAATCCCATCTCTGGAAACTGGAATGTGCTTATGTTCATTTCAGTGACTGAATTATTTTCTATTAACAATTCTTCCCCTGAAGTGCCTTCTGTTGGGAAGGCATTGTACACTTAAGCAACAATACATCCAAACTTGATTTGGGAGCTTACAAGGAAGACAGACTGAATCAGAAGAAGATAGGAAACAGATGATAAAAATATAATGTTCACCCCTCCCAAACAGGCAACTAATGAAATGTATACCTTTTTCACTACATTTTTTTTAGCCAACCACTTCTGATCCTGAAGATTTTTATGTCTTTGGAATGCATCTTTCTCAGTGGTCAGACATTAGCTCATCTGCACACAAGGTTGCAGTAAATAAAGTATATACCAATTACAATTAATGCAGGAATCCTCTAACATGCCTTAACATAATGTTGATTCAAGTTAACTGAATCTGAATATATAAAACTGGAGACAGGGCAAAGAAACTGAGCTCTCACATGACCAAAATATTTTAGAACTTGCAAGCAATCTATAACAAATAAGAAACAAAAAAGAGAAATCACTGTCAGTCTTATTCAAAGTACTAGTTGCTTATAGAGACAGAGGGAATGCTCATTAACTTTTAACTTACAGAATATATCTTCATTCCCAATGCAAAATAAGAAGCATATTGGCAATATAGAGTAAAATGAGAACCATTCAAAAACCTGTGAAATCTCTTCATTGACTTACAGGCTGTGGATCAGACTCATGTCATGTCAGGAGAAAGAAACATAGAAGGGAAAGCTAATGTTTCTCCATCTGGATTGATGAATTTTAGAAAAGGAAGCATCTCTTCCCATAAACTTTAAGTCATTTCTCATACATGCTGCTTTAATACATAGAAGAGATACATTTACAATTTTCATCATATCTTTCTTATGCATATGTTATGGAAGTTCAATAAGAATACATGGATAGCTCCATTGTTATTCAAGGAATTCAGGAATGCATACAGCTTTGTATTTACCACTTCTGCATGAATAAGTGTTGTCCCAAATGAGACATCTTTCTGAAACACAGTATGAAAAGGTATAGAGCATGCCTGACTGTAATGGCTACATCCTAATACAGCAGTACTCAGCCTAAAAATACTTGTCACCCAAAAGACCCAAAGACAGGATCTTAAACATAAAATAATTAATATAGGTAATAATTCTGTCATACATTTTATTAGTATAAGGCCAGATTTATTAACATAAAGGCTTTAAAAGTTATCTGGAATACAGTATGAGCAGAATACACCATATTAGAATACACTGATCCATGTGATCCTGTTCAAATAGAGAAATAAGACAGTATTTCCCCTTTATATTTTACTGTTGCCAAACTTTATAATATTATTGCCAATCAAGCGGTTTGATTGTAGCTTCAAAGGCCTTTCTGTAGAATCATGATATTCCCAAAAAGTCTCAGACATCTCCTACATATTAAAGTACATTTTTAGAATTCGTGTAGCTAATGGAAAAAGAAGACTTGAAAATACAAAGTCACAAAGGGTGCAAAACCCCCTGAATGTTAATAAGCCCTTTAAAATACTACTTTCATATATCTTGAGTATGAACCAGACTCACTATTTGAGTTGATGCTGGGTTGTGAGTTCTGAATAGCAAAGGTTAGCAAAATTTAGCTTGGTTGCTGAGGAAGAAGCAGCATGTCTCCTCCAGACTGTGTTGGTGAGAAGGGGCAGTGGGCTATGCTTCTTCTCTGTCTTTCCCTTCCTGTCTGCTCACACCAGAGAAGTATTTCTTTTGTCTGTCCCTTCATACTAATCTGATTCCTCATCCCTCCGATATATGCAGGTGCTTCCTGTCTCTAAAGGGAAGATAGCTCCTGCTTTTAGACATGTCTCCTCATTGTTGAAGGAAGATACTTTCTTTCTCGCCTTTTTGCCATAAATTTCTAACTCTGGGCAAAGGAAGTTTATCACTTCACTCTTGCCACGTCTGAGCTCCTGTCTGGGGAAAATGAATTCCTAGTTTTCTACTACCTCATCAGGTGGTCAGTAGAAGTACCCCTCTGCTGCATAGCCATTTTTGGCTATGCCAGCACTGCTAGAGCAGGCCATGTGATGGGGTGGCTCCTGATGTCACATTTTGATGGCCTAGCTCGTAAAATGGCTTTAAACTGTCTCTTCTGTGGATTCATCAGCAGAGGAACCTTCTGTGGGAGTGCCATAAGAATGATAAGTACACATCATACATGTGAAGCTGAGTTTCTCAGGATGAATGCAGGCAGTTCTGAAGGTATGAGCAAACAGCAGAGAGAACTTTCAATGTGAATGTTGTTGAGGAACTCAGCTGAGCAAGTGAGATAAAGGAAGCCTGACAAGTTTTCTGCTGCTCTTTTCCCCTGTCCCCTAAATGCAGAAAGCAACCTGGGAGCATTCCCTTTCACACTGTAACTTAAGCAGGAAGCTGCTGTCAGCTGCTGTGCAATTGGAAGCACAGGCAGAGGGTCTCAGACGGCATCCTGGTTCAAATGCCAGGAAATAGAGGGAAACACAGGGTTAAAATGCTAAAGCAGCATAGATCTATTTTAATGCTGAAGATGAACAGGGAGTGACAAAAGAATATAGATTAACACTGGAAGAGCAATAGCACACGGACATGATTGTCTTGAATTTCCATTACAAACCTTGGGGATTAAGCACCATTAGCCTCTGACTTGGGAGGTTCTCTTGGCTAGATCCCATCTGCAGTGAAGACACTCTCCACAGAATTTGGAATGCTTCTGTTCTCTTACCAATTCTCTCTTCCCAGAGTAGTATTACTCTGTTAACTCTGGCTGAACACAGAGCAAGTAAAGTCCTGACCAAGGCTGTAATAATACATGATGTTGGCAAAAGCAGAACGAGATGAATTTCCTATCCTTTTCCTGAGCTGCTTGTTTCTGATCTTGTGCTTTCATATGTGACCCCTTAGCTGGACCTGTAGAACTGTCAATGAGGATTTGCACCTGAAGATATCACTGAACTGATCTGAGTTTAAAGTAGTTTTTTTGTATTTCATTTTTGCAGCATTATTTTTTAGCTCAGATCCATTCAGTGATTGTGTTTTCAATACATATAGGCACTGTTTTATTCCTTTCATAGCCTTAAACCAACCCTTGAGTATCTGTGGATTGACCCACCCTGCTCAAGTGCTTGGAATGGAAGTTCTATTAGTGAACCTGTACTGCTTCTCTGCTA
Organism: Callaeas wilsoni; assembly: GCA_013398955.1. NCBI lineage: Eukaryota > Metazoa > Chordata > Aves > Passeriformes > Callaeidae > Callaeas > Callaeas wilsoni. The sequence continues at coordinate 324,447 of VWPU01011633.1, read as the reverse complement.
CAAATCTTGAATTATTTCATACAGTGGAAAATATTTGAGTCATGAATTTCACTTGCACTCACTCAAATACAGATGTAAAAGAGAATCAAAGTTTATAATCAGTACATTTTATAAGCAATGAAGGGCATATTTTCTTACCATTAATCAAAATTTGTTAATTATAATTTATTTATTTTTAGAAATGAAATTTTCATCACTCACCAGCAGAATGACTTTTTGAACTTACTCTTAAAAGGTAGAATACTTACTTATCTTTGAGGGTTTTTCCTCCTCATCTCTAACGTGCCCAAAAAGCATGGAAAATATCTTTAGAGCAAATTTGTATGTTTCTCACCAGCATCTGTTTTTTTTTTTTCCCCAATTATTCCACAGCTGTTTGTTTTACAGAATATTCTCCAACTTCCACACAAATATGGTACAATGCAATGCAAAGAAGATACCAAAGTACTCTGTAGCTAATTTGGATAACATGAATATTAATTCAGGAAAACTTTTTTATTTGCTTTAATAGGAAAGAGAAACATAAAATATCTAAATTGTCTTACCCATTTTCCCCAGATATTTTTATTAAAATAAGCTGAAACCATTGCATCCACCAGGAAGCAAACGGTCTGATTGCTAATGTTTTCAGTCTTATTGAGTACTGGAAAGAGTTAAGAATCGCAATGAAGATACCTTATCAAATGCTTGCTTTTTTTTTTTTTTTTTTCCTTTAACAGCAAATGCTAGAAATTATTAAGTGACATAAAAAGTCTTCAGCCTTTAAGTGTTAAACCAATGAGGCTATATTTTATTGCATGGAGAATGTGTGATTCATTTTAACCAGTGAATCCCTTCTGCATAAAGACTTTCAATGTTTCAGCCTCAATGGCTGGTAAAATATGTTCAAAAGAATAAATAAGGGAAACATGATTCTCATGTAAAATTACATTCTGGATTCCTTTAGTTAACTCAACAGAGAGCTGTATTCAGTGGAGCCTATAAGACAATACTGTTGGCAGTATTTAAACACACTGTAGAAGAATAAGCAAAACAATGTGATCAGTAACAATAAGTTAATTTCAATTAAAAAAAAAATCATTAAAGCATCACCATGCATTGCATTTGGACTCACTACAAAGTGACAGCCAGCGGATTATGCCACAGATTTCTAATGCTGAAAATTCTGATGGCATTTACTAGCATAACCTTTCAACTCTGAGCACATCAATAGAAGCAGACAGTGGTTTGAAATATGATTCCTTGCAGATAGCATATCCTCATTCATCTGACTGTGGTGCTCTGTGCTCCATTGCACAAACAGCGGCTCACCCACTTCTGAGAGGACACTAATAAAAAAGGCATCAATTTTCAGCTCTAGTACTACTGTGATCTCTTTATATGTTCGACATCCAACATTAAATTAAAATGCTGTTATAAATCCTACTTTCTGAATCTGGAATGAGTGTTGGGTTTTTGTCGCATGAGACTGCAGCAAATCTTGTCAAAAGCAAGGAAGCACGTCTTGTTCACTCAGAATTAATGTTGTGGATGAAAGAAGGAGGTAAAAGAGGTTGAATACGGTGAACTGTGGGTGTCAAAGGCAGTGGATAAAGCAGCTTTGGGGTACCAAACAGAGCATAACATTTGCTGCTTTCAACAGATTCCTAGTCAGTAATTATAATTAACAATTATTAACTGCACATAAAGAATAGTTTGTTCATTATATAAAGCACTTTAAAAAATCCTGCAAATTTTAAAATGCTGTTATTCATCACAGTTTGGGCAATACATTTCTCTGCGCAAGACAAAATCAGTTTGGTAATAACCAGATAAAGTAGGCTAAGTGTTTTGGACTACTTCATGACCATACAGTGAAGGTTGTTACAGAGCGTCTATGCAAAATTATGCATATTGATGTTGATGTTCAGGACTTCTGTCAGGTTGTCATTTGCACTTGAGTTGTCTTAAAAGTTCTTGGGTTGGGATAGGGATTTAAAAAAAAAAACTCCAAACAACAACATAGAGAAAAAAATTATTAGGCACTGATATAAAATACTGTGAGGATGGCAAAAATAAAGCTGTGAACACTGAGTGTGATAAAGAAAGCAGGTGCGATATTTCTGCTCTGTAGAAGAGTGCCATACGTTTTGGAGCCTTTCAACTGCGTCTGATAACCTCTAATGGCAGGTATTCTTTCTCCTTTAAGAGCTAAGCTAAACTACACTGAGAAGGCAATAATGGCTTCAGCAAAGATACTGTGTCTATAGATATTTTCCCTTGTTCAGTTCATTCATAATTATGAAGAAAAGAAACAAGCTTGCCTTTTTGGGGGTGGGGGAGTGCCTTCAAGAGTGGTTCAATATCTGGATCGAACAGAGGAACTTTTTCCCCCTAAGGATCCTGCCTGAAGAAACCTTGACATGCACAAAGTCAGAACCTAGACAAAGTTGCCCTGGTGAGAACGATAAGGTCACCCGTGGGATTGCTGAGATTATCTCTGTCAAGCACTTGGACAGCATGCAGTCAAATGATGCATCATGCAGTCATTTTCGGGGGGGGAAAAATCAATTTCTTCAGCAGGTCGCTATTTGCTTTTCAAAGTGCCCTTGTAGGCCTTCACCACCAAGCATTTATCAATTTAAATGTTGTAAATTGATAATGTGCCACTGTGCCTTGTACTGTTTCTGAATTATTTTGATACTTATATTTTCTTACTGCTCTCAAAATCCTCAGAGCTGCTCTATTTCAATAGAACTCCTCCCTTGTTCACATCTTTTAGCATAAAACATAACAGTAAATTAATATTCCTACACTGAATGTTAAGGAAAAAAAAAATTAAAGCCCCACATGATCAACACAGAATTTCCCAGGCTTTTATTTGCTATCTTTAAAGGGGAAAAACTATTAAAAAAATTATCAATGCTAGTGTACCAATTTACTGAATGAGCACAAATGATCATTTTAGGTCGAAGTATTTAAATTCAGAACACTAAAATATCACAAAAAAAAAAAAGAAGGCAAGTTCTTTTTGCAATTGGTTATTGTCTAGTTTTGCTTAAAAAAATTACAGTTCCAGATTTTGTTATTTTTTGCATTATTATTATTATTATTATTAATAATTTTGTTAATGGTATAGGAGGAAAATAAGTTAGCATTTACAGAATCAGTGCAAGTGTCAAGATTGCTTTGTATTATTTTTTAAGCAAACAGAGCACAAAAGCAATCCTTTAACCATCTACTAACCTCAACTTGATTTGCATTGAAAAACAGGTAGAGCATAGTAGTTGAGGTTTGTGCTTCGTAAAAGCAAAGAAATACATGGCAGTTGCAAAGCTTTCTTAACCTCCAGTGATTTATTGGCTCTCAGCCAAGTTATCAGGGGAATCTAATTCTTCTTTATTATTCAAATAAACCACATTTGGCACCATGGTTCCTTTTCAGAATAGCTTCACAAATAGAATGAGTACTGTCATTTATTTGACCTTGTACTTGTGTGCTGTAGCTATAATTTTATTTGCCATTTCATAGAACAAATGCACAGAAAGCCAAAATAAGGAGATAGGTTATGCTACCGGTAACAGAGTACACATGTAATATACCTGTTGTTTCTGCCTGCTTTATTTTCAAAAGGATAAATTCTCAAAATTTTATTCTTGTTTTCCTCCTTTTTCATCTCTATTATCTATCCCTTATTATGCCAGCAGCTGTACTGTTCATTTGTAGTGAGATCTCTTTTCAACAGGCAAATCAGCAAATCTGCTCTGTGTCCTGGACAAGTAGGAGCAAAGGTAGGAAATATTTTACTTTAAGATGTGGACCTCACGGGCGGGAAACAACGCACACTATCCTTGCTGAATACAACAACTGCTGTAAGAGGTGATTAAGAACTTATTTCCTGAAATCAGAAGCATCCTAGCCAGATTATTATCTCATAAGATTTTCTTTTGAACCTGAAACGTCATATGTCAGAAAATTTTATCCTTTCTGGATAACACAGTTTTATTCTATCTGTTTCTCGATAGATTTTTCTCCCTTTTTGTTACTATTTATGCTTCAGCATATGTTTGGTCTAAGTCTCAAACACAGAGACTTTTCAAGAGAATTGAAATCTCTTAGGGAAGCACTCATACTGACTTCTAAGTGCTGGAAGGAGCAATTTGAATGCCTCTTCAGTGGTTAGCCATTTTCTTTTGAAATCTCATCCCATTTCTAAAAGGAAATTAGGGACTGACGATTCCAAAGATGGCAGTTACCCTGATATAAAAAATTACCTACTGACATGGAAAATGTATGGGACCAGATATATGTGAAGAACAAACTACAGAGATCCAGTGTAAAAAGACGTTTGTATTGGCTACACCATCACAGATCATGTTGTCCAACCCAGAGAAGAAATCCTGGCCATACTGCACATTTCCAGACATTTCTGGGTCTTTTGACAAATACTGCAGTTCATGAAAGAACTGGAAAGTATGTTGAACTATTTCAGCTTGTCTCAAGTATAACTGAGCTATGACAATTAACACAGACTGAAGTCAATTTACAGAGACCCTTTAACTGGGAGATTGTTGGTCCATTTCTCTTGCTTTGACTCTTTACTTTCTCTCACTCATTATTTTCAGATAACTCTCATTTCCTAAACGTTGAAATGTAACTCTGTTCTCTGAAAGTGCTCTGATTGCAATTCCACAGTGTGGTCTAAAATATACATCTGCCAAACTAGCTTAAAATTCTTGGTTAACATTAGCCAGAAGATAAATTATTCAAAAAAATTATTCAAAACATGTATGTTGTTGGGCGTCTACATGCAAGTTATATTCATTGTAATGTCAAAAGGGTATTTATTGCAATTTTTGTTTACTGTTCAAATATACTGTTACTTTTGCCAGGGGTAACTTTATTATTACCATTTCCAGGCTACCTTCCAAGATATTGTTTTATCAGATTTGTTTACTATTAGTCCTGCAGCTATCTTAGAACATCGGCATCCATTTGTTTTGCACCATTGGCTCTAAATGTTCAGAAAAGAGTAAAATTGACTACCATAACTGCTTTCAGTTGATGAGATTCAATACAAGAACTATTTTCCTTTATCTATCAGACATGAGATTTTGCTTTGCAAACACAAGATATATTTTACATTATTTCTGTGCATACTAGTTGAAAAAAAACCCACCAAACGTAAACCCTCACCAAACAAGGATGAAGTCATAGAGAAATCATTTGACTAGAAGGTAAGACTCCAAACTCAGCACTTCATGAAGATATTTCAAATAATAATGTACATCATAATGTCTTTAAGTGCAACACTGCCTAGAGGTTCTATATAGATAAAAAGTTTTGGAATATCAGCATAGGGTATATCAATGTTTACTTGCAGCGCAAGAAATACAACACCACGTGTATCACATAGCACCAACCCAGAAATTCAGAATTCACAAGTATTTTAAGTTTGGTGTGGTGAAAACTGTAGCATTTCCATGTATAGTTTGAGAAATGGTTCTATGGATAGACTTGCTAATATTTTTAGCAACAAATAAGCTTTGAATAGTGATTTAGTAGGAAGTAGCTACAGTACTTCTTTTAAAACTATTAAGAGACTAGCGATATAATGCTGTACCAAGAGAAAAATATATCAAAAACTTATGAATACCAGAGGTCTGAGAAATACTAAATGTCTCCATAAAGACAGAAGAGAAGACCAGCAAAAATCTCAGATATTTTAGTAAATCACACTAGATTTAATTTATTATTGTATAAAAATCCACAGTACTGGTTCTGATTTTTGGTGGTTTTTCCATCAGTACTTTCAGTGGTGAATGCATGGAAATGTTTGCCCTGATATTTCCAACACTCTAACATGCAAAGAAAAGTGCTTCATTTATCTGAACTCTTTCTTGAAATGTATATGGATCAAGACGAAGTGTAAAGTCTTAGCAACATGATGTGAGTTCAGAGTAAGGAGAGATTTGTCAGCTTTATATTTTGAAAGACAGTGGCAGAAAAGGCTTTTAACAAGAGACTAACATAGGGTTAAAGCCAAATTTTTCTTGAACAGATGATATTTCAGATGGCCACACTATTCCAGATGCATCAATTTCCTTGAAAATCCAATCCATATATGTGCATATGCTGTGCTGGCAGGAGGACTGACTGAAATGGCCAAAACCCAAGAGCTAATATTCTTTTGGCCAGAATAATGCAATTATTATTTTCCTAGCTATCAGTCTAAGCATACAGAGCCATCTGTTATGCAAAGCAAACATACACATCTCAATTACAGAAAATGCAGTTGCCTTGACAGAATTTGGATTACACCACTAACCAGGGCTGTAAAATTTGTTTTAAGCTAGTGTATAATGGATGCCTTTCAGGAGTTTCCTAATTAGCATTTACCTGCTTAAACTAATTATCCGTCCTTCTTCTTTACTGGCTTATTAGACTTCGTTGGATACTATGCACAAACCAGATTAATATGAACATAAGACAATAATAAACATTAAAGTTCCAATTCTTTTCTCTATTAGCAACATGGTGGTGCACCGATTTCAAAATGCGAGATTCTTGATACTAACTCCCAAACAGATTAAGTCAGGGATTAAAGTCTATTACAAAACGAGGGACTTTAATGAGAGACAAGAATACTGATACGAGCTAGAAACAGCTCTTGTTTCCATTTCTATCACTGGGTTTGCCAAAGCCAGCACAAAAATAACAATTACTGAACTTATTACAGCCAATTGCTTGCATGTTCTTTGAGGACTTAATGAGCCTCTATTCGGATTCTTACCAGATAATATTTTAAATTAGTCTTTTTTTGTCACCAAATATTAAAATTTCCCATTTAATTGTTGGTGAGGTACAGCAAAACTGACAGTAAGTAGCCTATTCTAATAGCTGCTTCCTCATAGCTGTGTGGATCCCAATTTAAAGTGGCTGAAATAAGTATTATTTCAGTTTTTCTTTTCCTCTTCAGCAGTAGAAGTAGATGGTCCCACTCTGAAAATCATCATGCAAAATATTTCTGCTTCATTTCTAAGTGCAAGCAGAAAGAAGCTATCCTGTTTAAACATTTCTGAATGCTACAGGATTAGGAATAAGCATTAACAACTAACTTTTGCCCCACTTCTGCCCTGCTTTTTAATCTTTAAAAAACAGTTGTCAGCAATTACATGAAAAAAAAATCCCAAACCAAAACCCCCCAAATTATTTTTTTTTATAAATTCATCTTTTCATATTAGTGAGCATTGGTGAAAGCATCAAAATGTGTCCTTGTTGGAACCCTCCCTGCAAGACATTTTAATGGTCTCTTTCAGCATTTCTTGACTCCAAATGACTCCCTGTCATCGTGTCAGCTCCCTGGATAATGCAGGGTACTCCATAAACATCCAGTAATAGGACACAAGGGAAGTACTATTAGAGTGTCCCTTTCCTATCAGGTATAGAGGTTTAAAGTTCAAAACAACTGAGAAAAGAAACTTCATTTGTTCTCAATAAATTAATAATGATTCTTTGTGGTAAAAAGTTTTCATACACATCTCAAAGTCCAATACTGATAGACACATTTTTCAGTTGTGTCTCAGGATGAACAGGATGCAACTTTAAACAGCTAATTCAATAATCCATGCAAAACACAGAAACCAAATTATTATTTCCTTAAGAATGATAAACAGAAGAATGCATCATACACAGTTATGTTCTAAAATTGAAAGCATGTACTTACTTGGGACAGGCCTAAATAGATGGAGACAGTTTCTGAAATGTACAAAAATTTTCCTTCTTGATTTAGTGCAAATACAAATCCATCCAGGGACTACAGAGTAAGAGGAAAAAAAGAAGTGAATAGATTAATAAAAAATTCCAAACTACAAATAGAAATAGATTCAAACAAAGGCATCACAGAATAAATTGAGGAAAATATTCTGACTATAATGAGAGTGGTTTTAATTTCAACCCTTAAAACAATTCCTTTATATTCTATCTATGTACTAATAAACACCATATGAGTATATTACTAAGTCCAAGTTGGTGAGTATATTACTAAGTTAATTTAATGCCATGCTTATATCTTCCATATACTATATAACATTTATCTCGTTTGCCTGATAGAAGAAATATAGAAAAATAAAATGTTCTTTTTTTCATGAAGAAATAAATAAGGAAAACAAATAACCTTCCAACTGAATGGTGTATATAAAAAAAATCACCCCCCATCCTTCAGAATCAAAGCAGAGAATTTCCATTTCCAGAAACTCAAAAGGAGAAAATAAAATTCTGCCATCACTTAAACCACTATGGACCTCAATAATTTGTAAATTAATTGAGGATTACACACACATGCACGCACATGAACGCATACACGCACACACCATTTTCCTTTTGTGAGACAACAAAGCCAATCAGCAGATTACTGTCAAATATGTTTACAGCTTAAGTCTTTAGAAATGCTATGAATTTCATCCCTTTGGTGTAAAAGTCTAGATCAGACTTTACTTTGACAGGTTCAAGTCTTTGGATGTGGTTTCCACTGCAACTGCAAAAATCAAAATACAACTAGAGCAATTAATGCATACCTTTTGAAACATGAGTGCAGTTAATAGACAAAGGACTATATTCTAAACTGACACAGAGTAAATCACTGCACATCAGGAAGGGAGTATACCTCTGTGAATAAGAGAAAATATTCACTAGGAAGAAACTACCTTCATACACTATCCATGTCTTTACCTTTCTGCCTTTTATGTGGATGATTATTGGCAAACAATCATTGACTTTTGCAAAAGTAAAATCATAAAATTCCAGAAATTAGAAATGCTAAAACAGCTCAGAAAATATATAACAGCCCAAATGTTGGGAGGAACAAGGAAAAATCCCAAAGAGCCCATCCCAAATAACCCCTTGTGATAAAAGAACATGTAAAGGAAATATTAACTGTAGCATTTGAGAGATCAGCCTGGTTTTGGAAGGAAAAAGTACATAAATTTGATGGAGATACATAATAACAAAATGATGTAATGCTTGATGTGATGACAAAGTCATGTAACCACTACTTTGCAAATACACAACAGTGATTTCTGAGGGGTTTTAATATTTTCATTCTTCTGCTTCTTGATTAATTTCTAACAGGCTGCTAGTCAGAAGCTGTCTTTGGCAAAAGTTCACCCCTCTCTGATGTAGTAGGTGGTGGAATTAGTTCAAAAATCTAAGTTTTCTAAAAATAATAGACCACGTATTGGAAAACAAACCCTCACTAAAGACACTGCATTAAAGAAAAACTCTAATTTATATTTATGAATTAATAAAAATGTAAATCTGCATAGATTTCCTTCATGCAAAAACATTTATATTATGCAAGTAATTTATGGTCTCTTATAAATCATCATAATTTCTTTTTCAAATTATTAACATCACTTCCTTGAATTTTTAACACCAATAACAGGTGGAAAATTTGGAACAGTGAAGTTCAAACTTAGATCTATACCAGGACATTCAAAACCTTTGCACATCTGATCTCTCTCACTATGTACAATCTCTTGCTCAGAAAAGTAAATCTTTAAAGGTCTTAGTTAAAGTATTCCTGATTCTCTGTCCTGTGTTGCTTTGAGGAAACTGATTTGACCCTCTGTTAAAGTGAGAAGCACGACACTCTCTCCCTGGCCACCTATACAGAGCTCCATTCTCCAAAAGCAACAAGAAATTGTCACACTGGCTCAGACTAAAGGCCTATCTCCAGCAGTCGGTTTCCCCGGGTCTGACAGCATGTACAGAGATGCTTCAGAACAGTGTTTGGAATATCCATGGGTAATGACAAGCCTACCAGAGGTTTCTTACTAACCCTTTCTTAGTAGTTGGCATGACTCTGATATCTTCCTTTCTTGAGGAAAGATGTTTCACAGGTTATTTGCGTATCACATAAAAACAGCTTTCCTCTTCTCAGTTTTTTATATAGCCAGGCTTTTCATGTGGTTCCCTTGCTCTGTTGCTTGAGAGAATGACATACAGTTTAAGCATATTTATGATCTGGACTGCTTAGCACACTGCGTTAGTGTGTAATTATCTGGCATATCTGGATAAAGTTTTGTAAGAACCGGAAAAAATAATTCTCTGAGTCAGTGACGGCTTTTCTGCTTCTTTTATACACATCATCTTATTTAGGAATTCAGGCTTAATGAAACAAAAGTTTGAAGAAAGCTTTGAGTACTGATTAGGCAGAAATGTTTCACTCAGTGTAGTTTTGAAATTGGCTGAAATCAGTTTTGCTGGAAAAAATATAAACTAATAAAACTATTTCTAGTCAACATAGCTGTACAAAGAAATTTCGACCTCCATGGCTAAAGTTTGAAAGTCATCAGCAACTGGAAGGGTGTTGAGGTGAGAAGTCTTAGTCGTCTTAAGCACTTGCTACTTTTCCATGCCATTAACTCTGATTCTCTCCTTTCATTTAAATAGCTTTGCTTTATTAGCTTTACTTGTTTAGTCTTTTTTTCCTCTTTCTTTCTGGGAGGCTATTCCTTACTTTTGCCCCCAAGTTTTACAAGGGAGGTAACTGAGGAGGCACCACTGAAGGACCAGTGCAGGGCCAGTGCAGCACACCAACACCTTTGGATGTGATTAGTCACTTCTTGTGCCATAAAATTTGTTCATTAAGCCAGCTGAGACTACTAAGTCATGGTCAGTCGTTCTTTCTCCATTTCTTTTCCCACCTCTCTGAAGTGTGCACCTCTCTACACTTATGTGCAACTACTGACCAAATTCAGCATTTTGTTCAATAGAGCAGAATCAGAAAGTTTATTTAATCGTATTTTGAAAGAGCCACTGATTAAGAGCTAATGCCCAAAATACAAAAACATTAGAACAAAAGCTCCAAGTACTAAGCTCAAGTCTCAACACTTAAGAAAAACGACAATAAAAATAGGAGGAGAAATAGCCATCTTCCAATGCAAGGCAGTTCCTCCCACCAGTATGAAAGGGCTGAGACAGACCACTTTTGTGACAATGTTGTTGTTCCTTTTACAGGTCAAACAGTAGTTCTGAAGGACTGTCTCATTCGTTATTCATAGGTATTATTTATGAATATTTATTATTTAAGTAATGCGTGTTGAAATTTTTCAATTTTTCATAAAGCGTACGTCCTTTGTGCATGCCAAGAGAGGAGCAGACTCCAGAGAAGGTGCAAGGCAACATAACACAGGTTATGTTATATACTGGGGAAGAGTATGTGATACCACCGTATACTACATATTCACAAACAATTTTGTTTTAATGAGAAATATCTGGAAGTATTATTCATATTACTTATGGATAACCAAGGACAAAACAAATGAGGGAAGGGTAGTGGATTGAGTCAGCTTTCAAATATCTCTTTTGAAAGGAGCACCACAGTGCTTTCCAGCCAGAATTTCGGAACAGTTTCAATGTAGTTCAAAGGCAGACAGGATTTCTGTTCTGGACATCCTAGAGTTAATTATAATATAAAAATAGGGTCTGAAAAGGTAACTGGGTTTTTGTAATGTCCTATTTTCATTGAAGGAGAGACCATGAATATAAGGAATAATTTCTAGACTTAACTTCTGGGGTTCGGTTTTGTTTTTGTATTGTTTTTAATTTTTTTTTTAAGTAAATGACGTTGACTGTCATAAACCCAGTCCTATCTCATCTAGTGTGGCAGCTGAGAAAGGGTCAGGGTGACCCCAAATGCCAATTTTGAGTACAATCCAATTTAAGGTAGACTGGCAACTTCTTGTTTAAAACTACACTTACTGGTTTTATGCAAAATGTGATTAAAGCTGAAGCTCTCCACTACTTTTGATTTCAGAAAACCATTATGTATTATGCTGTTTCAATCACCACAGGCTACTTTTTAATTTTTTTTTTTTTAACTGCCCCACTGTTTTCAACAGGCGCCAATTAAGATTCTGGGGTCAAAGGGTTAATTACATCTTCTTACCCACTATGTAGAATTTTCTGATTATTAACCAAGGTTGGATTAAGATGAAAAAGAACCGACACAAATGTTAATGCTTGCCCCTCCTCAAGAAGATTTATCATAATACCATGCTGAAATCTATATGTTCTCTTCAAAGCTGTTAAAGAATGAAATCTTGGAGGAAACACTAAAATAAATGCTTTAAAGATATGCAAGTATCTGATTTATTGAGCCAGTTTTCTTATTCCTGAAAACTGTTCTAAATTAGCCATGCAGGACTGATACAAGTTTTTCTTTGTCACATAAGAGCAAGTCAATGTGGTAGACACGAAGGAAGTGAGACTTAGGTTTAAAAGCCACTAGCTACAGCATCCCAGAACAATAATGCAAATTATTATAATTTATATCCTCTGACATCAGAATAATACAAAAATGTAAACCACGGGTTTTTAACCCAAAATACTCACTGCCTTTTACAGTATTTGAAGCATAGTGAGGTTATTTCCTTTCAGGATACGAAACCCACTGTACCACTTTGACCGAATATGCACTTATGTATAATGCATCATAGTAAATGGATTTATATTTGTCAGAGGAATTTTGTCCCAGCCATTTTTGCATATTCCCACTACAGGCAAATTTAATTCACTGGAGTCTTACTACAATGTCCTTCTGGAGAATATCCTCATATTTCACACTATCCATGAAGTCCCTAATTCTTTCTAGTGTGTTCCAATGCTTCAAAAAACCCTGTTACCCTGACCTAAACTCCAGTTAGAGTGAAGAATTACCAGTAGGCTAGGTTATTTTAATGACAGATTATTTTAAACTAAGCCTTCACCATCTGTTCCACCCCCTAATTATGAATGCAAAAAGGACATATTTCACAATTACATCAGTAAAAAGTAAGATATACATGATTTAAATGCATGCATGCATTCTTTGTCCAATGCAGCATGCATCTGTGATGCTTTTCTCATCATTCAGGCTCTGATCAGGAGTTAGGGGCTGGGGAAGGGAATACTCCCCCTGATAAAACAGATTAATTGATATACTAAAGTTTTTCCTGGAAAACAGATCATCTTAATTAGATTTTTTCACTCTTATGACATAGTGATATTATAACTGGAGCTGAGCATTTATTTAAGGACAAAGCCTGTCACCAATTAGGCATACAAAATTCGATAGCAGCAAAAATATTTCACTCTTTTTTTTAAAAGAAAGGAAGCATTGGATGCAATTGACATTTATGAAAGAAAATAATACCTCTCATAATATACATATAATTGCATTATTTATTTATTGATCATGTCACAACATGGCTTAAAAGGTCTGATTTACTAAAGAAAGAAACAAAAAAGTAAGTTTCATTTCAACATGGCAACCATTTTTGGATAGGGGGTTAAAATGAAATAAAAGGCATAAATGATGGCTAACAGAAATTTGGCCTCAGTATCCATCTTCTGTGCTCTCATTATTAAGATATCAGAGCAATATCCTCCAGCAACATCAACAAACATGCAAAAGCATAACTACTTAGGCGGAAAATCTGACCTTGGGCTTTCACAATTAAGTACTATGAGACAATCGGAGTATTGTGCTGGGAAATACGATTTTACGTGGAATGTATTTGATACACATTAATAAAGATGAGCAACTGAAGTTTGATCACATACTGACTTACACAAATCTCTAAAAGCTTTATTCCTTCTCTTCCATCCTGTTAATCCCTTGCAAAGAAACAAACAACCAAACCAACCCCAAATAAACAAAACAGAACAAAAACCCCCCCCCCAAACAAAAGCCCAAAGGAAAAAAAAAAAGGCATAAGACTTATTCCATCCTTCCTTGGGTTACAAGCTTTTTACCACTGAGCAAAAATCCCAACATAAAACACATAGAAATCCCGGTTTTCAACTCTCATACTGCTGCCATTTTTTCAGTCACAGTCCACCATAACAGTTATATGGCTACATGACCATAGACTCCTTGTGAATTAATGACACATACTTGGCAACAAGGCAACATGCATTTGGCACCAAAACAACTACAGTAAAAAAGATGAGGTAAGGGGACAAACTCAAAGGATGTGGTTAGCATGGACTTTGATGCCAGCTTCCTAATTTGTCATTTTCGTGCTCTTTGCTAGTGTGGTCAGGATGCAATTGTTGACAACAAGGGTGTGCCAAAAAATAAATTTGTCAATAATAAGGAGGTCTGCTTTATAGCTCAAAGTCAAGAAATGAAGGAGGAGGAGTAAACTTTACTGATTCCCTCGATGCGTCTTTCGCAGACTTACAGAATAAGTATGTTTATATATCCAAACCAGCAAAAACTTGCAGTGGCAGTTTTACTGCTTGATTAGAAAAAAGCATATGTTATTCCAGAACAGAATGATTGCAAAACTGGAAAGTGTAGAAGAGAAAAGTTTAGAGGCAAGAAAAACATTTAAAGGTGGCAGGCGAGTTCTTAAGATGTACTCCGTGGGCTGTTCACTGATAATATATTGACAAGTATCAGAGGTAACTTTGAGAATCGCAGCAAGATTACAAATCTCTAAGTGATGGATGTTCAAGAAAAAAATCTGAGATTAAGAGTTTGACAATTTTTTGAGTACAAAAGCAATAAATGACTTTTAGGAATCTCTGCCCTGTAGACAGAAACATTATTTTTTTCTAGAAGGCCATTCTATATTGCTGCATAATCTCAAATCACCCTGTGAAGTTACGTGTTAAAGCATCGAACTTTTATCTTTATGATTTCTGATTTTCTGAGTTCTTAACCTTTAATTATTTAAAATTCCTAGAGCTCCTAACGCTGGTTCCAGACTCTTTGGACAGGAGATTGTGATGCCAATAACTGCACACCACGTAATGCAATCAGGCTTATTTATTTAGGATGAGACTTGTCATACAGAGACTATATTATGTATCTCTTCCCCTGAGAAAGTGATCACTTCGGGTCAGGATTAAGTGTACATCTATCTGTGGATTGCCTTTGCTTTGAATACATAGTGTTTGAATGTAAGTGGTTCCTGCCCTTTGGTGGTACAAATATTACAATCAGTTATGCATTTCTGCACTGAGAGGCACTGCCCTGAGTAAAGGACTTGACAATGTATGTACCTGCACAACATTTACTAAGTAAGTGCCAAAAGTGAAAGAGTAAGGTGATGCAGCAGCAGGAGCTAAGATACACAGAGCTGGCAGAATGAGGGCTTGAGTCCCCAGACCTGCACCCCAAACCACACAGAAAGAGATTGTGGGAGCCTGATCTGACTGCAACACTGTGCAAGTAGAAGCAAAACTGACTGTGGCAACAATAAGCATTGTTGTGAATGTTGCTGTTCCCCAAGATGCAAGTTTGAAGCCCTTTTATGTTGTGTATGAATATTTCAGTTTATGTAAGCTCAATTCAAATTGATCTTATATTCGTTGTGTATTTGCATGTTTGGTTAGCTTTTCTGTCAATCTACACAACGTGACACTACGTGAAAGCAAACAGATAAAGGTAGCTAAATGTCAGCTGTCCAAAAACCTAGATGAAAAAAATTAAAAGGAAGAATTTTTTATAGAGTTAATTTCACTCTTAAAATATCATTTGTGCACTTAATAGGTACTCAGATGTTCTGACGATTGATCCTGACAATTGGCTTGCTAGAATTTGATCTCTATCCCAGACCTGAATATGTGTTCTCACTTGCATCACCCAATTTCATACATATGAAGCAGAGAGGCTGTGTTCAAGGAAGAACAGGATGAGTGGCTTATGTTTAGCATATTTAATCTATTAGATGGCAATACATACAACCAAAATAGATTTGAATGAGAAATTGAGTTGAGTTCTTTGACTAGCATATCGTTCTGATTTATACTCTTCTTGAAAAAGGAACATCTTGAGAATACTTTTCAGACAATGGAATACAGATATAATAAGAACACAGAACATTAAGAATAAATCCATAGTCTAACCAGTCCAGTGCTGTTTCTAACTGTAACCCTTTAGGTTACATGGAAAAAAAAAATTAAAAACTCATGTTCTTATCTTCAGCCTCTTATTGCATGTTATAATGCAAAGAAGACAGAACCTGGTCCTAATCTGCTGAGAGTTCCTCCAGCTGTCATTAATCTTTGAACTAATGCAGGAGATCAGTTTGCTATACCCATTCTTTCTCCACCTATGGGAGTGTGGAGCAGTTCCACATATGTTCCCTCTGAAGTCTTCCAGGATCCATAGACAGCTGGGCTAAATTAAAGCAGCCATTCACTTTTCCACTAAAAACCAGCACATAGAAGCCTCCAGAATTGTTACTGCTACTTGAATCCTTAATCTTGTGACTTGAATCCTTGAATCTAGACTGGCACAAAATAGAACATGCTAGTTACTAGAAGCAGGGTTTATTGAGACATGGGGGGGGGGAAAAAAAAAGAGAGGAAAAAAGCCCACAAAACTATAACCCCTTAAGGTCTGTATTTTGAAGTGGTTCTTGCAACTCTGAAGATTGTTTCCTCTACTCTGCATGTCTTTGTCTGTCTACCCCACTAACAGCATTCAAATCCATGGTTAGTTTTTTCCAGATTTAACAGAGGTCTTAGAGAAATTCCTACAGGTTTAGAGAAAATTAATTTAAAATCGAGATGAGGCCTCTGAGAGCCTTTGCAGCAGTAAAAGCTGGACTGTGAGTTTCTATAGTATTAGACATCATGGAACAGAGACTTTTCAATTGTTCTGATCCTTGAAAAATACTCAGGTTACACTGTCTTAAGACACAAAAGTCAGTAGAAGACAGGATGCAAACCTACAGAAAACTATGCTTCTGTTCTCACAGAAGCTTTGATTTCCATTCATTTATCTGTGCAGGGAACACAGGACTACTGCAACTACGAGACAAACAACTTTCTGAAACAAGTTGGAGACTTCATTAATAATAAAAAAATTTCAAAATCTTCCCCTGAAATAATTATCCACTACATCTACATTCTTCACAGTAAAGTTGTTATCTTTATGCTGGGCTGCAATACTTTTTGCAGGGGTTTTGAGCTTACAGTGCTTCAGTCCAGAAGTACATTTCACATAAAAGTGGGAAATGCACATTTATGTGAAAATCAATTATCCTGAGGGAACTAGAGGTCTGGTCCTGAATGAATGTGAGGAAATCAACTCAGTTTGCCACTACAAAACACTATTGCTATGTTGACCTTCCACTTCTGTTTCACAGCTGGAATATGAGACCAGGTGAGAAGACAGCATGTAGGTTTGCCATCAACAGGACGCTAATCTCACCCTAGGCTACGAAGAAATACTGTATTTCTCCCTCTTTCCCTCCCCCCCTTCTCCTTTTTTCTTTCTTTCTTTTTTTCCTGACCTCACCTCTAATGCCTGTGTAGCTAAAGATAAGTATGGATTTTGCTGTTTACCAGCTCATTGCATAAATTCAAGCATATCAACAGAACAGAGCAGCTCTTCCAATGAAAACCGTTTATATTCTTTTTAAAATACAAGCTAATATATTACAGTGGCACCTCTGACTGCTGTGATAATTAAGGGTCTGTTTGTATTTCCATAATAAAATCCTATTCTCTAGTGTGGGGACTGGAAAGTGAGTTATGATTTGTCCAGAAGCCAGAAACACAGAGTTTCAACTAATAATATCTTTTTTCCTTTTGAAGACAGAAAATGTTCATCTGTATTTTTACAGAGGATTTTAGTGTGCAGCCAAATTATTATGCTATTCCCTTAAGGGGTGTCCTGGATCAGCTGCAGCATAAAGTATCAGTAACCTGCTCATCAAAGGGTGCTCAAGACTTCCTTGACAGTGCAGAGTACAGTAGCTGTTGGTTGTGCCAATAATCCCCAACACTGCATTACCTAGAGGCCTGAATAAGTCTTGACATCACCAATCCTAATGCTATTTATTGCAAGTGTAAACAATCTATATGTTCTGTCTTGTGTCCCAAGTAGGTGCTGACATGATTGCTCTCCACTGTTACTATCTGATTCACTCCAATGTGTAAGAGACCTGAAGCTTAGTCTCTCCCTAATATGGCTGTGGTAAAAGTGCCTTCATCAATTAAAGTGATGAAAGAAAACTCTCCCTCTTGCCACATGTTAGCGCCATTTTCCTGTTATTAAGGATCACCCAGAGAAAACTAAGGAAACACTTCTAATTTCTTATTATGATGCTCAAGTGTGAGTGTAGCATCCCAGCTTTTCTTGCTTCCACTGTGATGTTTTTCTTCTTTCTGCTGCCATATATTTCTAACTAAGCATTGTTGGAATAAAGTTCTCCCTGACAAGTTTCCTGCACCATTTCCAATTCTGCAATGAAGTTACTATGACACCCACTGATATCACAAATTAGTACTACAATTACTAAAGAAAAATCATATAATACAACAAAGTTCCATGCATTTGCAGTTGTCTCCTGTCTTCAGAACTGTCTTTTAGACCCTAAGCAATACCATACATGTTTTCCTGATTTTCTTCAACTTTCCTCCATCTTTTTCCCTTTTTTTAAAACACTGAAAACCTACATTGAGCCAAAATCAAACAGAGTCATGGAGTGGTTTGGGCTGGAAGAGACCTTTAAAGGTCATCTCTCTTCTACCTCCCTGAAATGAACAGGGACATCGATTAGATCAGGTTGCTCAGATCCCCGTCCAACCTGACTTTGAATGTTTCCAGGGATGGGGCATCCATAACCTCTCTGGGCAACCTGTGCCAGTGTTTCATTACCCTCATCGTAAAAAAAGTCTTCCTTATATCTACTCTGAATCTACCCTCTTTTAGTTTAAAACGCTTACCCCTTGTCCTATCAAACTGCACTGCCAGTGATTTTTATGCTGCCATGTGAATGTCTTTGCAGTTCAGACTTTGCTCCATTACCATGCCCAAATAAACGTGCTGCCTGACACACCACACAGAAAGCGGTATAGACAGACTTCTGCATGTAAATTTGCCATTTTAATTGGCAGCAACCCCTCCAACTTAAAATAAATAAATTTAAGTGGTCATGCTTTAATGAGTTCCGACATATATCTGAATTTCTTCAATCTGTTTTCAGTCACTATAGTGAAAAAGAAATGGTATTTTATCAGTCATTCCCTGACTCTGGTTTGAAACCAGATGGGAAAGAGCAGAAGCACACACACACAAGATAAGTGCAACAGAAATATAACCAAATGTTTTCTACATCTGAGAAGACTGTTTGAGTTCTGACTAGGGTTTAAAATCTAAACAGTTTTTTCAGCCTAGTTACAATCCTTAGCAGTATCACAATTCAGCTTCCTAGAGGTGATTTCCAATTGTACTTAAGACTGGGTTTATTTCTAAATTAAAACTTTAATGTAAAATAAAATAAACACACTAGAGTGCTTAGAAATTCAGAATTCTTTTTGACCCCTAAAAGACGGACATTAATGGCATATGAAACTTTAAATCATCCTTGTTTCAAATTGCAATATATCTTGCACTATATTTCTACCTAAACCTTGTCGGAATCAAATTCTCCCTCACGAGCTTCCTGTGCCATTTCCCAATCCTTCAATGAAGTTGCTATGCCACCCACTGATAACACAAACTAGTAGGAAAATTAATAAAAAATCATATAGAACAAATGTAGAACTAGAATTTCCAATAGGGAATGAACAAGAAAAGGAAAAAATCTGACAAAATCAGTTTTGGAAAGCAAACAGAAAGTATGTACATAAAAGAACTACTTAGAATTAGTGTCCCAAATTTACATATCAAATTCTGCCTATAGCCAACTCCTAAAAAATCTCTTACTCATGCCAAAACTATCTCCTTCTGAGGAATCTCACTCTTTTGAAACCAAAACATAATTCATTGCAGAATGAATGCTTTCTAAACTACTCTTTAATAGCAATCTGAAACCAAACCAAATGTAAAGTCTTGATAAATTTGCAATATATTGCCTTTATAACAAATAAAAGAGGCTTCGGTTACCTTTTCAATATATTCAATAAGATGTCCTCTATAAGTCTACAGGCCTCAAAATTAAAATAGATTAGACAAAAAACTGAGTATAGGTTAAAATCTGTGGATGGCAAATCCATTGCACACAGATTGGAAACCATAAAGGTAAACTGAAAGATTTTTGTTATTGCTAAGAAAGACTGAAATTAAGTTGTATAAACATTGTAAAATTTATCTGATTTGCAAAGCCACAGAAAAGAATTTAAATGCACAGAATAAAAAGAAATCCCAGAAGTTAGGGTGAAAATTTATCATGCAAAGGGAAATTCCAGAGACTAAGTACTGATACAAAGTACAGACATACGAGATTTAGAGGAAAGCTGTACAAATCTATCAATATTTTGTGCCTCACATATGAACTTGTACTACCATCTCCAACCTACAATAATTACAGTCTACAAATAATAAGTAGTTAATTTCAAAAATCGCGATTATCCAACTCCTTAAAAGCTCTTTCTTATCACACACTGAAATGTTATGCTTCTATACAAATGATATCATAAACTGTTGTTGCAAATACTACAGCTTCAACTCGCATTTATTATTTGTAAATGCTTGTTGAACACAGCAGGTGGCAAAATGATTTAGCATCATGAACAAATACATATGGTTGCTTGAGCCCCAATTTTAGAGTAGATAAACCTGTTTTCTGGTCCTACATTTAATGGGCTAGAAACAAGCAATAAGCAGCTAAACCATCGTACATATTGTGGCAACTCACTACTTCAAATGAACTTTCTCATGTGAACTACTGTGCTTAAAACAACTTAAAAGCAAATCACAGGTCTCACATATTCAATGACTGGCTCATCTGCAATATTTCCTCTTAGAGTTTTCAAGGAGGATTATGCACAATGGAAAAGAAAATGCAAAGGTAAAAGCAAGTGTTATGTAGTCTAAAATCAATAGACAAGAGAGGACATTAACCAAGAGGCTAATAAAAAGATGCTGCCCTAGACAGTAACATAAAGAGCCCTGATATATTTTTTCTCTTTAGAAATACTATTCCTTATGCCAATTTTCCCTTAGCACTGCAGTAGTTTCTCTGTGTATATACACGTCATCTTATTTTTTTGTCTTGTTCCATTTTTATGTTTGCATTTTATTTTCTCATTTCCTTCCTGCTACTCCCCTGTTTCTCTTTACTGGCTTGATGTTTACACAGACCTTTACTTGAATTGCAGGGTTTGGAGAGATCCCATTTTTCTTCTTTGTTGTAATGCCCACAGTTTTTTTCCCAGAGAAAAGATAAGTTTACCCAGAAAATAAAAAGCTAATACAACCTTTTGCTCATCAACAAAGTATGTCTTGCTGTAGCCAGGAATAAGTTAATAAAACAAGGAAAAAGCTTAGTGGCTTAAAGAAAAAAAAAACACACCTCCTTGGGGTTATGAACGAACAATGTTGTTTTTTCTTCCCAGCGTGCAAGGATTTAATTAAGTGATAACAGTCACCTTGGGGTGGCTGCACAAGGCAATAATATCTAGGTGAAGAAAAATGCTGAAGAGAGTTGAGTACAGTCAATTTATCTTCAGAGAAGGCAATAAATGAACAAAGCATAGGTATTTGGCTGATTGTTTTGGAATGTTTCCATTACTGATAAACATCAAAATAAAAGGACAAAGATTTGGTATTTTCAGTATCTGAAATGCATTAAATACAGAAAGAAACGAAGGAATAAATCACTGTGAGGTCATATCCTAGAGTTCTAATTGCAAATGGTTTGGTAATTATTCAAGCTAAACATAGAACAAGGGAATTTTAATGTTGACACAAAGGATAGAAATACAGCTGAGTTGTGTATTTATAGCAAACACAAAACACTGTATGAATTTCACTCTGGAGAAAAAAATGGTAAGTGTAGATGGAGAGAAGTGATATATATTACACAAATATATGCAACTTCGCAGCCAGCAACACAAATTCAAGGATTTAAAAACATGTTTGTGGGAGTTCTTCAGGAAACAAGCAGCAAGCTCAATTATCTGCAAGCCTATGTTCTGCCATCCCCATATGTAGAGAAAGAGATGTGTGAGAAAGAGCAACATGAAGCAGAGAAGAAAGACTACCAGGGAGAAACATTCTCCTTTACCACAAAGCTGCTAACAATTTGTTTTACATGACTTGCAACATAGGGTTTGAAAGGAATACATGGGCTGTCCTTAGGGAGTGTGATGTGTTCAAAGGGCTCTGAAAGATATGTAACCAATATTTCCAGTAACAGTACTTAGTCTTCCAAAACTCAGCACAACTCTTAGCACAGCTACAACAGCTCTTAGCCAGCAGCATAATTGGCCAAACAGGCACAAATCATGCTGATACATAGATGGGAGAAACAGAACGAACACGTCAACAATCTTGGGAATTCACCACATTCCTCTGTCCCTCTCAAGTTGGAAAATCTCACATTCTCTTTAGTTTTGATTATTCTCCTGAATCTGTCTTCAGCAATGAGGGAATTGATAGCTATTTCCTAGAGTTTACAACCATTTTAAGTACTCCTCCCCCACACACGTCTTCATGGAGAGGATGAAACCTACAGACAATTGTTTTTTAACTATGTGGGCAGATATTCTTTCAAAGAGAAGTCAATAATGAATGGCTCACACAGCGTCCTGAGAAAAAAACCATGAAATATGCGTGTGTTTGTGAGACAATATGAGAGCAGGACAGTGTTTGAAGGAAAAAATATCAATTTCTGAAAAACATAAAACATTTTCAAGTTGAAAATAAACCTTAGAATAAATTTCACTAAGTTGTCTCAGTATGACTTCTAGTGTATGTTCAGCTAAAGTATTTAAATAAACACTGCTTGTCAGGGCCTATGATTTTAAGGCCCTGCAAGTAAGATCCCACAGCAGTTACTTTCCTTCTAAAAGCAATATGCCCTTTAAAAACACTTTATGAACTACAGACATGCATTCATTTCTCACCTGTAGGAGCCTGAAGGTTTATCACCTGCCTGACACTATTGTTTGGCCTTGGTAATGTGACAAACATTTATCCCAGTTAAAACTACAAACTTATAGATTATTGCCATCAAGACACTAGGAAAAAATTGCATAATACAGTGATCAAGGTTACCCTTTCCAGTTACTGTGGAAGTTCTGCACAGTCACAGAGATGGGTCAAATAGGTTTTTGAACTCCAGCACACTGAGCTAGATACAACCCTACTTTTCAAAGCATGATCTAGAGCTGTTTGTAAAATACATTCCTAAATTCAATGGACTCAGAAAATGATAAGAACTACTTACATGCGTAGTACTTGGTAGTACTTTTTATGTACTTTTAAAAATTCTTTTAAGGGAGTTTTGAGGTTATTTTTATTCCTCAGAGAAGAGAAACATACATATGGACTAAAATCTGACTTCTCAGAATTAAAGTTGTTCCACAAATGCCTCCAGTTAAGGTGTGACATTAGCTACATGACCAGAGCGCAGGTCTTAGAATTTAAATACAATATCCGTCTCGTGTATGAGATTACACACTCACTGTTCTATATGTTTAGCCATTTGCTCTTTTTCTTTTCTCTTTCTTCTCTTTTTATTTTTTTTCTTTTTTAATGATTATTGGAAATTAATAAGATCTTATCATGTGAAACTTGGACCGGCTTGTTTTCCTGAACTAACTATTGCTTCAGCAGCTCCTCTACTAATTCAGAATATTAATCTGTTTTGAGGTACTGAAGTGCCAGATCAAGCTCACATCTCTGGATTGTCCTTCCTGCCTTCAGGGTACAGAGCATGTCTCATGAATCCAGAGGGCTAAAACTGACCTGAAGTCAGTTCCAAAATGTGTTGGAAGGACATAAATTTGATGGATTTGAGGGATGGAAAGGATGAAGATTTGAAGGTCTAACAAAAATACTAGAGGAACCCCAATGATAGGGAGTAAATCTCACAATAGCAGGAACAAGCTAAAGCTCATTTATCGATGCTGAAAACATAACGGAAAATGAGAAAATATAAATACTATAAAGGACGGGATGAGGAAAAAAGGGGGACAGAACAACAAACACTGAAAAGAGAACAGAACGACTAAAAATGTGCAAGAGAAAGTAAGATGAATTTAACAGAAGATTGAAGAAAAAAGGGAGAAAACTACTAAGTTCTAGTAAATCATTTCACAGAATAAATGCAAACCCATTGCAGAATTTGTGTGAATATACAGTTATGGCATCCAGAAATTATTTGGTACTTCAAAAAACCCACAGATAATATCGTCTCCAGAGCAGCTTACATGGCAAGTGCACAAGTCAGGACAAATACAGATTTGGCAATGTCTGAACTGAAGCATAGATGAAGTACAATTTTTCTTCTGAAGGATCTTTCCCAAACTTTTAATGTTGCTAACCTATTCTTGCCAGGGATAACTTTTATTCCTTGCTTACAAAGATTGATACCGTGTCTGGAAAATGCTAGACTTCACAAAATGGTAAATTTTCCCACATTATCTTCTTGGACATACCTGCATAACACTTTGTTCTTCCCCTTAGAAATTGCTTCAGGCTTTCTGCAGCATTTGAAAAAAAACACTGGTCAAACAGTTTAGCTGTGTGAACCCATTCACAGTTGGCAGTCCAAGGCACGGTCTTGAAAAAAATGCTTGTATGCAAATCAAGAGAAAAATATCTTATAGTACTCTGCTCTTACAGTGGTCAACACTGGACAGCTGTCAGCAGAAAATACAAAGTCATTCAGTATGAAAACCTGCTGTCACAGAACAAACCCTTTCCCCTTACAAAGATCTCAAGAAGTACTACTATAGGAAGCACTTAGAATTAATAAAAAAGAAAGGAGAAATGTTGTCGTCTTGGGTAACACAAGTGCTTTCCCATTTATGTTAATATTAGTCAAAGAAGTTTGGTACATTATGTATATATATGTGTGTATATATATCATCAATGTGGAAATTTATTGGAGTGTCAACTTTAGCTGAAGACATTCAACTACCCTATTAGCTTCTCCACATCATCACTGCTAAAAAAATCTTAAGGATGCAGTATCTGAAAAGCCACACAATGTCAAAATGTCAGTGCATCTTGAGCGTACGCTGTCATTCAATTCTGTACTCGACCAATCAGCCAAACACCTCATGTCTAATTTAGAACTTTCAAAATTTATACCAGTGCACCTTTTATTTCCTTCTAGAAATCTGTTTGTGGTCATAAAGAACAAAAAACGTGTTTAAACTTGTCTATACCCACATCTTTCTCTGTGTGGGATCTAGATCTCTAAAGATACATAAACTTGTCCAGTAGCAGAAAAGAAACATCCCAGTGACTGTATTCATACAGTTCCTTTTTTCTATCATATATCCAGTATGTAATATTTATTATGTTTTATTAAAGTGAGCTTTACACTCTACCTTGGTAAGACACTTAGTGCATATAAACTGTGGAAATTTCTCACTACTAAAATCTTGTTTAGTAATAAACATTATTTCAGACTGTTAGATAAGTACATAAATATTCCATAGAAATAAACAGATGCAGGACTCCTTGCTTTACTCAGTTACTCCTGTGGATGTTCAGGAGGACATTAAACAAAATTATTTAACCAGGGCAAAACTGATGCAATTTGAAAAGGATCTATTATTGAGGAGCTCCACCCTCTTTTGGCATTGCTACATAATTTATTAGAAAATATTTTCCTGGGTAAAATGTATGATGAAGGTTACATTTCCCTAAACTGGATTCAGCCTGCTCACCTAGCTTATAATAAGAAAGAAATGGAAACAGTAGATATCAATCTGCTAGTATAATGAAATAAATATGATGAGATTTTGGAAAGACATCCGGTCATTGAACATAAGATGCATGTGCTATTGAGTCTCTGATAACACTAGTGGAAAACTTAAGGAATATTATTAAGGAAACTTAAGGAATATTATTTTTCCAAGCAATCAGGCTGTATCAATTACCAGGAAACAATCCTCAACTAATGCTGAGCATGAGCTGCAAGGAAGATTTTCCTTTTCATCATCTTACTGTGTCAGTGTTTTTAACTGACATGGTAGCATCTTCACAAAATATATAGATTAACTAGAAAAATACTGACCAATATAGAAGAAAATTAATTTTGGAACATATTACTACAAAGTACAGCCTTCTGGAACATATTACCGCAAAGTACAACATAGACTAAAAGTATGCGTTTTTAATAAATTATTTCTTTACAAACAACCCCATGCAGTGCTACAGACTTGGAGAAGAGTGCCTGAAGAGTGGCCAAGCAGAAAAGGACCTGGAAGTGCTGGTCAGCAGTGAGCTGGACATGCACCGGAAGTACGCCCAGGTGGCCAAGAAGGCCAATGGCATCTTGGTCTGTACCAAAACCAGTGTGGCCAGCAGGATTCGGTGTGGTGGTTTGACCCTGGCTGGAGGTCAGGCACCCACCAAAGGTGCTCTGTCACTTCTCTCCTCAACTGGACAGGGAAGAGAAAATATAACAAAAGGCTCATGAGTTGAGGGAGGGAGGGGAGAGATCACTCACCAATTACCTTCATCAGCAAAACAGACATGAGTTAGGGAAATTCAATGAATTATTACAAATCAAAATCAGAACAGGATAATGAGAAGTAGGACACTTGCCCCCATCTCTCCCTTCTTCCAGGGCTTAACTTTATTCCTGATTCTCTACCTACTTGCTCCCAGTGGTGCAGGGACTCAGGGAATGGGGGTCATGGTCAGTTCATCACATTGTTTCTGCCACTGCTTCCTCCTCAGGGAGAGGAATCCTTCCCCTGCTCCAGCATGGGGTCCATCACAAAGGAGACAATCCTCCATGAACTTCTTCAACATGAGTCCTTCCCATGTGCTGCAGCTCTTCACAAACTGCTCAAGTGTGGTACCCTTTTCTCACGGGTCTGTCAGTCCCTGCCAAGAGCCTGCTCCACTGTGGGCTTCCCACAAGGTCATAACCTCCTTTCAGGCATCCATCTGCTTTGGCATGGGGCTCCTCCAAGGGCTGCAGGTAGGTCTCTGCTCCACCATGGATGTCTGGAGAAAAGGAAGCTCATGGGGGCCCTTTATTGCTCTTTACAACTACCTGAAAGGAAGCTGCAGCCAGGTGAGGGTTGAGCTCTTCTCCCAGGCAGCTGGCAACAGGGCAAGAGGAAATGGCCTCAAGCTGTTCCAGAGGAGGTTCAGGCTGGACATCCGGAAAACTTTTTTTGCTGAAAAGGTTGGAAAAAGCATTGGAATGGGCTGCCCAGGGAAGTGATGGGAGTCACCATCCCTGGAAGTGTTCAATTTCCAGAGATGGTGAAATGACTGGACATAGCACTTAGTGCCATGTTTTAGTTGACATGGTGGTGTTTGGTCAAAGGTTGGATTAAATAGATCCTGGCAATGTTTTCCAAACTTAATTATTCTATTATTCTATTTTTTTAAATCTTCCAAATTTTACATTTTTTTCATTTATGGAGTAGCATACATTCCATTCTGCAAGCAAGATTTTAGATTTGTTATTTCTTTGGTATCAGTTACAGGCTGAATTTCTGGGACATTTCAGTCAAATTGGTTTAACTATCCTCAAAAGCATGATAGGGAGACTATTATATTGCCCATGTGAAAAAGTTTTTATGATCTTTCCTTTAAACTGTTCTATTCAAATCTGCTATCATTTAACCAAGTTCTGATTTCTTGAGTACAAGTCTTGTAGAATTTCTGGCTAAAGTACAGCTAACAACAATGAGAAAAAAAAGAATCTTAATGATTCCATTTAACACACAGAACTACTGCTAGAGACTGCTGGCACATGACCAGATCTTGCATTTGCACCTCTAATTTTCATTAGGTCAGTGGTATGTCTCCATCAGAACTAGCACCTGGCACTTGCCTCATCACATACCTTCCAGTGATCTGGGAAGAAGAATCTGTCTTGCCTGAGTAGGACAGATATATAAATCAGGTTTTGTGTAGAAGAAACAGAATGAGACAAAGAACTGCAGAGGACTGGGCAGGGAATGGAGGCCCTTGACTGAAGGAAAGACACCTTAAGAGTAAGTATACAAATGACTCTAGGATTTATCAATATAGGAGCCAAAAAGATTTGGGCTTCTTTCCTAATCGGAGAAAAGAGCTTCAAATCACCTGGTCCAAATTTAGAGGGTTCTGCATCTTCTTTGATATGAACCGACATGGCAAGGACGTAGTTAAGCAAATGAAGCTAGATCTGTTAAGTACCTAGGATGCAGATAGAAGATTAGGGCTGGTGAACAGAATGGATATGGAGCTTGTGGGAAATACTGACAGGCTGAACAAGCAAGTGTGAAGCACTGGGAAGATTAGTATTGGAAATGGGAGAGAAGGCTAGAGGGGATAGGCTAGACTATCATGAAATAGAACTGACACATATTTTCCCACTATAGCAGATTTCCTTCCAAAAATTGGAATGGCTCCCACAAATTCCAATTTGAACCACTCTTCTAGTATCAGCAAAGCTAGGAAGGATATTGGCAAATTTTAGCATCATAAAATATTCTAAGCCATAAGGGACCCATGAGGATCATTGTGTCCAACTCCTGATTACAGACAGGGCAACCTAAAAGTTAAACCATATATCTATGAGAGTTGTTGAAACACTTCTTGAACACCAACAAGCTTGGGGTCATTACCACTTCCCTGGGGAGCTTGTTCTAGTGATTGGCCACTCTGTCACACTTAATATCCACTCTTCTCCTGCCCTCATGCTAGAGCATATAGGAAAATGATAATTTATTTTAGTTACTCTGTTCAAACGGCAAAAATACATATAATTAACCTGAAACTAGATCTCTTCCAATGAACTATGCTGGCTTCGGCAAGACTTCCTGACTTTTTAATTTTTATTAGTAGATCATAAGAAATACATCCAGAGCAATGCAAAAAGAGAAGCATTAAGTTTGTAAAGTTGAGGGCTGCAAAGTAAAAAAAAATTCCACTGGAACTCCTGCCTCATTTATTGCATGTAATAGATAACGCTGCCTTAATGAACAGCTATTTGGTATTTTGTTTTCTCCTCAGTCTTCAATGTGTTGCCCTAGGCCTTATTTACTGCATTCTATGCAAACCATGCTCTGAAGACAGAATTGCAAGCTTCCTTGTGGGTTTTCCCATGATGCTCATCATTACAGCATCTGAGTGCTTCATAAACATTAATTTATTTTTCAAAATTACCTTGTGAAGCTGTAGAATAAGGGAGAAGATGTAGCCCCTAACAGTGCCCACATCATTATTGTCCCTGATCGATGTTGAATACAACAATTATCTTCACTAGATAAGAATCCTAATTTCACAGGTATAATTGGATATCCAACAAAAGGAAGTACAAACCAGGGTATATAAGACTGAAGGGCAGGCTGAAGTTCTGTAACAACGAAACTATTAGGTGCCCAAAAGTCCAACAAAGACAGTAAAAACTACTTAAAGGCCTTAAGGGTAAATATACATCCATGTTTTTATTTCAGCTGCCTGATATCAGGTAAATAAGGCTGTTCCCATTAACTGAGGGCAAACTTAAGAAAAACTTAAATTCTACCACATCAATGCTGCTATGTAGTGAGATTTAAATATTTTCTCTTAAGCAACTGGGTATGCTCTGGAGAAGTTATACATGAATCCTGATCTGTTAGCCATCTTCATGAAAGGAGTGAGATATTCCTGATTGTGGAAGTGGAAAATGTTCCAGCTATACCAACTTAGGTTCATATGCAAGAAGAAAACATGCATGTATGTGTGTGTTTGTGAAAATTACAGAGTCAAGAGGGAGCAAGTTCCTCACCATTGGGAAGAAAGAGTAAAACCACAATTTACCTGCCAAAGCAATGAGTTAGTGATGATAGATTCCCTACATGGCAAGTGGTGTCACAGCCTGAATACCTGAAAGGATGAGGGTCACACAGGAGGTCTCAGGTGCAGCCAGAGCCTACACTATTCAGGGATTTAAAAGCAGCAGGGCCAAGTTAAAATCAGTCTTCCACTTTTAGGAATCAAATGCAGATAAACGGATTGCGGGCATAATATGACCACGTTAACTTCAGAGAAAACATGCTGCTAAATACTACATAAAATTCTAGAAACTGAGGAGGAACACCGGACAATCAACGCAGCAAGAACTACTGCTTGCATGATTAAGACATGGCCAATAAATAAGAAAACAACAGCACTATTTATGCACTGAATGAGAGATAGTGAATTGAAGATTTGTGTAGTAGGGGGTGATCAAAATTTTCCTTTTTCTCATGTTATTTATTAATATTTGAGACTCTAAGCAGGCACCAGGAGCTTGCTAAGGTTTTCAGAGCTAGCCCCCAGTATACTCCAGCCATATCTTCACATTTCTTGCCCTAGTAGCACCAAAAGGCAGAATACAGAACAGTGTAAATACTGATGCCAACAAACTTGATTTAATCTGAAATACATTTAATTTTTTACAGAAGCCTAGATAATACATTCTGCTCAGTGGACATAGGTATATTTTTACAGGAGCTGGGCAAAATTTTAATAGTGCCTTAAATAATAGCCCTTTGCTATTTGCAACATTCACTTTTCCTTTGGTGAACTGTCAGAACAGAGATATTCAGGCATACTACCCATAGAGTGCAACTGTCCAACAACTTCTTTATTTGGAGCTACACATTTATACATACTGAATTTGAAGGAGTGAAAGCCCTTGCAGGAAAGGCAATTTTTGTAAGCAATGTTAACCTTGCATCTAGGGTTTATTAAGATAACCTTTGAATATAAGGACTTAGGGGGAAAATTAACAAGGGATAGATTAACTCAGATCTACCTAATCTGACATTTCCTGCAGTTCCTGCAAAGTATTTACTACTGGCTATTTGGTGGACGAGACACCAGACTAACTGGACAGCAAGTCTGACTCCAAATAGCAATATCTATACTATACACAAGAAAAAAACCCCCAAGAAACAAAGAATTACAGAAGCAGCAAAGGAAAAGACATCAAAAATCAAAATCTACTGAAAACATGACAACAACAAAGGATTTGCACTTTAAGAGTGTGCAGACCTTGTGTTGGCTTGCTGCAGAGCAGAGAATTTTACCCTTAGATGGTTGGCCTTTTCACTACAAGAGTTTCCAATAGAAAAGACAAATGCTAAAGAGAAGAAGGAAGAAAAAAACTTACTGTTCTCTAACGTGTAACTCATTTGCTTCCTCACTCATATATACACATAATACAGACATATATATAGAATAAAAAGATAGAAATCAAAGTATGCTCACTCATAAAGACTTGCTGTCTTTGACAGATTAAAAAAACCTTCAAGACACTGCTTCTGCATTCAAAGAACTAACATTGTGCAAATTACTGGGAAGAAAGGATAAATAAACTCATCTAGCAGACCAGTTTAAAGATGTCATGCTGCTTTATCCCTATCATTAAGAGACTTATTTTAGTGTCTTTAACTATTAAGCTTTAACTTTTTTCAGCATCCTCACACTGCCCCTTGACTCACAGACAGACTTACCTATGTTATTTTGAGGGGTTATTGCTTCTGCAACTCGCTGCCTGGAGGGTTTCCAATATTCTGCAGTAAACTGTTGCTAGATTTTCCATTATCACTAATCAGCAAGATAAATGCAGTCAGAAGGACAGAACATTTCTGCAGCTAAAGCTATTTCTTTTCAAAAAACTATAGGAGTGTTTGCTATTCAAATTTTCTGTAGGCCCTATAGTATTGGCATTAATTTACTGGGATCATTATCATCTGAGCAATAATTTTTGGTCTGGATAAACTTAATTGGTGCTTTTCTTTTCTTTAGGTTCCTTTAAGAGAAAGAATGACAAACATGTAAAACTGACTGATTTTAAAATTGTCTATTATACATTTTAAGCAATGGAAGGGACATGAAAGGACAGGGACAGGAGAAACACTTTCATCTTGAGTAGAGACACTACAATTAAAGCCCATTCACAACTGCACATTCACCCTGGCTCTTATATTATGTTTGCAATTCATCAGTTAACAACATTCTTTAAAAATAGATCAGATTACTCTAAATATCTTGGTCCTCCAATATATGGCTCACGTTCTGATTCTGCCTTTTAGGTTCCCCTTTTTTGTACCTCTTATACCAGTGCTAATAAGGAGAAGAATGTGATAAATGAGGTCACAAGTTCCTCTGCATGAGAGAGATTTCAAAGCACTGACAAAAACAATTTAAAAATGATAGGAGACCTAATTTAATAATCCAAATCTCTTCAACATTTAGCAATTAATTGCACAGTATACATGCTGCCTGTAGCTAGCCCATGCCCTTGAAGTCCACTGTGTCACAACTTGGCCCAGAAATCCATTGTGTCCTACTGGAAACAGTAGGTGCCCTTTCAATTTATAAAGATGAAAGAAATCCACTATAATTTCTACATCTTTTGCTATTTCCTTGTTGAAATGTTTATTAATGAAGAAGAAAAATGGAATGAAAGAAAAAAGAAGATACAGTCCTTCTCTTTTCCCATTCCCATTCGCTTTTTTCCCATGCTTGCAGCTGGCTTTGGCATCTGCAAATAGTACTTTGGGACAAGTACTTTACCTCTATGACCCAGACATTCTGGTAGAGAACACGGCATGTCTCCTAAAAAAAATACAAGCTTCCTGTATTTTTCCTACTCTGCACTCACTCTGTAAACATCCAGCAATGGTCCCACGGCCTAGTATTAGTTAATCTCTCCAAATGCAATCGCAAGACTAGAGGTACTGGTAAAAAGCTGGTTCTAGGTATTGTGGAAATAAAAACCCCTCTTCCTACACAAGCTCTTCCAGTGCTGCTGGCAGAGACAAGCAAATGAAAGACTGAAGAAGGGTGTCATGGGAATGCTGGAAATTGTCTTTATAAGTGTCACCCCTGAAGTGACATAAATGTCACACCTTTTGGGAGAACAGGTTGTTTTTAACCCTTAGGTCTGCTGGGTGGTACCTGAAATAATTAAACCTGACATTTCTAGGGTTAAAACGTCAAGAAGGAGAAAGAGCTGAAAAAGGAAATTCCCCAGTTTCTTAGTAATGAAAAGCTGAGGGTATACCTTCTGTGGTTGTCTGTGAGATGCTTTCACATCCGTGTGTCAAGGGTTTTTCAAACTGACAACTTGCAAATTTGAAATACAAAAATGCCCAAAGCGATATTTTAGTGGCTCAGGGAAACTCTTGTACGGGAAAAAGAATTCTTAAGTGAAACGTCTCTAGAAATCACACAGGGCCTGACCACGATACTCTAATTATGCTAATTGCTTCAATGCCCTTGCTTTATTTATGCTGAGCAGCTAAGATAAATAAAGGAAAATTGCTTTGGATCTAACTGTATTCATATCAGAATGCAAACTAGCCTGTGTTTGTTATGTGATTGCTGATCTGTTTACACTAAATTCTGCAGGTAATTGCAGTTTTGATTGCACATTTATTTCTAGCTGCACAGGTCCCAGGACTAGGTCTGTCTGTTTTTATAATTAAACCGTTTTGTAATATCTAAACTCACTAAAGAGCAAAATGATGCTTTAAGAATTTACATATTTTATGCATTAAAGATAATACTTAGGTACTCAGTGACAGAGAGGAAAAATTCTGTTTATTACAGAAAAATGGACAGCATGTTCTGGATTTGAAGAAATTTGAGACATCTGTTCCAAGGCCTGTTCACTGAGTGGGACAGATGTCCTCCGCATCCCCGTAATCTGTTAGACAACACCTACTTTTTGAACTTTCAGTTATAACTTTCATATTAGTAAAATATGTTAACAGAACAAGGCTGGGGCTTTGGTGATTAACCACAGACCCTGTGTAAGAGTCAGCACCTGATGGCAGTTTTAGAAATGGAAGTCTCTCCCTGGGAAGAATTGGGAGCAAATAAAATGTTGATATGTCTTTAGCTCAGGCTCTCACAACAAATTGCCAATATTGTTGTAGTCTTTCGACATTCCTCAAAAAGAAAATAGTATTATTCCCATTTTGCAAAGTGTAGAAAGTGTAGAGAGGTGTAGAAATTTGACTTGTTCATGGGCCACACAAGAAATTTGTGTCAAAGATGGGTATGAAAAGGATTGCCTAAATCCATACCTTTTGCTTCAAGCACAAAATTATTATTATTACTTGTACATCACTATAAATGTGTATGGCATATTGCAGACAGATAAAGTGACAGGTACTGCAGAGTTGACACTCTCAATTATAAAACCATCCTTCTGTCCTTGGTGATGAATTTGAGGTGAAGAAGCTTTCTATTTTTTGTTCCAATGTATTTAGCACCTTCTGAAACCTTAATCTGAACTTCAGCTGTGGTTATTTCTTCCTTTCCACCTCCCTCAACATGTAGGCACCAAATTTAATCTTTTCTTCCTTCTGCCTTTCAGAAATGCCCATTACTATAACATTACAGACAAAAGCTCCCTAATCTCAGTATTACAAATTTAGAGCAATGTCATCTCTCTGTGGCTTCTTCATCCATCATCAATTCCAAAATCAGTAATCCAGTCTGTCTCACTTAATGGAAGACTTAATATCAGCCTATGCAGACTGGTCTGGCAAGCCTCTTAGCTAGTTTATACTGTAGCAGCACACTGTGATAAGGTGAGCATCAATAGGCTGCTTGGACCTCGTGTGCAACACGTATAAAACTGAAGGCCAAAGGAGTTAAACCTCCGAAGAAGTGCACAGCAACACATAAAACTCAGCGGTGCCACAGGAACACAATGCATTCCTGTTACAATAGAGCTTGCAACATTAGCGATTTAAAAAGTATCATAAAACTATCATCTTTTCTCTACCTGAGAAAAGACACTTATTGAATGACAAAATACAGTTGCCAGCAAAACCAGTATGAAAGTAATGAGCTAAGGTTTATAAAACCTTCCCTTCAAATACTGGTCAGCGAGTAGCTCTCGATTCTCTGTTTTGAAGCTTCTGAGAATGAAGAGAATCCACCATCCCTACTCCTCCATGCTCCTATCCATTATTCAAAGATGATATATTACTACTCTTTTGGCAGTACTTTGTCAATTCTAACTACCATTTATGAAGATGCAGGATTAAATATTGAAGCTTCCATTTCCACTTGGACACTAGAAGAAGAGTCCCAAGTTGTTGTTGGGACTTCACCCACACCCAAACATTTTGGGGCTGGCAGCAATTTTTAAACTGCCGCTTATTCTTCAGCACTTCACTCTTTGCTCTGCCAGCACTGAATACCTTTGTTTGTCTGCGTTCGATTTTTCCATCCCTATAAACTATATCAGGCTTTTGTGAAATTAACAACATTGCTTCATCTGGACCCATACCTCGAAAACTCTTCAGTGTTTTCTCTATTAAAATGAGAATATGAGAAGTGGGAGATTATTAATTCTCAGTTTTTGTTTTAAATTTTTCCCTTGAAAGCATGGAGGTATTTTTTATAGCTTGGTTGGCAAGAGAGGATGCTGCATAAACTATAAAGCTCCCTAGTAATGGAATATGGAAATACCTTTACAAAAAGAGAACCAGAAAATGAATAGGAATCGATTGTCTTTAACTAACTGGAATTTTTACCATTAAAAGAAATGGGAATTTATTATTGTTTCCAATTTTAAGCAAAACTCTTTTTTTTCCCCCTTATTTGAAACTGAGGTGCTCAATCTCTAATTTTACTATAAATATTTTTGTTACAGAAACTTCTCTTACAAAAAAAAATTGTCTTGACAATGGATTTACTCAGTTTTCTTTCAATATCAGCATCTAAAATTTTAAATAATCACCCTTTAAAGATTTTGGAAACAGTTGAAAAATAATTTTAAAAGCCCCAAGACACTTAAAATCCCCCACTAAAAATAACAATATCTCCTGTACAAAAGAAGTCTGTATACAGATGTTGCCATACAAAACTTTTCACCCCAAAGGTCACAGATACAAATCAACAAAACTAGTCAATACAACCCTTCATACTCACAGCCTGTATTAATATTTTAAAGAAGAAAAGGCAGCATATTTTTTTCAAAATAGACATAGCTGGGTCTAATGTTGTCTGAAGCATCATATCTTTCAACATACCCTTAACAGACAGAGTTCTTCATGAACTTTCTCCAGCTGGGGTGAAGTGGTACTGAAACAAAGAAATGATCTCTGCATTTGGCATCTCCAGATTATTTCTCCATCTATTTTACTTAACTGCAAGACACACGAAGCTGTCACAACTTAATGAGTCATTTCTATAAGCCTTAATTATACCATCTATAGTGAGAGTAGTGCTGTAACAGAGAAGGACCCAAACACTTTCAGCAGTTCTCTCTTATGGTCATTGCCAACTTTTTGCAGTCTCAACATAGGATAAAGCTTCTACAGTATGTAAATTATATTTAACTTTGAGGTTGTTTATATCCTGAGGATTTTTTCAGGTTCTCATCTATGCAAATGGAATGTTTCAATCATGTTATTACAATGATAACTTTTACTTAACGCACACACTATTGTTCAGTTCAATTTCACCTACGAATTCTACTGCCCTCTTCTGTATAGGATAAACCTGCACTCCTGCAAAATGAATTATTGCTCTGTTTTATGTGGCATACTAATCTTAACAGTGTTACACTGTGGCAGATAATATTATCTAGCTCAAATGAAGTAGGTTGGTATTTCTGGATTCCATTCCACATGCTCTGTGTGGATCATTTTTTTCCATGTTAGACTGATATTTAACAATCATCTAAACACATACCTTACAGGGTATGAACCTACAAAGACAAGCTGAGAAGTGAATAAATCCCTACAGACTCAGATGGAGGGAAGAAATCTCTGCGTTTCCAATTTGTCTTCAATTTTATTACCACTGCCAATGCTTGAATTGCTTTAAAATTTTAACCAAGATCATGCTGTGACAAAACTCACTGTATTGGACCAGGTTTATCTGAAGACAGGAGTATTTCACAGCTCTCAGGCACATGGTGTGATTCTTGGGGTGTCCAGTGCAGGGCCAGGATTTGGACTTGATGATTCATCCTGATGAGTCCCTTCCAAACGCAGCATAGTCTATGATTCTATGATTTTAGATATGCTTTTAATCTGTACATGACGAAAGAGAATTCTTTGTACCAAACAGCCACATCCTGTTCTCCTACAGTAGAGTGAAAGGCTGTAGGAGACGATTGGCCAGATGATTACCAAAATGCTACAAAAGAAAGAAAAAGAACTTCCTCATCTACATATGTATAAAAGACATTTTTACAGCCAGTCCATGGACTATACCACTCACTCCCCTTCATACCAAAAAGGCTGCATTTTGACTCTTCCAAGACAAATAAGGACCCAGGACTCATCACTTTCCCATGAAATCAATTTTAGCTCTCGTAGAAAGGTTAAGGAAGGCAGAGGGGAGTTGGATCATGCAAAACTGTGCTTACATTCTTGACGCATTGCCTCAATATTGCAACATGTGTGCAATCGCACACAGAGTTTGCACCACTGGACTAAGTCTTTTGTGCACGGACCCTAAGTTTGCTAGGGCTTGAAGACCTGACTTAAAAGATGTATAGACTCCAGCTACTTCACTTGCATTCTGAGGTGGCAGCACTCTTGATTCAATTATAAGTTCTTTGGCTTCAGTGACAGACAAAAATGAGCACATGGAAGAAAATTTTCATGAAATATGGAAGTTTCCTCAGTTAGCGTGTCTTTCAGTTCAGCTGCTCTCAGGTGTCTCTGAAACCACTGAGGACAAGGCACATTAGCCCAGAGATTCCCTGTTGCCCTCTGTTGGGGCAGGAGAGTATTTTTGTTCCCCGGTCAGTCAAGTTTCTGAGTGAAGACTTACTATCTGGTAATCGTACCTGTCACAATTATGCCACTTACAGAGACATAAACCTGCCTTCAATTAGATTAAAAGATGGCGTTTCGCTTTGCCACATTTTGATTTTCATTGCTTGAAGTTAAAGGATGGTTAATACAGAAATGCCCCATATCTTTCTGATGAGTAAGGTTCTGCTAAAGTATGTTAGACTTTAAGCATTTTTTAATCCTTTCAAAGTGCTTTACACAGTATGCAGAACATGACTACTTCTCCAACACATTTGGGCAGACACTAATACTAGTAAAGAAGAAAATTTTTGTCAGCTACTAACCATCATATGATGAAAAATCTGAATACATGTAATTATTTTCATACAATTTCTTTTCTGCACAATAATCCCACAATGTGTATTAAGCAAACCTCTGAGTGAAGTAATGAGAATATCTCTGAAAAGTGAGTTCTGACAGAGGACACTGAGCCAGGTAGGAGGGGAAGTTCCCTGGGAGTCGGAGTGCCCAGTGAGATTTCATCTTCAAACTGCAACATCATGAGAAAGCAGAAAGAATCAAAAGGGCAAGAGGTGTGGACAGATAGGCTATGGGTAAGATGGAGGACAAGTAGAATTACTTTGAAAGCCTGATAAGAACTCCAAATGAAGGTTATTTTACACTACTCCTTGAACTAAAAACCTAGCCTGGGCTTTACTCTTTTCACTCCCTTTGATTTAAGAATCCTCATTATGTTAAGCTTGTTTTATTGCTGGAAGGTGTAGGATATAGTTCATAACAAGAAACTGCACTGAGTACCACAGGACTATCTATTTCACTGTCTTATTTGCTTTTGGTGCAATATTATAGTATCCATTATAACTAACTGCCCAGAACAATTTGCTTAATTCATTTAAACTAAATTCTGACCAGGAATGAAAGTTACTAAATTACCAAGGCACTAAAATTAAGGTCTTTTCAATACTGCATTTGTAGAATGCTTTAATATACATTCTGTATCCAGTGACTTGATTTTTCTTGATCTCATTGCCACTACCATGTACTTTAAACCTCTGGAGAAGTCAATCCAATGATCCTCCATGACAAAAAAGATATTTAATTCATCAATGGTTACCTTCATTATTTTACAGTTTCAGCTTGGGAAAAGTGAGTGTATGTACTGACAAGATTTAAGGACTACTATAATAACATTATAGCATTAGCAGCTTCTTACTTAGAAGGAATTAAAAATACTTGAAAGAAATGCACACCCCATTTTTAAAAATGCAGCAAAGGCTGTGCAAACTAAAGGTTGCTTGAAATGAAGAATAAGGTTTTCACATAAAAAATGATTGTACGGATATTATTATTTTTTATTGTGTAGAACTGACTTAGAAATAGTGCAGGTTTATCTACAGGTAATTCTTGCTGGAGACCTACAGCACCTTCAAACATAGCCTGGACATAAGTGAAAGAAAATCATTTATACCTGATAGCTATGAAAGGTCATGAGTGGAGAAATAAATTCTAGATCTCATAGGTCTAGCCTTAGGGGAGGGAGGGAGAGGGTGTATTAGTGCTATGATCTGTATAGGGTTTTTTACTTGAATGTGAGTACATATACATGTGTACAAACCACAGAAAACCTTATTATACAGCAATAATTCACACTTCCATTTCTTCACTTATTTATCTTTCCTGTTCTCTCCTCATCTATTCTCCTTTGGTCCATAGTCCTGCATTCTTCCAATTCACTTGTGTTAGACTCTTTTATTTCTAGAGTTTTGAAGGCTGTGTCACCATCAAACTATGCTTCCTAAATTCTAAACTGAGAGTTAAAAATAATTCCAATACTAGATCTAATGGCATGCTAAAGAAACAGATACTCCAGCCCAAGAAATGCACCTGCAAACACTCCTGCACAGTAGGTCATAAGCAGAATGAATTTAAATGGTCTGATCTCCACCTCATTTGTGAGCAGCAGAACGGGACCTATTATGCTCTTATGACATTGTAACTGAACTAGTGGGGGGGCCTTGGACAACTCAAACTAGTTACCACTTTGCATCAATGGCTACCCATCTAGTCACAATTCTTGATAAAAAAGCAAGGTGTGAGGATGTACTACAAGAAGAAAATGCCCATGTCTGCAGGCCTTATACTTGCCTAAACAGCAAACAGCTTTGCATCCCAACTGGTTTCAGAGTAACAAAATTCAGTTAAATTCATGTGCTCTGTTCTACCTTGACACGGGGCTACAGTCATTAAAAAAGAAGTTCTTACTAGTGGGGATGCTCCTGTTCACCTGCACTGTTTTAAGTTTTCCAGGGAAGTTACTGGAAATTGATCCTAAGGTTAAGCAATTCTTAACAATATTTAAAAATAGTTGAACAACAGCTAATACCACATCACACTAATTTCTAATCCTTTTAGAGGTTTACCCAGTCAAGCATCACCAGATGTTTGACTATAGGCACAGAGTTTATGAGTGTGCAGACAGCACTGTCCGTGTGTTTGTATACAAACAGCATTTGTGTAGGTTTAGAACTTAATTATATTTTTTTGTTTCTATCTATGAGACAGCATAGCTGTAAATGTCTAAGGTTTCTGCAAAGGATGAGTTTACTATAAATGAATCCATTAAGAAAGTTAGGCGGGACAAGTTATTTTAGGAAATGTAAACTTAAAGAAGAATAACAGCAGTAAGCAAAGAGCCAGCTGTTTCTGTTTTGATTTATTCCATATTTCAGAGATGCTGCTTCTATAGGGAACAATATGCAAGACATTGGAAATTCAGAAGGCATTTCTTTTTTGTGTCATAAAAATGTGCTGCTAACCTACAATACCCTCATAGAAATACAATTCAATAAGGAACTCAGTTGGGAAGGAGCCTCAATAGAATGACATGAAAAAATGGTCAATACAAGAATGATTTAGTATACCTTACAAGGGATTTCTATGCTGGAAATAAATAGGGCTTTGAAATTTCTAAAATAAAAGTCAAGATAAACACAGACCTATATTTTTAATTCTCACACATATTTAATGTGACTTTTTAGCAGATCATTGCCTCTGAATCATCACTTCTATCAAGCCTATCACTTGATAAGTGTTACAGCACTTAGCCCTCAGGGCAAAGATAAGTCTTCACCATTGTCACATACGGTATATTGAGCCATATTATGCTGAATGGGAACAGAGTACACTGTAGAAACAGAACTGAATCTTGCAGAATATCCTGAGATACTTATCAAGCTGTTAAAGGAGACATCACTCTTTTGTCTGTATTGCCCTTGACACATCCTAAAGGAAAGTATCTGGGAATTCTTTGTTTGTTGAAGAGCCCTTAGACCCCTCAGGTCTAATGTAGGTTAAATGCCCCATAGATCTCTCAAGAATGGAAAAACACCTTGAAAACCACTATCTGAACTTACCAGAAACAAATAAATAATGGCACTGAATAAGTAAGACCTAACATCTCTAACAAAATGTAAGTGTGAAAATCCATGTGCATCCTAAAGCAGGAATAAGTAAACCTGGACATCCAGGGTATCAAAACCAGTCATCTCAACATAATATAACCAGAACTGAACTCCAAAAACCTTCCCCAAAATGTTACCAGCAAGGCTTAAACGAGTGATGGGAAATTTTACCACATTAGCCTCTGATTAACATTGCACATATTTTCAAGGATAAATAATTATCTGCCTGCACTCAGGATTTTGATTATTGATTTGATTTTTGATTATCTGCTTATTGATTAACACACAGACTGCACAGCAAACATCCTGTATGACAACTTTGGATTTTTTTCACTTATTGCTTGCATTTAGATCTGCAACTTATTTACTTTACACAATTGTCCTTGGAATATTTTGGAGGGAGAAGTTGGTGATAAGAAAACAAATAGAAATTTATAGCATGACCCATAGTTTTTGTTGTTTTGTTTATAAAATTTTTGTGTATTCCTGATTTTGTAACAGAAATGAATTATGCAGTTAAGAATTTTAATAAATGTAAGAACTAAAAAATATCATTTTTTTATTGCTTTTGTTTCTTTTCTACCTCATAAATGTCATAACAGCCAACATAACTTTCCCAACATATCATGAAATAATATTTTTCTTTTCATATTTTTCCACAGGCAAATCACAGAAATATTCATGGCTTTCCAGTCTCAACAGAAACTTACAGAATAAAGAAGATGAACATTAAAACCTCAACCTCTTCTTTAGATTAAACAAAATAAAACATTAACAAAACATGAAACTGACTTCTGGTCTCCAAAACGCATTCACGCTTTCTCTCAGAAATCAATTTCAGCAGACCTTAAGAGCTTAGAGATACACCGTCGCATGCATCTGCTAGGTGTCCTGTGTTGGAACGCGCAGCAGGTGAGATGCCAGCACGGAAGCACAGGAGGCTGCCAAGGGCCATGTCCTCTGCTTGTCTGCCAGCCCCGCCAGGGTGATGGAGAGCAGTGGCAACAAGGCGCAGGCTGGCGCTGAGGCGCTGCCTGTCATGGCCAGCCACCTCCATGTCCCCCGGCCTGTTTGGTTCGGGGTGGGTGGTCAGGGCCGGGCTTGCAAGAGGTGCATGACACCGCACCACTGCACTGAGGCAATGTGGCTCATGCTCCAGTATTAGGATGCCAGCTGATATTTTTCCACCGGACACACAGGTCACAGAATACTCTTTGGGAAGGAACCCACAAGGATCATCAAGTCCAACTCTTAAGTGGATAGCCCATACAGGGATTGAACCCACGGTGTTACGAGCAACTACCTCTACCTCTAGAGGTCTAAGTTTTTGAATTACCTACTTCAGTGGAATTTCAAAGCCAGTTAAACTCCCATGTATGATCACTGATGCAAATAATGAAAAAAATATGTACGTGTTTACATGGTATTTCAGTTCTCAGCTTCCCAGGGATAATGTGATCAGTATGCCGTTAGGGGAGCATGGAGAAATCTACCGTAGACAAAGCACAAGGGAAAATGCTGGCACAGCTGCCCAGAGAAAACAGCACTGTTAGAAACAAACTAAAATGGGACTGCAAGAGTGCATAGTGATCATAACACCTTACTCCCTAAGCAGATTTAACTTGCACAATGGCTACTTAAAAGTAAGGCCACTTAAATTACCCTTAATCTTGGAAAAATTATCTATTTTATATGAATGTGAATTGAGGATGCTTGAAAACTACTATTTTGTAACACTGTCTTGGTATAGAAACAATACAGGGAGGAAGGCATTCTCACAATCTGTTTGTCTCTTCACCTCAGCTTTGAGATGAAACAACCTGTAATTTCACTCCTACGACTACTGACTGAAGTCAAACAGAAATTACAAGTTATATCAAACTGTAC
Organism: Callaeas wilsoni; assembly: GCA_013398955.1. NCBI lineage: Eukaryota > Metazoa > Chordata > Aves > Passeriformes > Callaeidae > Callaeas > Callaeas wilsoni. The sequence continues at coordinate 281,434 of VWPU01011633.1, read as the reverse complement.
ATGGAGACTGTAACATGGATAAATATCCAAAGGGATTAGGTAAGACCACCAAACTCATTTCACTTGTGACCTATTCAGATTTGAAGTCAGTCTCTTATCATTACTATTTTATTAAAGAAAACCATTCTTAAACAATTTATCCAGAGTATTCCCTGAAGCATGCATTCAATCAGTTTCAGACATTCACTTTTTTTCCTAGACTTTTTTCTTCCCTTCTTACAAACACGTTTTGATCTATCAGTACAGAACAAAATATTTTCAGATAAGGATACCCAAGGATCCAAACTATGCCTTGCATATGTTTACAGCTGGCAGAATATAGCATAGTAAAATTCAGTGTCACTTTAGAAAGAACTTATTAGGGCAACTTAATAGTTGCTGACTGTAGCTAAGCCACTCTAATATTTTAAAGATTTCCGTGAACTACCTTCAAGTTCCCACTCACTGTACCCCGCTTTTCAGAGCTCAGTCAGATGAGAAAAGGCAATGACTGCTGCCAGGTTTTTCTTTGCTGCGTGATCTCAGTATCCTCTGAACAAGGTTAAAAAATATATGTAAAAAATTCCATCTCAAATTTAGATTTTTGTAAACAAAAAAACATGGGAAAACACTTCTCTAAGCACAGTGCAGTCACTGAGTGCAATGTAATCATCAATGAAAAAAGCCAGGCCAAGGTCATGGGCATCAACTTGTGCTCTGATAAAATATTGCTGAGAATTCACTGATGTCCATCTAAAGGGCTCAGCCAGTTCAGCCAAGTCAAACAGAAGGTACGGAGAACTAGTAGTCCACTTACAGTGCACTCATCCATGCATAAATCAAAAGCTGAAATCACCAACTCTCTCCAAAGTATTTGTAGTATCACAGTTCTTTCTGTTAAACAGAGCTCATCTACCTTGCATGAGAGTTTATTACAAAACTTTAAAAAGTTATTTATAATAGAATCTTCTCAGCATATATCTGAAAAAGCATATGATTCCTCATGAGAGGAAGTGAAGGGGCAGGCACTGATCTGTAGGACCTGAGGAAATGGTATGACACTGTGTCAGGAGAGATTTAGGTTGGATATTAGGAAAAGTTCTTCATCTGGAGAGTGATTGGGCAGTGGAACAGGCTCCCCAGGGACATGGCCACAGCACCAAGACTGACACAATTCAAGAAGTGTTTGCACAATACTCTCAGGCACAGTGTGACTCTTGGCAATGGTTCGGTACAGGGCCAGGAGTGGGACTCAGTGATCCTCACGGATCCCTTCCAACTCAGGATGTTCTATGACTCTCTGATGATAACAGCAGGGACAGCATGTAGGTCATTGTAGAGAGAGGACTATTTGACATTTTATAATGTTAATTGCCCAAATTAACTACTTTCTATAGACATGATTGTAAAGACAGCATTTTCACACACTTGGGCAGCCTCTACTGAGCAGAAGGAATGACTGACATGTAGAATCATCTGCAGTGTTCATTTCCTGTTCATTATGACAGGTAAATAACACAAGGTTGGCAACTACTGAAGACTGCTTCTACAAACAGGTTCCCTATAGGACCAACAGCAGACACATCACTGGTTCATAGAGCAAGTCTCATATACAGTGCCTAAAAGAGAACATTACCAATATTTTATTACCAAGGATCTTTCCTCATCAATCTCATTCAGTATTTCAGCTTCCCTATTGATTATATGGCAGTTTTTAAATGTCCAGAGACTGAATCCAATCAAACCTATTGAAAGAAGCAAAAGCGATCAAACTGATGAGCGTGTATTATGTTATTTACAACACAATTTGGTTCGTGGGGCTTTTCTCAAATAAAGCAGTGGGTTGAAATAGCCAATGATTAAATTATGTGGAAAGCAGCACACTGAATTTGAAGGCCTCAATTCACGATACAAAGATTCAGAACATGAAATATGAAGTCAAAAGAAATTTCTCCCATTTCTGTACATAGATATGAACAGACAACAGTTATATCTCTGTCTGTATCAAAAATTATAAACAAATAGTTTTATCCATATGCCTACTACTATGCCAGGAAAATAACTAGTATCCATCACATCTGTTTGATGTTCTATATCCACAAGTGTCATGTAAAATTTCTGCAGTCAGCTTAAAAAAAAACTTTGGCAAAGCTGAGAGGATGAATAGTTTGGTTCAATTCCACTTTCTATGCACTTAGGTGCTGTTATCAACAGACCAGGAGGTCCTTCATATTGAAAGAAGCACCTCGTGGTCTGATCCCACCCTCATCACAAGGAGAAAATCACAACACTCAGCACTTAGAGATCATTGGCTTAAAATACAGAGTACATGGAATTTAAAAGGATGCAGAGTATTTTCAAAAGAAAAACCTCTTTCGTTTTGAAAATGCACTGATATTTATTTAATTTTAAAAAAATCCCCAAACCAGCTATCAAAAAATATCCACATCCATAAGAAGTGAATCCTGCAGAAAACATAAGCCCTACCTTCTCAACCCTGACTACTAATAGGAAGAGGTATCTACTCACCTACTAAACACAAGAAAATTCATTGTGAGGTTAGTCCCAAGTCCAGGCTGTCCTAGCTCTGGCCTGTTAGAATAAGAAAAAAGACCAACAGACATGCTGGGAACAAGTAAATGGAAAAGATGGGCTGAGATGCATATCTTTGAAAGTTCATGTACACATCTGAATTGAAATCCTGATTCAATGGTCTTAGCAACAGTTTTGTTTCCAACTTCATTAAGATGTCATGCCTACAATTGGAAGCTTACTTAATTTCAACTTTGGAACACAACAGTAACCAAATCAATAAACAGAGCCTCTTCTAAGGAAAACTCAGGATATTTTATTTTTCTAGAGTTTCATACATGTTCATATTTTATCTTGGGACTTCAGGGATGCTATGAAAGTTATATTGTAGGTAGGCTGGTGTCCTTCATTTTTCTACTAAAATATTGATATGCATCTTCTCTATCATAATCTAGTGAGATCAACGGAGAGCAACAGATTTAGATCACCAACAAAATTCTCATTCAATAAACTTGCTCTTCCTAATCTCTTTGGAACAATAAGCCTACTCAAAAAATATTTATACTTTTTTGGGAGAATAAGAAACCCTGTGTGCAAATTCTGGGATTCACAATTTTTTTTGATTGATTTTACTCAGAAATTAAACATTCCCCAAACTATCAGGGATTTACGCAGTCCCATTCTGTCTCCTTTCCATCTCTCTCTCTCCCTCTTGTCATCAGGATGTGGGTGCTTGGTCATATTTCATCCGTAACTATCAAAGTTCAAGCCCTAGCCTTTTAGTACTTCCTTACAACCAGACACATCAAGAGTCATCTAGTATCTCATGACCATAAAACCAGAATTGATTTTATTTACCAAGTAGAGCCAACTAGGTTATTTAATGAAACAAGCTTGTTGCAAATATTAACATAATTTGGCAGGATTTTCTTGCCTGGTGATGCTGAGCAGTTTAAAACAGATGGCAAAACTGAGTGTAAAAATTTCCCTTTTACAGCAATACCTATAGCAATACTGTTTGTATTATAGGCCTGAAAGGCTTAATGGAAATTTCAGTAAAATTTTCCATGATAAACCAAGGGCTGAAATAGAAAATCTGTTCAGCCTGATTTTTCTGCCCTGTGGAAAGAAACATTCATTGTTACTTACTCATGAAAGAAGAAAGGTATATGGGAAAATGGGCAGGATTCTTAATGTAATTAAATATTCTTTCTAATATATAATGAACATTGGTTGCTTCCAGTGCAACTGGAAGATATTTTTTAAAGTTTCCCTTGCTCTCAAATGTTACTTTTTGAACCTTAGAGGCCCTTATTTTTCTTAACTTTGCCCCTTTTTGACTCATTTTGTTGACGTGCCATCCTCTCAGCAGGAAAGTTTTACAGGAAATCTGAGAAAGGACAAGTGAATTGGCAGAGCAATGCTACCCTAGAACCATGAAGAATGAGTCTGCTGAGACTGAAGTGTGGTGCTGGTCCCATAGCAGAAGGCATTGTGGTTTCAATCCCACTGATTAGTGGGAACTACAGGTTTGGTTCCTGCCTGTGCTTAGGCTGATGTAAACTCTGAGCTGCCGGGCTGATCTTCAAGTTGCTTCACCTCCCTCATGGCAAACAGTAGAGCCACATTATAGGGAGAAAGGGCAAAGACATCTGGGCCCACAGTAGGGAGGTTCACAGATCCTGTGACTGCAATGTGAAGAACATCTAAATTTTCACTGAGAAACTCAGTTATATGATAAACCTGAATATTAAATAATGTATATATTTGCAAACGATTTATTATGACCATAAAGACTCTGACTCAATGGCAGGTTTGGGATACAATTTTGCAGATCTGCCTAGTTAGTGATTGGTCTTTATGGGAAATGGACCAAAGGGATATGGGAAAGATGACGTCCCTAGTTGAGTCAAAAATGGGGTATCTGAAGGCTGTTCATAGATGAGAGGAACTGGAGAACGGGAGAAGCTAGCTAAGGAAATTGGTAGGAATTTTTGGTGAAAAAACCCAATACAGATGGGAGTTCTCAGTTTTAGTAGCAGTTGGGTGATACCTAGGGACTGGCAAAGTATGTCAGGGGTAACAAGAGCTAGTACTGAAAATGCTAATTTGAAACAATTCCAAAATAACTTGCTTCTGATTAATCCATACAAAGATCCAACAGTGGTAGTGGTAAGAGAGATGCTACTAGGATAACCAGCACAAATTTTAGTAATATTTCTGTGTAACCCATCTGGAAGTATCATGTTCAGCTTGTGCAGTGGAAATAGGGGAAAGTCTGCTGGTGTTTATACTGTTCCCACATTACAAAAAAGGGGATACTACTTAATTACATACTGTAGCATTGAAACAGATTCATATATTCCTATTTTCTAATCCTAGTGTCTGAGTTTGTGTTCAGGAGAGAAAGGTTTTCCTCAGTATAACAAAACGGAACAGAGTGTGTGACAAACAGAATGCTGAAAAGAAGAGGCGTTACTGGTGTTTGCTGGACACAAAAGGTCATTGACAGGGAACGAGTTTGCAAAATTGAATTGGACAATTGTGATTTTTCTCATAAAATCACAAAGAAACGACATTTAATATAGTTCAAGCACACCACCAGCATGGGAATAATAGTCTGCTATGACATGAACTGAAATAGAAACCTAGAGGAAGAAGAAGGCTTAAGAGACCCTGTTACCACCTGGAATGCAGTAAAAAAGGACAGAAATGTTTTGTTTCTTTTGACAAGAAATAGACTGCAATGCAATGACAGGAGAAAATGGGAGGGTCCACAGATACTTTATATCATCAAAGGACCAAAAATGCTAAGGAAGATTTTGTGTCTCATCAGCTGCGAAAGAACAGACACCAAATCCTCAAGCTTTATTTGCCTTCTCTTCAACCCACTGTCATTTTAATTGTCATGAAAGATAGCAATCTCAACATCTTTCTCTGTTTGCTGTTGCACGAGTATTTATTTACTAGGGCCACTGGGGAAAAACAAATCATAGAGAACAAATGGTTTGATGTTCTCTCACATCCCAACCGACACAATGTTTGAAAATATTGCCTTGTGCACCACAGTCCTACAATTTTGAGTGAACTGTTCTGTTATTACAGTAGAGTGGTGTCCCAAGAAATAACATAGCCCCTAATGGAGTCCTTAAAAGTCTCCAATGCTCCAGAAAGATGTATAAGTTATCTTCCTTTCAAGGAGCTGGTGGTAATTCTTGCTTTTAGGGGAATCAATAATAAGCTACATAAATAAAAAATAGTACCTGTAGAAGATAGGTGATGTTTATATTAGCACGGCATATTCCAGGTACTGTAGAATGCATATATAGTTACAAATAAATGGTCTGAAAATTACAGGAAAGACATACACACAAAAGGATTTAAAGAAAGTCCTATATTGACAATAAAGAATATAGTTAGAATTACAGTAGCCCTTCACACCCCTTCTTCTGTAATTAACAATGAAAGAAAACCTCACTTCAATAAGATATTTACTGCAGAAAATGTAATTTTCTTCTGTGCTTCTTCCTCTGCTATTTAAATAGGAACAATTCAGGTGCACACCATTACTTGAGGTCAAGACTAAATCAGAATTTATTTTGATGCATGTTCAGCTATCAATGTTTAGTACAGAAACGGATTAAACAATATCTTCAGATGAAAAACAGACTGCAGATTTTGCTTTGACATTGTTGGGGACTTTATTCTTTAAAAGTGTGTTGGCTAGCTCTCCTGAAGTACAGCCCAATCATTTTTAAATTTAATTTTATTAACTAATTTTTAACCCACCCACCAAAATGCCATTTGTGTGATAACAGCATGTGCAGGGATTCCTAAGGGATATGGAAATTAATCCCACTTCTGTGAAAAGACCTTTTAATAACTCATATGTTATTTTACCTTCTGAGTTATCAGTAGGCTTTCCTCCAGCATTTTCTAAGGAAATGTCCTTGCAGTTTGAAAGGGAAGAAAAAAAACCCATTAAAAAAAAGGAGTAAGAATCTAAGAGTTTGTTAATTTTATGCAATTTTGAGCTGGTTACACAAAGCCACCTGTTTTTTAGCAACCTTTAAAATGATGGTCCAAGAAGCAGCCTCAGACCCGTCAAAACATTCTGCAGTGTCTGTACCCATATACGGGGTTTGTTGTAGTCACCAACATTTCGTTTGCTCTTCTGAATGCCAGCACAGTAAGATTCTGACTGCTGCAAATCTTCATGTTTCCACCTTCCTCCCTTGCTCTTTTCATATGCACATATGTCACTGACAATTTCTCCTCTTTCCTTCCTTCCTTACATCCTTTTTTTCAATAGTGCTCATGGATCAATAAGACATCATGGCACTCTATGGAGCCTGAGTGATTTCTCATACAGTGGCTGCTGTGACCATGTTTCCATGGGAATTGCAAATTGCCTTTTAAGAAGGAGCTGAAGATATTTTCAGTCACTGAGCCACTGCTGCTACAAGGGCACTGAAGCTCAGAAAAGGCCCAGAAACCTGAGCTGCTCTGGAGCTTGAAAGGAGCTGCTGCAGCCATGACACTTGATGGATCTTAGCCTTGATTACAAGAGCAGACTACTACCACCATGATTGATGAAATCCTGCTTCGAAGAGAAGATGAGGAAACAATGAAAGCTCTGACTACTGTGCTGGGGGCAGGAGGGATGGAGGGAACCAAGGCAGAAGGGAAGTAGTCAGGAACCTCATCTAATGGCAGGGAAGCACACAGGTTTATGGCAGCTGAGAAGAAAGAAATTTTTTTCTCCGTCAGTTTTCTAATGGGTATAAAATAAGAATTATATGAACTACAGTCATCAGTTTATAGAGAAATCTATTACTCTCTGGAATCAAAAAGTGAGCACCAGTTGTGAATAATGGTTTCAGCCTGTGGCTTTGAGCATTAAATCCCATTTTTCAACCAGCAGGGCAGTACTTTTCCACTATCACCTCAATGACAGTTTCTGTTCAGTGTGCCAGTGGCTCCTTCTTGCTCCATCTAAACCCTCTTTTTTTCTTATTCTAGCTATGTATAATCTTATAATTTGAACTTTTAAAGAAGTTGCTGTCTGCAGTCTCATTGTGCACATTTAAAATAATATTTTTAACCATCTTTTTCACAAATTCAGCCAAGGTTAGACTCTGAAGCCAATAAAGACTGTTTCCATTACTATAAACCAAAGAGAGAGATAACTCTTTAATCTTTCAATTTTTAAATACAAATTTTCTTACTCTTGGTTCAGACTTTCTATGTTGTTACTAATTAACAAGGGGCATGTTCTAGGCCATATGAAATTGAGATTCAGTTTTAGTTTAATTTTACGTGAACACAAAGGGTATAGGTGGCTAATGCAGTAACCTTTCACTTCTGGAGGCTTAGACTGGAATTTGGTTTAAATTACAAGCAAAATAAGTTTAGTGGTCTCATCTTCACTTTTAGCAAAAACTATTCTCATTAAAAAGCCACTCTGCACTAACTTCTAAAAGATACAGCTTCTTCCTAGATTAAAAACAGTGCTGGATTAGGAATTCTGGGGCTCAGAAATGAATTGCAAGTGCAGGGTTGTGTGAAGATGCTGGGTTAGGACTGGTATCTGGTTGAATCATGCTTAACAGTAATGAATGATATATATATGTCAATTATATCTGCTACAAAATTCAAATTAACTCAAAAACTACACTGCAAACACAAATTAACTCAAAAACTACACTGCAAACACAATATGAACAGATGCATGGCATGTGACATGTGAATACCATACCTCCCAGAAAACACCAAGAGAATTTATAAACTGCTTGCACTTCTGTAATAATTACACTGACTAATTTAGAGCACTCACGTCCCCTTCTTGCCCCCAACCAAAACAACACCCACAGTCAGGTTATGCATGATCCTCATGTCACCTTTTAGGCTTACTGAAAGGACAACATGCAAAATATATCACTACACAGTAACTGAAAGTGAAATGGCTGTAGCTTGCTTTACTTCCCTTGTTAACTCAAATTCTACCTTGTAAAGAATCCATACCAATATATCATAAAACTTCTGGTTTATAAACCTCTCCACCTGGTTTTGTGCAGCATGATTACTGTGCACTAACTGGAGTAAAGCAATCTATTAAATGGGAGACCCAGTGACTGCTAAAAGCTGGATTTAGCTTAGTTTGAATGCTGATCTCTTGTACTAAAAAAAGGAGAGTATTTGGCTAAACATAAGGATGCAGGCAAAATTATTGCTTTCATTTCTTCAAGTCATTTGAGATTTGTTTCTTGAAATAAATACAACACAAGAGATCAATCTCAGTTAAAAACCGTATACTGAGATAATTTCAATTTCAAATGGAAAATTAATTTTTCTAGCATCAAAACAGTCACTCTAACCTGCCCATTCAAATTTTCTTCAGGCTTAAGTTTCATATGAAAGTCCCATCTTCTGAACATATTACAAATTTTACAAAATTTCATTGGAATAGCATTTTCTCAGTTTTATTCATGCTTATGAAAAACAGGAATTATATCCTCTTTATCAGCTGCTTTTTACACAAAGGGAAACCTTTAGCCATAGAATGGCCCAGCTACCTCCCTTATACATAACTGAATTACATACATGCATATATTTTCAGTAAATACAGGCAGGAAAACCAAGGCAGATTTCTTTGTATTCTCCCTTCATCTGAGCTGAACACTAAATTAACCTGTCCAGAGTCACCAAGTGATGCCCTTGAACTGTCTGCTAAGGAGAAAACAGGACAACTTCAGGTGAAGGCAAAGGGGAGGCGAGGACCTGACTTTGAAATGCAGAGAGGTGTTGCAAACATCTTAAGAAAAGGAAACTGGAAATTTTATTCTCTGTACTCTGTGATAAAGTTAATGTATTACAAATTTCAGATTTCGCGTAGTGACAGTGTTGCACTTTAATGCAAGCAGAATACTGTCATTACCAAAAATGCTCCTGGAAGCTGGGCTGCATAATGTAGATTTATTAAAAGACACGTTGTAAACATGACTATGTTTTCTTTTTTCAGAATATACTCAGCATGCTGAACAGAATAGCATGGTGTTCTATTTTTGCAGTATTAAGACTACTAGGTATTGAAAGTGTAATTTTCTTGATCTGTAGAAACCCTGGGAATTTGAATTAACTCCAGGTATTTTCAGGCACACATGGAGGTGGAAAAAATTTATCAGGGGATGGCAAAAGCAATCAATGCTTGTCAACTTGTCAACTTGGATGCAAGATTTTATTTGGGGTCCTATAAATCCCCTACAGCACAGTCCTTACTTAATAGGGTAGTTGAACAAATGTTTAGTTCCCCAGACTGCAGAAGATAGGGACAAAAAAAATCCTCTAATTTCAGTGGTCAGAGAAAGTACTTCTTAGGGACTACCTGATGATGCACAGAAAGCCACACAGATGAATGGAAGGAAAACAGACATGAAAACTTTCTAAACACATACTTTCCTATTGGGAAGCTAATTTTTAATTATGAAAGTGTTATTATTTGACTGGCATAAGTTATGTAAGAATACTTCCACACAAACTGCATATCCTGAATGTTACAAATACAACAGATCAAGGTTAAGGGACAGTGTAATTCCAACAAATTTAGTGACAGGTTAAGATCAAGGGATGTCTTGACATTCTCCTCAGAAAGGTCAATCTAGCAGGTATGCGATGTAAAAATGAAGACTCTGCCATCATTGCCATGGCAAAAGGTCAGACACAAGCTGATTGGTGATAGAATTATCAAATTAACCAATCGATGTGTGTGAGTAATAGATGTAAGCAATCCTGGGGGAGAGCCACAGGGCAAATGCCAGCTCATCAATAACACATTGCCTAGGAAAAGAAGATCCTCTCTTCAATCCATGTCCTTTACATTAGCAGTGGTATCAAGAAACTAAAAGAAAAATCGAAAGCAACAGCTTTAAATATGCTTTCAGACTGTATACAGCATTCAAATATCTTTCCAAAACAAGTTCCATAACATGCTGTGGTAAATAAGGGCTTGCCTGCAATCTAAAGAAAGGAGGCACCAAGAAATCCTATTATAAACAGGTATATTCTGAGAAGGATTTTTATATATCTGACACCAGTACAGACTTTATTAGGAATGCTATTTTACCTGTGGCTGTCATAGACACATAAATCTTATGTTTGATTGTGTGGCAACTTCTGCATGGCAAAATGAGAAACAGATCACGAGTATTCTGAGGATTTTATGAATAGGATGCAGCAATTATATGAAGAATGCTTTAGCTGTAAGTAATATTTTAATATGTATTATATATACCTTTTTGTACCTGACTGCTATTATGCCAGCTTCTACACAGCTCAAAGGGTTAAACCCTGCAGAAGCTCTCTGTGAGTCCACAGGAAGGCAGACAATGCCTTTACACAACAGAAGAGGGCTTCAGGTAAGCAAAACTGAAACAAAAAACCAACCTAGTAGATAAAAATCTGCATTCTTGAGCTCAAGACACACATGTTTCACAGAACATACATTGACTGCAGGAAAACAGACTGAACCCCATTCCTAGATATAGGGTTATCTAAACTCAGTAGAACTGTCTAAACTTGGATGAAAATGTTAAGCATCAGGGTGGGTTAAGTACATAAAAGCCGCTTTGTTATTTTAAACTTTTTTCTTTCCTTTATGACTGTACTTCTAGGGATAAATAAATAAGGATGATTCCAAGCCCCTCACTTGCTATTGATATTTTCCCAAGGGAGATGCCCACTTGGAGCTCTAAAAGCCTCCACAGCATTTCTATGGAATCCTAGGAGAGCAGCTCAGGGCACGCTCTGTGCTAGGACAGAGCTTCTCTCCAAATGAAAACAGGGCAGCAGCCTGATCCCTGTTCAGCGTGCTCCACCGAGACACAGAAAAGGTGAAGGTACACTTTATCCTGCCCGTTGATGAGCCAGAGTCAGGATGTCAAACGTGACAAAGCCTCTGTCCACAACAGCAACAACAACTGCTACGGAGGCAAACATAACAGCGTGGTGGCTGTTTCAGGATTCCTTATTCCTTCCAGTGACATCCATGCTTCAATTAAAGCTAAGCACAGTGGTCTCTGCACAGTGAACCAGAGCTGGGTTTGCCACACATTACTTGGTCACCACCTTCAAGAAAAGCCTAGAAAGGACCACTGGCTTGCAGATCTTCTGCCTGGTTATCCCAGGTCTTTACACCTTTTCTTGTCCTCTACAGGCACACCGCTCTCAGTTGCTACCATAAGGTGTCCCTACTTCTCTCACATAGTTCTGGTTCTGAGAATCTTACTCTAGCTCCAGTGATGCATCCGTTATCACGGCAATGTGATATTGCTATTATCACAGTAGGGATGGTAATACGGTAACGCTCAGAGGAAGAATCCATTCTGCCCTCAAAAGGCATGCGTTACTCCTATTACTGTTAATGGCAGCTACGCACAGGTATCAGCGCCAGAACGGGTCTCTGAGTGAGCACAATTACAGCCCCCACTGTGAAACTCACTGAACACAATTTTCATATTGCTTTTATTATAGATATACATAACAGAATAAAAAAAAATCATACTCATTTGACTAGGATACCAATTTGAATATGAGCTGGTTTCCTTTTAAAAGAAATCTTTCACATATTTTGCATGCTTAATTTTCCCTAATCCATTGTTTAAAATGCAGTTAATATTCTTCTCTCACAAAGTACAAAAAGCACAGAAGCATCTTAGATTGTGTATTTATCTGTAGGAAGTGCAGAGTTTTTGTCAATGAACTACCAGCTTGGACTACAGGAGGAATGAATAAGTATGGCACCACGAAATACCATAGTGGTCTATTTATTCAGTTTACTTGAAGATCTAGCTCTGCATTGCCTTCTCAATCTGTGACAGTATGGTTGGCAATGCCACTTTTAAACACTTAGAGATTTTTATATTTATTTTATCACATTTTGTCTGATCTGCAGTTTAAATAGTATTAACATTTATATCTATAATTTTATTAGTTCCTTCATTACCTAAAAACCTGAGAAGATTACAGTTATGGGCTGTGGGAGCTCTGAGTGCTGGTCTGCCCAGTCACAGCAGCTCTCACTAGTAGTTTTACATTGCAGTACTTCCAGTCAATCTTAAAGGTATGCCAAGGCCTGCCAGAAAACAGAATGACAAATATTTGTCAGGTTTTGTTCCCAACTCGGTTGAAGTAGAAAAGCTAATGGCATAAAAGGAAGGTTTTTTTTGAAAGAACAGGATATCTACATTTGAATTTCCAACAATAAACAAAATTAAAAGATCGAATTGTTTTATATATTGAAGACCATATATTGGAAAAACTGTGTCTTGAAAACCAGATATTGAAAGACTCTCACACTGGGATATGCAAATGTCTTTATAAAATGTGAGTAAAATAATATCACCAGCATTTTAAATATTAAATTACTCTAAATTCCAATACAGCAGATAAAATGATCAATCTGTGATGACTAGTTTTCTTTAAGTATGCAGGGATCTTTAAGAAATGAAGTTTCTGATATAGACCAGGAAGATGGACACGTCTGCATGTGTTAGCTGCTTGAACATTGATCAGAACATTTTACGGGCCTTATGAGATAGTGATCATCCTAGGCACCTCAAGGCACTACCAACACTCAAATAATATAAAGTACTTAAAAAGTGAGTACAGAAATTAGCAGACTAAGACAACATGACCTGTGTTATAACAAAATCCAAAGGTTTTTCATGCACTAATTCACTAATAGTCCTATTTAAAACAATCTAAGCTTCAGTTTACAAAAAGCTGATGGGATGACTTATTTTGGATTGCGCTGCTGTACCATTTGCAGGCTGTGAGTACACATGCAGCCTCTGCTATTTTATCAGTATTAAAAATGACATGACAATGCAATGAGATCTAGTTTCTGATGCTGTAAGTAAGCTGTCACCCTTCCCTCAAATCCTACGGAAATATGGAATATCTAACCATCTCTGAACAAGCTCGTGGTTCTAGATTAATGAACAGCATTAACAAGGCACTGATGTGAGGAAATACATCCTGCTTACAATGTCACTGCACCACTCAGCAGACCTGGGAGAAAAATTAATGGAAAGAAAGCTAATAGGAAGAAAAAATCAAACAGTTTTTTCCTAAAGTCAATTTCAAGCCTATAAACATACTTAATACATTCCCTAAAAAGTAAAATGCAAAAATCCTGTTATTATGTAAGACTATAATATATAGAAACTATGAAAACTTGGAAAAAACCCTCCTCTACATTTAACAAAATGCTGTTTACCTGTATGTGGAACAAATGTACACAGGGTAAGTCTTTGGTGAAGGGTGGACACAAAATCTATAATATCTTATTACTCTGTCTTTGTTTTATGGAAGGAGAATATTTTTCCTCGGAAAATAGGTTTGTATGAATACAGTAAAACTGGGACAATGCTGCATCCTCCTATAAAACAGTGAAGCCTTTTGATGAACTGAATGTAATTTTAATTAAAAATCCTATTCTGCAACATTCTACTATAAGGTTTCTGAAATATATATAGAGCACTGGATTTGCACTGATGAAAAATCAATAAAAACAGATCAAAAATGCTGAGAGACTGGATAGGATTTGCACGTTCTGTTTGAATCTCTGACTCAAAATCGTATTGCAAAACAAGCATGTACCACTCAGCAGGAAACACTGGAATCTAATCATTCACCCCTCTTCTGAGCCCGGCCAATTTTTAATATCTTCTTGGGGTTACTTTTCTAAGGTTGAAATTGTAGCATTTTCTTGTGTGCCAGAGACAAAAATAAACCACTATTTTAACTCAACCACTGCCAAACCAGAAAGTGAAAAATCATGTCATGTTCAATAGTGAATGTTGTTGTTGCAGAGAAATACAATATAAAGATGATACTAATACAAACTATAATCCTCCCCAATGGAACACTGCATGAAATATGGTGTTTTCCCAATTGCAGCCGGGTAACCACTATTAAAATTCAGAATCTGGGCTGTTTTTTCTTTTTGCCACCTTTTTCACTCTGTAAAGTTGTTTCAAGAGCACAGTCATTGCCTACCAACTACCACAGCCTTCACTATCCGACAGAATGCTCTGTCAGCAAGCCTTTTCCTACTCCAAAGAGTGTGTTTAAGGAATTGCTATTTCATATAACCTAGCTTTGATGTTGTGTAACAATAGCCCTGTAAAATAAAACAAAAAAACTGATCAAAGTATTGGTCATTGCTCAATAGTTTAAATTGATAAAATATTAAAAATATTAATTTCTGCTTCTCTATTTTAAAGAGATTAAAAAGAGACAGCCAAATCCCATGAAGATTTTCTTGATGCTAAAATGTAACTTGTATCGAAGCTGAATTTATACAGTAAATAAATAGCAGTTGTAAATAAATGGACTATGTTATAAAGACAGATAAAATTAAGCAAATCACACTAAGTTAGATGCTTATTTCTCTGGAGATCAAGCTGAAAAACTAAGGGGTACTTTCAAAGCTAGTGTGCTTAATGTGTCAGATGACGGCAGGCAATGTTAAAATCCTAAGTGCTATTAAACATCAATGGGATTTCATCATCAAACTTCCTTGTCCTCTGAAAATGGTAGTAGAAGAAACACAGGGAACTGAATGCTACTTACAGTCACATATTGCAGCTCTTAGCAGAATATTTTGTTGATGTTTTTTCCAAACAGTGCACCCCAATAGGCAGGGTTTGTAGAATGAAACAGGAGGTGCCGAGGGCCTTGTGTTTATGCTACCAGCACTTCAGAGGGCTTTACTTCACACAAAATCTAATCTGCTCCTGTGGACTGAATAATAGTCATTAGTAGCTGGGGTGCGTTAGTTGACACTCCAGGAACTTGTGTGCTTTAGTTTCATCCAAAAGGCGTTCAAGTGCTCCATGATGTGAATCACGGTATGGGGGGTGATGAGCATCACTTCAGAACTGCACCCCTGATCTGAAGTAAAACACTGATGTAGATTCACTATCTGTCAATTGCTTGGATAGGGGTACATCTATAAATGTTAAAATTTTTCAGAAAACTCCCAGCAGAAATAAAATTCTGCCACATTTGTCCTAATAGCCCATGTGCCATTAAATAGTATTTAAATATATGCATTTAGGAGAAGCCATTTGTATATATTGCACTTATTTTATGATTTGAAGTCTATTATGGTTTCCTGCAAACAAATATTTTAATTTTTCAAAATAAAGTCTCACCCTAGTTGTGATGTATTTGTACTTAGCCTTTTTTTTTTTTTTTCTGCAAGCAGCAACTTGTCTCTGTCTCCACAACAATGTCATCTGTTAAGTAGAATGGGTGAAGTACCTTTCATACTCTTCCTTTTGGAGTTTGTTGTACTCTCTAATTATATTAGCTCATTGCCAGTATAAAAATATGTCATATGTGTTCCCAAAAGCCAGAGTTTCTCTTCTCTTTCATTATTTTCAATTGTCTTTATTGAAACTTTAGATGTGGCATTACTAAGTATATAGATAAATTCATAAATGAAGCATGACAGCATTACCATGGGATAATAATGGGTGATAGCATCTTGTTGTTTACCTCACTGAGCCATTGTGAGGATTAATTAGTTAATGGTCATAAAGCAGAGTGCACATGCAAAACACTTTACAAGTGCTAGATAATATTATATGTGATATACAGAGCAATACCACTACTGCATATGGCATAAAGTGGAAGCACTCAATCATTATATTAACCTGAGTCTTTCAGGTAGTAGAATCTGTCAGAGGGAAATAATGGTTGACTGCATCACAAGTATCATTAAACCTTTCAGACAGTTATTCTCTTTGCGTGTATACATTCAAGCCTGTAGGTAATAAGCACCAAGTACCACTAGTGATCTAAGGTAAAACTGCAAACACATTTCCCAATTCATCACAATAATGTTGATAGCTTGGATGATAGGAGTGTTTATTAGCTTCCTGCTACATTTATCTGTTGGCTCACTGAGATTCTGGGACAAAGAGGGAACAATGGCCAAAAATGTAATATTGAAACACAGATAAAATTCGGTTCCAGAAATTAATGTGGGTGAGGCTTTACTAGAAAGTGAAGTGGCCTCGTCGGCCACAGCCTCCCCTTGACACAGCAGCAAGAGCAGTAAGATTGATGTTATATAAGATATTGGTGTCAACTGTTTTTTGGGCAACGTTCAGAGCAAAGCCATTTGGTAGTCCATACTCATGCAACAGCTGTCACTACATTCATGGCCGAGACTCTTAGTGCTCCAATTGCAGTAATACTGACAGTGTATTATACTGACAGATATAAACTGAGCACAATCTAAGCATACACTTCTGAATACAAGTTCCACCTTTTTCTGAGTACTACAAAGGGGAGGGAAATATTCAGGTCTTTCTTAGTTTCTGACGCTATTACTGAATATTGCACTCTTTGGAAAGTATGCATGGAGACAAGGTCTTTCCTGTGACCTGAAGGAGTTGTGAAAAACCTTTCCAAGAAATCAGAGAATTAGATAAAAAATAAAAATTGAGTTTTAATTTTCAATACATATATATATTTGGAATTTGAGCATGATGCTCAAGAGCTTCATCTTTTCATGAAGGAGACTGCATTGGAGTGGAGGTGAAAATTCTGAAGCTGGATGAAATTCTCTTTTAGATTCGATTTTTTTAATTACTTGCTAACAGAAATTTAACAGAAGGAAAAATTATTAAAAAGTTCCAAAGAAGCATTATGAATGGAACTGGTGAGTAATTTTTGAATTCAGTTTCTGATGCTAGCATAAATTTAAATCACTTTAAATTGGATAAATTATATTGCAACTATAGCTCAATGAAATACAACAATTTCCCCAATGATACAGACGTCCTTCACAAGGTTTATATCTCAGGAACTCCACTGATCGCAATGAAATGTCTTTTGCTAATTTTGAGCCTGAAGATAATCCAAGGAGAATAAAGAGATGGTTGAAGATTGAACAGGATTCTATTATATAGGGATTCATAATGAAGATACAGGATTTCTTGTCACCATGATTTGTTCAGTTGTTTAGGGATAGATCTGTTAAGAGTCTGGGACTATTTCAGATAAGATGGATGCATGCGCAAATCAATTGTCAAGAATTCTAGTAACAATAAACTCGGTGATTTCAACTGTATTTGTCATATTTCTTGTTCTGGCAGTTGCTATACTACTATTAATCAAGTGAGGTTCTTAGATTACTATCCTGAAATTATTGTTGCCCTACATAGAATTAAAAATATAAGAGATTTCCTAATGTTTCACATGTAATGTTTTTCAAGGCTAAAATACTAGACGTTCATCTAAAATACTAGATCTTCTGAAAATACTAGATGTTCATTGCTGATCAAAGAAAATAAAGAAATTATTTTACTTTTATAAACTAAATAAAAGAAAAAGACAGTAAGTATCAATTTCATTGGGATTTCGGTCTAGTCAGTAGCACAACTTGTACTGATTTTGAGGGAATCAGAATTTAATCCCTAAGAATGAAGGCTTTTTAGTGACAAACTCTACTAATTTGTTATATTTTCCTTTCTGCCCACATGAGGATTTCGCAAACATTTTGAAGTAAACCACTCATAACATTTTCCAAAAAATCTCTACCATAAAAGCAACTGAGTGAATGTAAATGACAATTTCATTCGCTTCCCTGACTCTTTCTTTAAATCTTTTCAACACCAAGTTACCAGCAAATCCAGGTACAATATATAACAAGCACACCAGCTCCTATAAGCTGTGACAGCAGTATCTCCAAAAGCTTGAAAATTTCAGTAGAGCTAAGCACATCCCTCAAATTTAAACATGTACACACAGAAATATCACCTGTGTAGGACTGTAACCCCAAACCTGAAATGAAGCTACCTGATACATATTTGATTTGAATCCCTTAGCAGGTAGGTACTGTTTACCCAATTCCTTTAAAAAAGGTCATGTTTTTATAGGTGCTTTCTATTTCTCAAAAAATCTATGAACAGAGATATAAATATATTTTAGAAGCTAGTTTGATTATTCTTGTAGTCTTCAATCTGTGAGCTTTTATTTCTTCTTGATAAAAATAGTTGTATTTACTTCATTAGGTAATTTCCACTAAATACCTAGTGGTGGTAATACGGATTTGTACTTGGTTCTTCATCCACATTGAAATTTCAGCCTTTACACAGCCATGTTCATTGCTTTGGTACCTATGCATGCTATAGAACTCATATCGTAAAATCTCTGGGAAGAGCCTGTAAAAACAAAAGAAAAACAAAACTCTATTTCCCTGTATCACCTTGTCTCCAATTCCCAGCACTCATTTCTGGTGAACCAATTTTCTCTTTCACTTTCTGTCTTCTGCAAATATATTTGAAGAATCTTTTATTGTTTCCTCATATATTTCACACCACAACATTCAGTATTTCTTTTAGCTCTTCTAATTATCCTTTTAAATTGCTCCTGCTTAGGCTCATAGATCTCCCAGTCCCCTCTTAAGTGGACTGCTTACACTTCTTCCAAAATCTTCAGTTTATTGCTCACAGTAATCTCTTGGTTACTATTCCCCACTTGACTAGATTGGCTGCCTTTCCGTGATTTCTTTTCTTAAAGTTTCTGTCATTCTGTGTACACTGTTATTAATAAATATGTGACCTTGCTTGTAAATACACTAATGCTGCTCTCTGCTTTATAGCCAGACAGGGCACTGCAACTTTTTAACACAGGATCAGATGTATAAGAGATGCATTAGTATGTGCAAACCTTTTGGCAGGTAAGTAATAATGTGGGTATGGACGGAGCAATCTGACAGTTTAACCATTAGCTTCAACAATTCTAAATAAGGGCCATCTTCAAGAGCAAAAAGGAGAGGAGAAAAAATGCAGAGACAAGCCATTCTATTTGTAAAACTAACTCTACCTACCACAGCATCCTAATGATTTACAAAGTCACTCCTGAGGTATGCTAGCATCAGATTGATGTCATTCCTACACAAAATGGAAGAAATTAAGGAGGATCACATCCTTTTAGTCTACAACAGGATTTTGAACCTTGTTCCACAGCTCCGGAGCAGCCTTTGAAAATTTCATGGATGTGATTGCTCTGTGTTTGCGACAAAGCAAAGGAACTCCAACAATACAGATTATTTCACATTCACAATTATACACTATAAGTCACAAGCATGAAAATAAATTCTAATTAAATGACTATGTCTTCTACACCAGGCCAGGACTTCTAGTGTATTTTTATCGACAGAAAATTATGACAAAAACACCTTTTGACCTCTAGTTATAGTTCTGTACTGTGATTTTTTTCTTAAAGTAATTATTAACTGCATTTTAAAACACCGCCAAAACAGAAAAAGAATTAGAAGCTCTGTATTTAAATAAATTAAGGAATATCTGCTAGTGAATGATCTAATTAATTATTTCATTGGGGCTACATTCTCCATGTTTGTTCTTCTTTTTGAGAGGTGAAAAAAAAAGTGAAAGAAAATGCTAAACTACTAATAGACTAACTTCAGTAAGTGGCTATGGGTCACAAAATCAAAATCCCATTTGTGCAACACGTATTTGTATCCACTTATATTTTGTGCATGTATAACCTTATATGAACAGCATTAAAAAGCTTCCGCTTAATACCAAACAAATGGTGCAATTCCCCTTGCCCATATTCTCCTTAAACTTTAAGTTACTTTGGATGTAAGATTTCAGACAAGATGGTAAAAGTTAGAAAATGAGAAATATAATGCACTTCATCCTGTAATTCCACGTGTTGCTATACCAGCTCTGTGGGGATTGGATGGAATCCAATTTGCCATCATTTATTCACAAGCATACTCCTTATACTGTGTACTTTTTTTTATTCTTATTCACTATTTACCCAATTATATCTATCCTTATTAGACCCCTGCTGAAGGCAGCAAGGCAGTTCTAGCTATGGAAGTCCCATAGCTTAACTTAATCCTATTATCTCCAGATAAATGGGAATGCATAGGGCTCTAGATGGCCAAATTCAGCTCTACTCTCCCTTCCCCATGAGGAAAAAGAGTGTTCCTCATCCCTATGCCTGATGTAATTAAGATCTGGAAATATGCCCATTCCAATTCTTATCCAGTAAAAGCATCACTGTCAATGTTGAGAAATGAACTGCGGTTATGATGCAAAGAGTTGACACTTTAGTGACATTTACTGATGTGTTAGGCCTTTACAGTGGCTTGGCTCTACGTAGTTTATGTCTTCAGGAATTTAAAATGCCTGCCTAAAAATCTAGTAAGAGGAAAGGGAATACAATAAGAGAAAAAAAATGGATCGTATTGACAAGCAAAGATTTTATTATCTCCATTGTATTTGAATAGATATAGACTGTCATTAAATTCTTGCAATACACACTATTTTACACAATTATAGAAAATGAACTGAATAGTAAAATAGGATCGATAACAGAAGTAAAACAGTTACTGAAAAAAAGCTTTTCTTGACTGACTCCAATAATGTAATAAACTTCACAACATTTATAACTGCACAGAAAACACACAAAAAATACACCAAATACAGACTTGTACTGGATATCTGAAAATAAAAAAAAAAAGAATAGCAAAGTCTGATAACATGAGATTGCTGAATATTGTGAACTAAGATCTTCTTCCATGGTTTGACTTTGTAATATACTTCAGTCATGCCCTTTTCTTTGAATGCACACCTGCACTCCACCTGTTCATCCCTCTTTACCCAAATTACTAGCACACTGAATACTGACTTTTGTACAGAAACTGGCAAGTAGATATATATCTAGATAATTAGAGTAATGAGCATGTTTTTTCATACAGGCCTGTCAATTTACTTTAATCTCTGGCTATTCCAATCCTAGCTTTTTCTAAAGAGAACATGTTAATCACACTGACTGGTTTCAGGATTGAGAGGAGATTTTATTATATAATGAAGTATCTACTAGGCTGGGACAACTACACTAATATTCTCCAGTAACCTAAATCAGATTTTAACCCCAGTCTCCAGAGGTGAATGCTTTGTGCAGTTCTAATAATACAAATGTGTAAATTTGTAATCAGACTCCTGTGTAGAACCGGTGTTTTATTTACTATGAGCTTAGCTGAAAGGTTCCTAGGGACTGAAGACAGTTAGCTTGTAATCCTGTCATTTGGTGACTTAATATTTTTATATTATCATGACATTAGCATAATTCTGACCTCTATTTTGCAGCATTTTATGTTTTTCAGGCACTACTTTTGATGCTGTACCCGTAGCGTATAGCATCAACAAATATTCACATCGTTCCCTATTTTACTGAACATTTGGTGTAAAGTATTAAGCCTGATTTAATGTTATTAGTGCCTCAGAATAGTGCAAAATACATGAATGTAGGCATTCATCTCTCGGTTTACCATAACACTGCCATAAAATGCTACTAAATGGGTGATAAACGTTTGTTCTCCGTTTTCCTTTCTAATTCTTCCTGCTGGATGTTCTGCCTCTACCCAGACGGCTTGCAAACTGATGCCAACTCACCCATGTAGATCAATCATCGGGGTTTTTCTAGTTGCCCAAGCTGCAACTGAGCAACTGAGGCTGGCTCAGTTGCAATTTCTCATTAAAACTAGTCTCAAAGTACCATCAACCTTTAGGTGTAGCATTTGGATTCAATTCTGAATATTTTTTGAGACCAAAGAATCAATTAAAAAAATTTCACAATCTATGGCAAACCCCAAAGTTTTCCCCCTCTCTTATTAAAGAAAATATGAGAAATGGAAATATTGTTATTTATTGCTTGACACTCAGCATCTTTACAAGCAAATATTTGAAGTTTTGATTGCGAAAATGTATGAACGATGATTACACTAATGATGACATGTCCTTTTCTTTTAAAGAAATTTGTTATTTAAGATCTTCATTTTGCAAAATATCAAACTCAATTTTTATACAGAGATAGCATGTTTTTCCTCACAGGCTGGCTACCTAATGTGTTTCAACTTTGCATGCAATATTGCTTCATTCTGATTCTTCAACCACTAATATTTGTGATATGAGTCAAGAAAAGGCCAGGCTGAAGATGTTTATGGTGATTGCTTCATGATATGGACACCTGCCAACAAATAAGTTCATTCCTTCAACCATTTCTAACTTATGTGAGATCAATATCCAGGCTCTCTAGCAATAACTTAGCATCTATAATTGATATTGTTTATTGGCCTGTGGTGCTGTGAGCAATAAAAGGACTAAGAAAGGGCTGAGAGAATAAATATTCATCTAAAGACGAAGTCTCATGGAAATGTATCAATAAAGAAACAACATATGATGCAACTTTCAATGGAAACTTACAATGTGCTGCTCTAAGAACATAAAACAAGAAAAAATTATTAAGGACAGTCTCATTTCTAAGCAAAAGAGCAAATAAGGGTGCTCTAATGAATAGCTTATAGATGTAGTCCTGAGAAGAGACTGTCCTAATGGGTTTTGAGATCCGCATGAACCAGTTCCAAGGAGTAGAACAGTTCCCATTACCAAATAGGTGAAACAAGAGTCAACAACTTTGTGCAAGTATGAAGGAATAAATGGAAAGGAGAAAAGAGAAAACTGGGCAATATCACAATATGTATGGTGTTTGGGCTGCAGTGCTTATGTGGCAACGTACACACAGATGTCATCACATGAAAATACCTTAGTTTGTGCCACAAAATAACACATTGATTAAATGATCTATGGACACTGAGGATGAGTTGACAAAAGAAATTTTATGCAACTCTGAATTATACTGAAAACCAGATTTTGGAAAGAACTTCTGAGTGTTAGATCAATATTTATTTGCTTTCTCTTTTTCTTCTAACCATAACTCTCTACTTACTTGGCCTAGTTAATTTATGAAATCAACTCTAGATCAGAGAAATTGACAAGCGCTCATCGAGGAAAGGATATTACAGTTTAAAAGCATTAGGGATAGCAGTATAAATGATATATATTTTGCTGTTAAGTGACTCACCATAAAGTGAATTACAATGAACATAGATTGGATGTATTTTAATGTATCAAAAATAATCTTCTGTAACATGCAAACTTTTTGTTTCATTCTCATTCTTAGTATACCAGCTCCAGTCTTCCTCATTTTCTGGTCTAAATCCATTTTGAGTGTATGATTTTAGAGAACTAATTCATATTTCAGTTTACGCATCAATACTTTTTTCATACAAATACACATCACCACAACTCCTTCCAACTCATCAAATCATCATATATGCATTTTTCAGTTTTGGCGTCCTTAAAATTAGTGAAGAGAAGCATCAGAAAGCTTGTTCACTTTGTGGAGTCTTTCTTCTCACAGCACACCCTGCCCCTTTACCACTAACAGTTAGCTACACAAGTTTAAGTTTCAATGAGCATGCAATTCACAGAGAATATAAAAAGAACATGATAACATATTCATAAAAATCACTTTGAAGTCCTCCTGTTTAGGGGACTACAACTTTTTCTTTTCCTAAGTAAACAAGCTCTGTGGTACTGTTCTGTTTGTCTGTACAAACTACCTCACTAAAACACTGAACTTACTGACCTATTTACACCAAATTTGAGAAAAAGGTAGATGTCTCAGAGATACTGAGTGCCAATGACCTTCATGAACTATGTGGCTGTATACAGAAAAATGATCTAAATTCTGAAGGAAAAGCTCAACCATGTTTTTGGACACTAGAGTCTCCAGACTCACATCAGAGTAGACCATAAATATATTTGGCTTCACTATCTTCATTGCTACTTGAATTATTTCCTTAACATTGTTTTGATTTCTTTTTTTTTCCCCCAATAGGCACTTATCAGTAAATGATTTTGATCTGTAAATGTTTTTTTCCCTCAGAAAATTGCTGACAAGCAAAATTTTTCATCTCTAACACTAATTTAGGAAGCTCCAGACTTAGCTAATCTTGTGAACATTTCTCCATGCAGTATCCTCTAATTTTCAAGGCACATAACGGACACTAAGAAATGCATGAATATGAAAAGTATAACATTTTACATTCTATGTGTGAAGAAAGCATAGAACTGCTTTTGAATCTGACACCGATTAATGTCTCTCTTCAAAAATCCCTTTTGAATGATCAAATAGCATTTTGGCTTGGCTGGATTAAAAAAGCTATTTGTACCATTAAGAAATACTTTTATAATGAGCCTTTTAATTCTTACAGGGAGTGCTATTGCTGTTACGTATGTAACAAAAATCCATTTTGATATATCTTCAAGTTATCATTATTGTAAATAAAACTGTTGTGTCTGGATTGCAGGATTGGCCCAATCCTGCAGTACATTAGCATCACTGGGTGCTCTTCTGCTGTAAAGTCAAAAGGACAGTGCTTAATGAACTCAGTCAGAATTTGTGTGCTTATCACCTGTTCCAAAAGAGTAATAAAGGTTTCCACACAGAACTAAAAGCTGAGATTTAGATAAAGCAAGAAGTAGAGACCAAATCACTGCCAGGCCTTGCAGTGATGCTTACGTGTATTTATGACATTAATCTTATGAGCTCAATAGCATACTCCAGGAGTTCTCATTAATGTCCATCAGAATTATCTGTATGTTACCACGGCAGAACAGAAACTTGCAAACCTCTGTCGTGACTTGAGAAACTTTCTCAGAGCTCATGGGTGTTAGCAAAGACACCACATCAGCTACTGCTGAATGTGACAGATTGAATGCAGTTTATTTCCTGTGCTCTAGGAAGTTCCCAAACTAAGTTCTGGCACTTTCTGCCATGTGTCAGAATAACATTTACTACAGAATGCTCTGTTCCCTTTTTAAGCATTCAGACTGAACTTTCTTTTTTGGCTCACTAACAGAAGTCTGACCTACTTGCCTTTTGGAGGTATGCCAAGATGAGACTAGCAAGGTGCAAACTGACCTGCTCGGAGGTCACCAGCATTTGAAAAGAAAGGGTGGTCAGGTACTATGCTTGAGAGAAAATCACACACCAACTAACTGACTAGGTAGGATTTATGTGGATTATCATAGATCAAAATTTTAGAAGGAGTGTCAACATGTCAAATTTTCTTTAAAAGAAGGCAAGAAGTTCATCCAAACATTCCAAGGGCTTTATTTAGCATAACACCTTCTGCTCTGTTGCTTAAAAGGGCTACTACTGCCTCAAAAAAACCCCATGTTCTGTCAGATTATTCAAAAGGATTTAACTTTTGGAGAAATGTTCTCTTTGTCCAAACACTCTTTATGATTCCTGTAATAGTTTGCCACCTCAGGGCTGGACATGTTTATTTCAGATTGGTAAATTCATTGCCTCATCTTCTAACTTCACAGTTCACCTCGTAGTTCACACAGGTGGACTTTTTCCTCTGTCTCGAAAGATCCTTGACAATACACTTCAGAATTCATATTTCTCTTTTCTTAATGAAATAAGACAATAAATTCCTAAAATAAGAGTGTATACATCACACAGCTATTCACTATTTGATTATTCTTAGACGGTACAAGTCAGCTTCAAAAATTTTGTACTTCTAGCAGACATTTGTTTTGTCCCACAGAGGCTTTCCTGGGTGAATTTTCTGAAAGATTACATTTTACTTCATTTGCAAATGATGTTTTAGTGTTTTGCATATTTCTTGTCAGTGACAGCTTTTACACAAATACAGGATAACACCTCTAAGAGTCTGACACGCTCAAAAAGAAAGTCATGGGACAGAAATGTCCAAATTTGTTACAAATCTGATTTCAAGAGAAGAAAACAGAAATTCTGTGGCAATATGAAAAAGGATGAATCACTACGTGAAAAACTTAACATTGCACTGCTTGTTGTACAATTATACACACTTTATCAGCACTAATTTTTCCTTCTGCATTAGGCTTGCAGCATTATCCAGAAATGGCCTCACTTTCACTTACGTTGCTACCTGAACAAAGGATGCTTGAAGAAGAGAATGCTGCTGTTGCTAGTCTTTTATGAGTTTATATCTCAACTTTCACATTTCAAAATGTATTTTTCTCTTTGCATTTAAACAGTTTTTACATTAATTCAAATTCATTTAGTCAGTTTTTCCATCACAATAATGTCCTTTACAATATTTAATTTTTATAAACTAGGTTTCTCTCTTATGTTTCCTTTAGGTACAGATATATGTTTGTGTTTATTTATTTATTAATTCAAAATTTTAAACATTTCATAAATAAAATGTATTCTGCTATTTTTCACAGAAGATTGTGAAAAAAGGTCTTTGCTCTTAGTCAGCTATTCTGCTGCCGTTTTCTATGTGTTTACATTTTTTACGCCACTTGGCATTATCAAGCAAACCCCTAAAAGACTCATCAGATAAATGGCAGGAACATAGTCAGATGACTTAATTCAACAATGTGACCTCATTCTCATGTCAAGACAATGTTAAAGCTCTTCTACCATCTACACAATAGTGTTAGGTTAGAGCTGCGCCAGATCTTCTTTTAATCTTACATTTCCACAACCACTGTTTCAAAATATTGAAAGTATTTAAGGCAAAGATTTACTCTTTTAAGTCTAATTCAAGCCTTTTTTGTCAGACACTTTGTTTATTTTGTGGCTATGATGATTTATCACACCCTGCTTATTCTCTTGGGAAAAATCAGAAGCAACAAAGACAACTTTGAGAGATTTTGACTTTTGGAGAACACAGAAAATCATTAATTTTAAATCTAAAGACTACTTATTGATTCTAATGCCTGATAAGTATTCCACACATGCTTTAGGTTTGCTTATATTAACACAATCACTGTTCTGATTTACAAAGGACATTTTCCATTCTTCCATATATATATGCTATTCAATACTTTGAATGAGTAAACAGGCACTAAGGGTCAAGTTTCTCTCTTAGCTCCGCACCACACGCCATGACGAACTGAACTGTAGATTCTGGAATTTGAGGAATTAACAGTAATGTTTTGCATTTGATTGATTTCACAATATAGGAATCAGACGTTTCTACAGCTGAGATCTCTATGTTCGTAAGGCAAGACAACAATCTAGCAGTGCACGACATTCCCACTAGAGTGAATTACAAATGGCAATATCCTTAGTAAAAAATGCGAACAAAATCCAAATGCAGCTGATAGTGTACAACCAGTGAAAGCTAGCCCATAGCACATGGGATGTCTAGAAATATCAGTACTTACTTTCACATTTAAAATCACTTGCTGTAGAAACGTGCTTCAGACAAAGCGCATGAACTCTCTTCTATAGCAGCTTCCATTTATAACAAGGCTGATGTTACCTAACTTAGTGCACATTTCTGCTATGGACTCCCTCTGTGCTTAAGACCTGCATCTAAGTTTGACCTTTGATCATAAGCGGAGGTCATTAATTTCAAGATACAGTACTGCTTTCTCTTGGGGATTCTGGAGGGAAAGGAAGTAGCCACATTTTGCTGCTACCTAAAAGCTCAATACCTGAAACATGCTGACAAAATATGGTGAGTCAGCTCCTTAATAAGTTTTCTCCTGGGGGGAGATACCCAGACTGAAAATCACAGGAGGGATCCCATGTTGGAGCAGGGTAAGAGTAAGGAGTCATCCCCTTGAGGAGGAAGGAGCAACAGAAACATTGTTATGAAATGACTGCTACTCCCATCCCCCCTCCTCCTGTGCCACTGGTGGCGAGGAGGCAGAGAATTTAGGAGTGAAGCTGAGCCCAGGAAGAAGGGAGGGCTGGGGAGAAGATGTTTTAACATTTGGGTTTATTTCTCACTGTCCTACTCTGCTTTGAATGGTAATAAATCCAATTAATTTCTTCAAGATGAGAGTCTTGCCTGCGATAGTAATTAGAGAGTGAGCTCTCCCAGCCCTCAAGGCTTTCCTGTCCAGTTAAGGAGGGGAGTGACAGAGTAGCTAGATGGGCACTCGCTGACCAGCCAAGTTCAACCCACAACAGCCTTTAAGCATTCTACTGGCTACAACAGAAACTTACATTGAACAAATAAAAATTATTCATATTAACTCAGAAGACTCCACCCATTTCTTCCCAGTCTTCTCCCCTTATCCTATCAGGACAACATGGTATCTTTCTGAAATGGGTGGGGAAGTTTATTCTTCTTAAGGCGTAACTCGTCAACAAACTGCCCAGTTTTTTTCAGGTTTGCCTTGGGACTTGCACATCCATGGTGGGAATGAAAAATGCATTATGATGAAACACTCTTTTCTGATAACATAATGCAGCCTTACCTCTTGTCTAGACATGCACCTCTGTCACGACTGGGTCTATCCACTTACAGACCCTGTGCCTGTGTAATGACCATGATACTCCCTATTTATGCTGCTTTGCTACTTGTCCTCTCAGAAACGCATAGCAGGAAGTAATGAGCTCAAGTACTGAAAAGTAACTTAGAAATAAACTTATAACTAAGTATTGGATAACAAAGTGCAACAGCCAAAGATACTGAAATGGAAATGCAGCTCAGCATCATTTTACTTGTAGGCTCAAATAGAGGAAGTAATGGCTTGATAACTCTCTAATCCTGTTGCACAGAAGAACTTTAAATAACAAGGTGAAGGAGTTCTAAGAAGCAAACTGTTCCCTGGATCTCACATCTCACCTGAATGGAAATCAGAGCAAAGAAAAGAGGTAGAGAAAGTGCTCTGCTTTCCTGTGAATGACTCTTACTATGTTCTTGATGCAGTGGAAGGTTTTCTTAGAGTCCATGTTCCTCATTCCAAACAGGAAGAAACAGATTGAACCCTTTTTTGAACTCACCAAAATCCCTGAGAATATTGATCTAATACTGATTTTGTTAATCTTCAACCCTTTGCCAAAGGAATTAGCAATTTAAAAGCTGTAAACCTTGATCTAGCCTGAGAACACACAGATGGCAAAGTTGGATAGTTATTGTTGTCCTTCACATTTTGCCATCTCTGTATTCTTAACACTTATTAATGAGTCAAAAAGTCATGTTATTGGATGCAACTAGCAGATTTCTGGTGTCTTTACTAGCATGTTCAAGGTACTACATACTGTTTCAAGACTTCTGAAGACATAAGATGACAAACTTTCTAAAGATATCTGTACTAGATGATCTGTACTTTTCAGTTAATACATGCTATTAAAAAATTAAACCCAGCGTATTTTCTGATATTTTGATATATACACGTGTACAGAAATATGTACACACAAATACAACAGAAAACTCAAACTAGAAATCATCTAAAAAAGTTATTCATTTTGATATTCTAGCTCAGTAACAAGAAAGTCTGTAAGGGAATATTTTGTATTTTTCAGCAATGGATTAGTCTACTTGTACAGAAAGCAATCTACCTGTAACTTCTTTCTCTTCTTCTGTGAAGTGTTTAATAATCATTACATAATTGAAGAAGGACTCCTATGAAAAGGCAGTTAACACCATCCACTCAACATCACAAATGGAACGAGCATAACATGTAATTTTTAAAGATTTACCCAGGATCTTTCACTCTGAAGAAGAGTTGAGAATGCAATTCAGATATCCATACTCCTACTCCTTCTAAATACAATATTCTTCTACCAGTACCATTCTACAAGCACAGACCCACTCATGACTCAGAGGCCAAGGAGAATACGAGAATTGGAGTACGTCTTGATGCATGAATTATTTATTTGAATTTTTATTGGGAATTTTGGGGAGTAACGGCAACTTCACACTTCATATATTGCAACTGAGTTTACGGAACAGAAGTTGCTCTCTCCCAGTCTTTTAGAAACAGCGTTCTACTTCAAGGTACCTGTTTTTTTTTAGTAATTCACTGTCCTGCTTAAATGGCTCAGGTTTTCAAAGCATCTTAGGCTTTCTCTCATCATTGATTGAAATCAAATCACATCATCCTGTAAATTCTGTGTAGAAATGTTCTCCATCAGTCACACTGAATTATTTTCTGTAGTTGCAGAATTTTTTAAAAAAACAACTTTCTTCCCCCTTTGGCTCACCGTGACACTAAGATCAGTACTGCCCTTATGCTAGTAATTTTAAATTGCCAATAAACATGATAGTTTAGAGTTGCAGGAAATCAGCTTTGTTAATGTATTAGAATCTGTAAAGCTCTTTCCCTCCTGCTTGCTGATCAGAAGCAGCACTTCTTGAAACAGATTTAATCAGAAAACAGTGAAACAGAAAGTTAAATATTGCCTCTATTATTTCCTAATGCCATCCTTCACAGAGTTAAGCAACCACTAAATGCTGATAATTTTCCTGATGTGACTCTTACTGCTTAAAGAGTCTATCCTGTTTAAAAATGTCATGCATGTTGCTGTTTCTACAGTTTTATAATTTGTCAACAAATCAACTACCTGCTTAGCAGCCCTCATGAGGGATTTAAAATAGCTGCCATGAAAATCCTGTGCATTTACTATTTTTATAACAAACTTGATTGTCACCTATGATATTTCAAAGATCACTTCTCATATAGACATCATGCTGGAAATTAGATGCAGGGCTTTGCTTTCCATGGAACATTATGCAGAGACACTCTGGCTAATAAATCTTTGTAGCTAATGCATTCCAGATGGAAGCCATGTCTCGCAGATTTAACCTTCCTAAACCCTTCCAAAAATTCCTCCCATCAAAAGCTCTCTGAATGAGATATGTTTGATTGAAATAGGATCATCAATACATGACATCTAAGTAATAGTACAGATGATTACTGCCTGCAGAAAATTGCCAATTCCCTTCACACAAAGATATTGTCTTTGCACAACCACAGGGCATGAAGATGGACCTTATGAGCTTTACCACATAATTCAAATGCTTTTTCTGAACTCTTAATGCTATTAACAGATGCTGTAAAGAAAACATCCACTTCTGTCCCTTTAACTTGGGCATGTGCATAACAAATACTGCTAAAAAGAGGAATAAAGTCTCTCACAGAAGCCACTAATTAACATCACTGTTTAAACATGTCACCAGGTTTAGCCAGTCTACATCATTAGTTTATGTCAGATGGAAGCAGTGAAACATCTAAACACCTACATGTAGATCCTTATGAACTCGGTCATGTGAAGTGGTAAGGTCAGTGTTAGACAAGTCTGCAGCTACTCTCTACTATTTAGAAACCATTACAAATCACCTCACTAACAGACAAACACAGAATAATTTTAGAATCCTTAGATTTTCTTGTAAGGTAATTTCTCAGTAACAACTCTCAAATGTAGAGCAGTATTTTAATTCCATCTGTGAATGAAAAAAAATAACCTGAAGTTGTAGCCAGTTATCTATGCTTCACTATTGGCAGTGTTCAAATGGCTCTATATTGCTTCTACTGTTGAACTTCTGAACTCTTCAGTCCTTGGTCTGAAGAAAACAATTTATTAATTGAGTACAAAATAAAAGAACTCTAAATCTCAAACCCCTATCAGTACACATTCAATATGTGAAAATCTAAGGAAATTGTTTGATGTCTTAAACAAAATGGAAATGGAAAATCTTTAGGTAGCAAAGGTTTTCTTCCTATGCACCACACTTCTGTAAAAGTGAAATCTTGGAAGAATTTTGTGTAAGCTACAATTACGTTTCTTATACAAATGTACTCCTGGCATGTGCAGGCACAGTACAAGCTTGGCTCCTAAAAGTATGAATGACAAGTACAGAAACAATTCTAAATCAGACTGTGTAATTATCTTCTTTATGTTAAACCTTTAAAATTCTTAAGAGCCCCTTTCCAATGTATGGTTCACTTTGATCCACAGAGTTGTAATCTTCCATTAAGAGTCGATCACACCCAAATGTCATTTGCAAGCTTTCAGATGAGAGTGTAACAATAGACCCCTAACTGCGGAGATGGAGAAAAGATCAAGCACACTTCAGCTGGGAAAGCAGCAGGAGTTTTGCACACAGGCAGACACCTGGGCAAGGTTAGCTGTGCGGCGGCTCCATTCCACTTCATTCAAAAGGAACTTGCTCTACTTATGTGTTTGAAAGACAATAAGGAACCATCGTTGCTGAAGATCATTTCATTTGGCTAGTGTCCTCAGCCAAAGGAGACAGTCAATGTTGGACACATACTTTTATATCAGTGCCTACCTGAACATAATAAGAAGCATAGAGAAAACTTAATAGGAAGTGGAATATATTTCTTTTCGTTGAAGGGAAGTGCTTCTTACTGCGTTAGTCAGATATAATGTCACTGAATGTGACTCGTCTTTTTACTTATTCTATCAATCTGAGTCAGCTTCAGCGAAATAGTGCTTCAAAAAGGCAGCAAAAAAAAAAAAAAAGCATTTGTCTGCTTTTGGAGAGGCTCCTTTCAAATGAGATTAGAAAGTTTGGGTCCATTTTTTCATGTCTAATCCTATTATGCTCGCTAATGAACTCAGTTTGCCTCAGTGGTTAAAATAAAAGCTAGTGTTTTTGTCCTAAAAAGCACAGATCCTCCTTCAGAAGAATATATTAAACCGTACAGCTCAATATTACACATTTGTACCATCCAAAGAAGGCTTTTCTAAGATATGCTGCTGGCTGCACTGTACAGCACAAGTATTGAACAGTTTTAATTGAATAAGAAGACATTAAACTAATATAGATCTTTGCTATACCTTAAGCCAAATAGAGGGAGTAAAAGGACAGCATCATTATTAAGATAAGACAGGAAGATTTTTAGATAAAACTCTGTTTTTGGAGCAGTAACTCCTGCAAAAACTCCACAGAAGTGGTAAATACTAAGCCTGCACTTATAAAAGACCTTTGATTTTGTGATATCAAAGCAGCAAGTGGCCTTGAAGTACATACAATACAGAAATTTGGTCTGGAATGTAGTTTATTTTTATCAGCATGCCAGCCTGCTCTAAATGAAACCATTTTTAACTCCAAGTATCTCAGTCACAATCACAGGGTCAAATATACTGTACCCTACAGCAATTAAGTAAGAAATTGTAAAGAGTACAGTTATGGGAACTTATAGAGATGGGAAACCCTTCTAAAAGTTTCCTGTGCACCAGGAAAATGCTAATACTTCTCTTCAATATAGACAACAATATTTTCACTAACCATTACCCAACAGGTGGCTCCATACCGGTTTGATGGTGTATAACCCACTGCATTTTTACTACAAAACTGAAAAAGGCTGTTGACATAGGAGAAGGAATTGTGCTTATTTCCCCTTTTACCAAACAGTGATGTAGAACAGGCTGTTCCATCTAAGGAATGCTTTGATACAGAAAGGGGTCAAGAAAATCTGTGTATAAAACTAGACACAGAGGCCAGCTGGACCCCTCGACTGTCTCAGCGGTGCTCAGAAATCCAGCATCTGCATTGTTAGAACTTGATAAAGAAGGGACAGATCACATTGCAAGCTTCACATTCTCGTGAATGCTAAGCATTTTATTGAAATGATAGGGACACAGGATCTAAGCAGAATTAGTTTTATATAAAGAAAAAACAGGCTGCCCCAAGTAGGGATGTAGTTTGGGGCTGGTTTCCTTCTAATTTTTTTTTCTTTTCTTTACCTTCTCTTTTGTCATGGAAGCCAGAAAGTTCTAGAAGTCTTCCCCCATAAAGAGGATCAGGAGAGGACCTTTCCTTCATGGAAGCAGTGCTGGGGGTTCTGCTTTAAGGATCGAAATCACAATTAAAACGTTTGAGCTTTTTTCTGTATTAAATTTCACACACTTGTAATTCAAGTCTTTCATAAACTTCTTTATATGCTCTGTGACAGTTCAGCTGAAGTATTGCTATCTCACAATTGACATCTTCTTGTGTATATCAAACCTCAGGCATAGATTTTCTACATTTCTTTCTCCTTAAGAATAGCATACAGACCACAGATAGCAACACTTTGAAATATGCTGTAAAACATACCGTATTATGTTCTGCAAATAACCACATGAAGAATGTTGGCCATTGTCAGCATTATGGTTTTGTTTCAAATTAGCTTCTCTCACAGTTTGTGTGTATGAGGTTTAGGTTCAAAGTCATGTGCTTCCCTGAGCATCTCCCTTTTGAAAGTCCACTGTTTTAATGTTAGGAAGAAACAGAAGTTTGCAATGACAGGACTGGTTCTCCTGGGAGAGTAAAACAAAAGTGCCAAGGGAACTCCCAAACAATCTCTTCTGTCCTGATGGGCAGGCAACCATATGAAATAACCCAACTCACAGAGATATTGCTAAGACTAGTTTTATGACAGTTACAGAGAGATTCAGCATTTACACATGCAAACATCTGACTTAGGCTCAGAAACTTATAAGGGAGCATGATAAAGGAAAGGACTTGCCTAAAATCAGAAGGATCTTTAAGAAGATTACCTGTCCTCTTTTAAGGCAGATTTCAGAGATTGAAGTTGCAAGAAGGGAACAAAGCACACAACGCGATACTGTATATACATCACATGAAATGTGATGATGTATGTATAGACCTTGTGAAAATGGGGAAAAGCAGAAAGAAGAAAAATGGTATAGTTACACATTCTCCAAATACTCCCCCAGCAATCTGTGGCCCTAGTATTTCCTGAGTCAGTGATGGTTTCTGAGCTCATTGAATAAAGCAAGTATCATCAGGAAGGAAAGGTTAAAACATAAAAAAAAAAGTAGCATTGGAAATACATTTATTCTCAATTAACTGGTGAAGGGACAATGCCAGAATGGTTAAATCATTGTTTTTCCACGTCCTGGCTGCCTCACAGCTACAATAACAGTCACATTCCTGATGAAGTTGACTATATTAAAAAAAAAATCATCTAATCTTCATTTTTCTGTTCTGGATGGAGGATATGGAACAACAACAAAATCAATAAATTTAACTCCCTCTCCCCTCTGTGAACAAAATGGACTGCCAGCTTCCCTGCTCACACACTCTGACTCGTGTAATGTGAGGTCACTATCCAGATTAGTTCTCTCATTTATTGTCTTTCAGTTGGAATCTCTCTCCTGCCAATAAATAAGCAAGAACTTCTAAGGTAACATGGATCACTCTTGCTCTTCCCGTGAGAGCAGACTCTCAGCAAAGCAGAGCACAGCAGTCAGAGCACCAACATCTATTTGTTTTGGTTGCTGAACTTTGTATTCTCTTAGTATTAGCCATATTCAGAACAGATTTCTTCCTTTGTAGAGATAGTCTGGCATTGATGTTTACCTGATGAAGGATATATGGGTAGAATCACAGGGAATGTGATTTCCACAAAACACTCTGTGGCATGCTAATGCTTGAAGCAGGTCTTGGGGAAAAAAGTGATCAGCGAGGCATAGAAGTGCAATTAAGTCTAAATGAATGGGAGTTCTTTCTCCTAGGCCTTACCAGACTACAGCATGCTTCTTACTGAGACCCAATATTTGCTTTCCCTTTACAATGTTTTATTGCATGTATCAATTCAATAATCAACTAATCTTAAACATGTACGTTATAAAAAATCCTATGACAATATTCAAAATAACGGAGAAGTTTCTATGTGAGATAAAACAAAATATACGAGATCTCTTGAACTTTGAAAAAAATGATGAATTAGGAAAAAGATAAGACTTAACAAAGTCACAAAAGGTCTGGAGAAACAAAGGGTGAGCAGGAACACTTCCCAGCCCCAACAACTCTTGGAGGCATCCAGTGAAACCAAATGGAAGCAGGTTTCAACAAAAGGAAGCATATTTTTCTTAACAAAGTATAGAGTTTCAATCACTTGTTGACATGCAAGATGGAGAGGTCAAATTCCTACACAAATTTGAAAGTAATTAAACTTAACAATGAGATATTTAAAAACCTGCAACGGCGTGGGACTCCATTTGTCTCAAGAAAATCTTTAAAGCGCAAAGGCAGGAGGAAAATGTTATTACATGCTCGTCCTACTCTAGTATTTTTCCCCATGTATTTCATAATGGCCACTGCCAAAGATGGAACACTAGAATACATGACTCTTTTGTTTTATCCAGTTGGACCACTCATCTGCCTTGTCTCAAATTTCAGTCCTCAGTAGCTCTGTGTGTATCAAAGATGACAGGGTCTGAATAAAAAAGGTTATACATGTAGTTCACACATATCAGAAACTGATCATAACTGGAGAACTTGTTAACCTTCTGAGAGAATTTATGTCATAATTCCCCAAAGTTAAAGATCAAAAGAAATATCTTACATGGTGTACCTTATTGCACATTTAAAATTCTGTAGTTATACAGGCATATACTCTTACACTGAAAGTACTGTTCTACTGTATATGCTATGGCATGCTTTGTTTGCTATCGTAATTCAGCATTCAGTTTATGATGGGTGGAGAATTCCTTTTTAATTTGTTTAATATTAAATTTCCTGGTTGTAAGAAAACAGAGGATTTGAAGCTCATGGTTGCCCAAATCAAAATATAATAATTAAATTATTGTATGCATTTCACACTTCCAGAATTCATGAAATATGTACTGGAAGGGAGAGTGTTGTTCTGATGACACAGGGGAAAAAAGAGAAGAAAGAAAAAGAAAAAAGGAAGTCAGCATGAGTTCCTGTGCTCTGCATTAGAAAGTAGGAAACATGGATATTACTTCTGGATTCTGTCCCTGGTTTACCAGACTAAAAGTCACAAGAAGCAGCAGTACAATCACACTCTTTTATCCAAAGCCAGTTCAGGTCAATGGGAGTATTTTCATTAATTTCAATGGGTTTGGATCAGACCCCTAAGCCTTGTGAAGTAACTGCTTGTAATGTCACTCAACATCAACCCTGACCACTCTAGGAGCCACATTGGCAAATTCATAATGAAATCCACTCTCATTTCTAAGCTGAAAAAAAAAATGCTTTTAATATTGTTGGCAGGTAAAAGACAGTAGCAGTGGTGGTAGTGTGTGTGTAGGTTTATCATTGCTTACCAAAAGCAGAAACAGTTGCAGTGAAGGCATTTTCTACTAAAAAATCATGAAAGAAGAATAGTGCATTTGTACATTATTTGACTCATTTGGCAGTTAACCAACCAACTTGGCAAAGAGGAATCTTCCTTAGTTTTAGATACAAATGTTTGAAATACACAAAGGCATCAATTGCAAAAAAACAAACAAACAAACAAACAAACCGACTCCAAACCTCAGTCAAAACCAAAAATATTCCAGGTAATGTGACTGCTGCAAAACATTTAATTTTAAAATCTTGTTTCTAAATTAAGATATTTTCAGGCTGCCATTACCTTTTGCAAGTTGGCTGCAATGACTTAAGAGAAATTGGTTGGCAATCTCAGTCAGCTTTGCAGCAGACAAGCAGATCATTAAATCCAACAACATGGCTAGTATTTTCCCATCACTGAAAGTGGTTGCTCCAGGTGGCAGTATCCTCGGCTGTAAAGGAGCTTAGACTACCATGTTTAATGTGCAATAGTAAATTTTATAAACTAGATTCCAGTTTGAAGCTTCCATGACTTTTGTTATTTTTAATGTAGACTTATATAAAAAGTAAAATTTGAAAGTATTATCACTTTGTAGGCTGAGGAATTTGTTAAATTTGACAAAGAAGGGATATATTGGAAACTTGTTTCTGGTGGACACGAAGAAGTAGAAAAGACGATTACTTAAACTTCTCTGAAAAAGTGCCATTCCACATACTGAACTTAGCCCAACCTTGTCATTTTTGGCCCTTAATTATTACTGATAAGCTATCTCTGGCCACAAGTTGAGTTGCACTGACATTTTCTGGGCAGAAAAAGAGAGAGAGAGAAATCTTGCAGTAACTTTACGTTCCTAGTGAGAAGTTGGGGCCTACACACAACACATTTAAGTGTTCAGTTCATACTTGCAAGCCTATTGCAGCACTACTCAAGACTTCTTCTCTGACATGCTCAATTTACCACTGATGTTAGAAACAGCCCAAGAACTTCTCAGTGCTAGTCCGTCAATGTGTTACAAAGACAGCAATCCATCCTAAGCCATTTTAAACCATACACTACGGCATTCCTGGAAATGTCTGTCTTTAGCTACACCAGCAAGTCTCGCCGAAGTTTAAAGTACTTACCATTTTTTGAAGCAAACAGATAGAAAACTAGAAATCTACTTTCCAAACTAGTAAGGAATAATTAAGTGAATCTACTAATGAATTGCTTAGGAAATGTCAATCCTTTTAAACTCTATTATATGCATGCATTTATTTTTCTGCAATATTTGCACATTGCTTATAATGAAATTTACAGAGCTACTAAAAATACCCCTACATGGCATCAAAGAACATATTCAAGCTAATTTGATTGTCATAGAAGAAATAACAAGGATTTAAACAATTTTTAGACATTAAATGTAATATAAAAAAGAAGTGCACAGAATAGCCACACTATAACTCTTATAACTGCCTAACTGTGTATAAATAACTGTATGTATATAACTGTGTGTAACACTGTATAACTGCACAATGTTATATGTTATTTTCTAAATCAACTACTTACCCTTGGAAAAATTAATTTCTTAAACTATCTATGATAATAATTTAGCAAAAATAAGTTTCACAATATGCTGACAGTCTTCAGACCTTCAAAACACTTTTTCTTTTAAATGAGTTACATTGTAAGTGCTAGAAAACAAAGCATCCTTTGCAATTTTGTATTCTAAGAGGCTTATGCTTTCTTTAGTGACAAAGAAAATTGTGAGTAATAGATCTATCACATGTCTTTGTATACAGGTTTATTTGTGGTGCACATCCACACAAGTACTATCGACCAAAACAGGCTGTCCAGCAGAGGGCTCCTTTGAAACAGAAAGTGGAGAAACAGGCAAAGTCTTTCAATGTATAGACAAAACCGAGATTACACAAGCATTACGCTAAGGTCCAGCAATTGTTTTAGCAAACCACCAGCATACAAATGGCGCATTGATGTAATAGTTTTAATTCTTTTTTAAAGAATGAAATGCTTTCGTAAGACCCATTGGAGACAAATGTGGAAAACCAATGATTTTTCCTTAAAAAGCACTCTAATCTTCATATTTTCATTTGTTAAAGCACTGTGTGCCTATCAAGAACATCAGTTTAACTATATTTTTATTTCCAGTAAAATATGTATAAAGCAACATGTAGAAATTGAAGAAAAATTAATTCATCAGGCACTTAGGTATACAATATTAAACTCAGAGTGGAATGGCATTAAACAAGCATTTTCTGTTTTTCTTTCAAGGAAAATACAGAAAAAGAGAACTAAAGGGCAGCACAGACCTGCTGCTGCCCCATACAGCCATTTTTAAGAATCCACTCATATTCAACTCGATAATTTTTTGATAGTACTTGTCTGCAAAAATATTTTGCTTTCCAGAACTAGGAAATATTACTGTGACACTGAGTGGTCTGCATATTTTTTGAAGTTTCTACTTTGTAATTTCCAGTCACTTTAACTTATTTCTTGGGGATTCCCAAGAAATGCAACATTTTTAGTTATAAAGAATACACAAGAAGCCACTAAAAAAAGTAAATTAATCTGATCTTTCCTATTAATAGAAGGTTAAAATATTGGTGGATCAATAGTTGAAATGTCTACAGCAAACTTACACAATGCATTTCTTCACAGTTTCCAGATGTGTGCATATTTTTTTTCCAAACTTGATAGTGATACTTATAAAACATACAAATGGAACAAAATTAATCTGAAGTCAACTATGTTTCCAAAGTCACATTAGGTAATCAGAATATTCAAGTGAGGGAAGGTAAAATGTTAATGAGTCTTAAAAACACGAGGTATTTTATGTTTCTTATACGATATTTTTCACTTTTTCTCACCTGCCTACAAGAGAATAGGGGCAGGATTAGGAAGGAAAACCTAAAGAGGATTCACATACATGCTGCAGCTGAATATGGCTCCCATCCCAGTCAGCTACTGTATCCATTAGAAATATGAAAGAGTCAAAACACAGCATGATTCTTTTTTTTCTAGTATGTGCTGATAGGACTGATTCTGCTTGCCTCACTGTCAGGGACAGACATTTCCCACGACTGCATCGACGCCAGACTAGGACCCAAAAGTGTCCTCCACGGGCATTTTCAAGAAACCGTTTGAGAAAATTCTGTATCATTTAAGCACAAAAGTTGTTATAGAAGAGTATGTATAACTAAGGATCACAAGCAACCTTGTACAGAGCTTATTGTCTGAAGCAGACAGAATGTGGATGAATACTGTGCAGATCCATGTTGTCTGGAGCCACAGAACACAGGAACAGAAAACTTTCGTATCCATGTTGTTGCTGCTGAAGGGCTAATTGGATTTAAGGGGTTGCTACTTGCCTCTCAAGAAACTAGTTGGGAAGGGGGGAATTTGGCCACCCTGCTGACAGAACGTGTTCTGTCCTGCGCAATTTTGACCCTTGCCTCTTCTTTTAGAAGAATCCACGTGCTGTCTTCAGTGTCTCTTGCCAGCCCTGCCCCACACAGCCAGAGCCAAATCTGGAGCTGGGCTTTGAATGGGATATAATTTTGTAACACTTAGAGAACAACAGTACTATAATATGGTCTTCAAACAAATAAGTGTAAAAGGAAATAACATGGAAAGTAAACTTTTATCTTTACTACAGACTTAAAATTGCATAAACATGCTATATTTTCTTCCATATGAATATCACATTCTGGTATTTATGTTGCAACTAGCCAGACAACATTTGCTAATAGCTACTTTTAATACAGCATATCAAACTGCTTAACCCCTTGGCTTGCCGGGCAGTTTAGAAGCTCCTACTGTGATGTTTTTGTTCTCACATATGCGCTAGTAAAGGCTGTCACAGTCCTCATTAAATAAACAGACATACATGCCAATTAATAATTTAATTTACAGGGAGAATCTTGACATAGAGCTAGGAGGTGAATTGCTAGTTCCTCCTGAATTGTCTCATCTTAAAATAGCAAGCAAACAGGTTTTAGTCCCACCTCCAAAGTTATGCCACTGTAATGAGATCAGAATACCTGCAAATTGTTAGTTCTGTATTTACTGTCTTAAAAAGCTGTCCATTACTCTGTACAATTTTATAAATAAAGGCCTGGGTTTATAAAAAGGCCAGATCTTTTAATTTTGCAGGTATTCCCAATATTTTAGCGTTCTAAATTTTAGCAGAATTTTGTCTGGCATTGAAGCATGCTTAGCTTTATAGCTTTTTATAATTTGGATGAATATAATTGTTTTAATACTCTGAATACAACACTACTGGTACTATTTTGAAAAGCATTTTTTTCACTTAAATATTCACCTGAATATGCAAATATGCATCTACTTTTCTGTTCTTTTCTAGCAGCACAGAACATTTATGACATTTGGTTTAGGACAAGTCCCTTGAAATTCAAACAGTGCTTTAGGAAGGTACAGATATCTCTTGATGCAAACAGTTGGCTAACAGCATCAAAATTATTTCTCCATGAGAAGCAGATACACAAGCAGTTCTAATGGAAATATTCGGATCATTTCCCCACTTCTAATTTGAGCATACATTGCCAAGTCTCCCTGCACAACATTCCTCTTATCTTGCCTTTCTTGCTCATCTACTCAAGCACAACTTTGTCAAGGCTCTCATCACCATGTGTCTCAACTTCTGTCATCCCTTCTTTTACCACTCTGTAAACAGCATCTAACGTCTATTTATTCAAAACTTGTATTAAAATTAGGCATTTCTTAGGCCAGAACCTTCTAATGCCATGATTATTGCTATTTACTCTCTGTTAAGCTTTTCTTACTAAATTGTGTAGAAGATACTTTTACAGGTACTATCTTGCCTTTTCACACTCTCATACTCATGGTCTGTTTCTGTTCCACAAATCACAGTAGTTTTAATATACCAAAATTATCCAGGTAAAATTTATTTAGTTTTATTTGCTGCACTCCATGCAAAACAGCTTTTCCCAAGCACCTACAGTATTATTCTTCATCTTTACGTTAAATCTCTATTTGAAAGTGTCCTCTATCAATGAAGTTTTAATAAAATCCATAAGAGGGATTTTACATCCAGCAGATGTAAAAGTTGAATTTTTCACTGAACTCTAAAGAGAAGTGATTTTTTCCAATAAACGTTTCTACCTGAGATCACAGAAAGAAGATGGCCTACTCAAGAAATTTTAGGGACTACTTCTGTAGAAATTGTGGACGACTCAAAACAGTTGAATATGGGTGTAGGATTCCAAGCAGTACAGTTCTTATTTTTGTACAATTTCTGTAATGATAAGAGATACAAATTTGCAATCATACAACATTCCTTTTCCTCATAACTTTTTTTTCTTTCTTTTTTTTTTTCCTCACTGGTATAGCTCTGAGGAAACAAAAATGGTGAACTATCAATGACTTCAAACCTTGTATCCACATAAGAGAACTATACCTTTTGATTGAAAGTCATCTTTTGATGGACTAGGTCTGCACACTTGGCCTCTCTAGCCAAGGTAATACAGAGAGCATAAAACTTCTAAACAAAAATCTAAAAGAGCAGCTTTGAATGAGATGCCTTTCCTCTTCAACTGTTCTCTTCATTTTCTGTAATTGTAGGCAAGCAGCAAGACTTCAAAAAGCAAATAAATAAATGGGCATTTACTTTCGGCATATTCCTGTTCCTCTCCCAGTTTTTGATGATTACTGTCACTTGCTGCAGACTCACACCATGCTCATAATGCCCCTGCCATTCTGGATTCTTTGTCCATACTAGTATTCCCATTGTTAGCCCTATCAAAACTAGCAACTGCTGTAATTTTACAGTGAGATTGGCTAGTGAGATGAAGCTCAAGGATATATCAGTATCAACATGTAGCTGTTCATGTAGTATGTTCAAGAAAGACTCCATGTTAAATTTGTAAGGTTTTTTAATACAGAAGAAAATGGACTCCTAATGCATTAGCTTTTCAAAGCACATCTAGGATAATCAAGACTGCAGAATAGAAAAAAACAGGAAAAAAAAGGAAAAGTATTATTTTTAAAAAAATCCATAGCATATAATCCGTTCAATAAAGAACACAATAAAAGCTAGAAACATCTCCCAGGTCCAGAGATAATATAAATGTTATTTTAAATACCAAACTCTGCCCTCAATTACATTCAAGCAAAATCAGATCAGATTTTAGTTGTGGGTAAGCACTGCATGTTGCCCATTGCAAAAGCAATTCCCTTCTGTTTCAGTGAGCTGTTCAGTTTTGTTATGAAGAAGTGAATTTATAGGAGAGAAGAACTATTTGCTCATTTTCTGTATAGAATCTGATTTTACCAACAAAGTAATGTAACATGGAAGTGTGATTATTTAAACCAGCACTTCACTACACAGAGGGCTGTTCAATGCACTGCTCTTGCCAGACTTGTCACAATGACTGACATTTTCTAATATTGAACTGGAAATAATATGGATATTTAATACTGCAGAGTTTACATCAAGTAGAAGAAAAGTGCTATTGTTTATCAGCAATCTACTTCTGATGGCATATATCTAGATAGACATAATTATTACTGTGATGAAACATGATTATCAAATAATGGAATAAGCACATCTGTATAATATTTGCAATGCTTCATATCAGGTGATTTGAAAATCTTGTAAATCCCTATTATTAACCATTTTCTATGCTTCCCACTTGAATTTTGACTAAAATTTACCTTTTAGATCTGTTATGCCACTCATTAATTTTTTACAATATCCATCTGTGCATTGCAATCTCTATTCTCCATGGCTCCACATTGTTTTGGCTAACTAACAGGCCCATATGTTGCCTTAATGTATTTCTGCACAATGTTTGTGCTTTTGGAAAAAAAGGGGAAAAAAAAAAAACCACAGGGAAAAACCACAGGCCTAAATAAGCTATAAGGAGCATCCACATACAGTTAGACTGTCTTTACTGAGTCTGGAGACATTATGATTCTGCTGCGACAAGCAGCATTTGTCTTCATTTTGTCTGACTGTCCTCATGTGTTATTATTAGTGGCTGTCAGGCAGCAGCAGAAAAAAAAATAGCATCACTTGACTAAGAAGTTGAATGCATAAATGCAATAACTACACACTGGTAGCTTAGGAGAGGATGTCTGATAAGATGGTCTAAATGCAAAAACCCTCCTATAATTACATTTAAAAGGGGAAAAACACATATCTGGCAAAACATAAGCATCCCTCCTCCCTTCTGCTTGCATAGCTAAATTAGGAACTAATTATAAATACAACTTAGCTGCATCTAAAGAAGTTGCTTTAAGAATGTCCTTTCAGAATGTCAGTTTAGTTTAATAGCAAGAAAACAAATATGTTGGAATATTCACATCAAGTCATGTTTTTCTGATAACGTTGATAAATATGAACATTTTAAACATGAGTTCCTTATCATACAGAAGTTCACACTGAAATGTATTTATGTATTTAGCAGTTTTAAAGCCCAAAGCACCAAATATAGTCTCTGGTTGTAAGGAGCTCCAAATGAAGTTTCTTTATCATAAACTTTCAGTTGTAATATACAGCAAGTAATAATAACA
Organism: Callaeas wilsoni; assembly: GCA_013398955.1. NCBI lineage: Eukaryota > Metazoa > Chordata > Aves > Passeriformes > Callaeidae > Callaeas > Callaeas wilsoni. The sequence goes on along the minus strand of VWPU01011633.1, from coordinate 236,615 downwards.
ATAAATAAACAACTTTTATACAGGGTACAATCAGAAATTTACTCTGTAAGAGGGAGAAACCATACGCTTTCCGCCTTAGATATGTATGGATGGTTGAAAGCAGATATAAGCTTATGATATTCTTAGCTTTAACGTGACTAAATTATTTCTCTAAGAGTACATATATTTTGAAAATACATACATAGAAATATTTGCAGATCATCTTTTTTTCTATGACAGCCAAGATGAGACTAATCTGTGAAGTCTCATAACAAACTGAAATCACATGAAACATGCCATAATTGCATTATTTTACAATAACTTCTTAAGCGAAACATATTTCACTTAAGGCTTAATAATCAACTGAATGCCATTACAAAGAACATTTTGTCTTCAGCAATTAAAAAACCACAAAACCAAAACCAAACAAAAAACCCAAACAAAGAAAAAACCACTACCCTTTAACAAATAAACGGTGAAATGTGGGTCCTACTGCAGTCAATGTTTCCATTTACTTCGTGGAACTATTTCTGTTGCAAGAAGGTAAGCAAACAAGTTATATCAGTAATCAAAACAAAATAATGTGCAGCCGATAGTACTGACAACAGCTTCTCATGAGCAGCCTTCAATGACACACACAGGTATTAGGAATTTTGCCAGTACCTGAAAGATCTGGTGGCAGATCACTATTCACATTAGCTAGGAGAAGATGCTTAGCACTCACTGCTGCTCCTGTTTGTCCATTTTTATTCTAGGTTCATGGATAACTACTGAGTTCCAATTTCCAAAATTAACCTTCACTTTTAGCTGTTTTCATTTGGAAGCCTTCTACTGGTTTTTCACTACAAAATTTCACACTCTGGCAGATCCAGAGGTGTGAGCTGAAAGAGGAGCTCTGGCTTACGGTTTTACCATCAGTGGTTCAATGACTGGATTTTCTAATCTTGGTCAGATTTTTTACCAGGTTCTATGTGACAGCAACCATTCACTTATGCACATCACAGAAGCTGTTCACCTTCACCAAGTACATATATTAAATGGAAATACACTGGAAAACTGATGCAGCCAGACTGAATGATTTGCTCAGGAAATACAAGTCTGACATGAAGCCAAAAACCCAATCCAAATTCATGAATCCTGATGCAGTTTTCTAAGCACGAATTGGTGTGACATCACACATGCTGAACAGTTAGGCATAAGCTTAACTTTATCAATCAGGAACTGTGAGCATATTGTCACAGCTTTTTCTCCTATTAGCACTGCAAATCCCAAGACTGGGATGGGAAAAAAGGAAAGGAGGCAAAGACTGGTAGCACTTTGATCTATTTTTGGTAGAATGATGAAATTATTTCCAAAAGTAAAATACATATGATTACTGTTGATACAGAACTGAGACAGGTAATATCTTGACCCACATATTCTGTGTTTTAGTTGTGTTGAAAAACTTTTATTTAACTTAAAGAAGGAAAACAGTTTCAACAAGATAAATGAGAAACAGCCATGGAAAACTACATGGCCATATTTAGAGTTATTTTTCTGAAACACACTGAGGTAATTGCACAAGATTATACTACACAGAGCCATAAAACTGTACCCAATCTTTAACAGAAGCAGCCTCTTTGTGAGAGGTAGAGAAAGGAGACAGAAACAATCACTTTCTTATTTCCTATTTACAAAAATGCCCTTTCATCCTTTCTAGTATCACACAAACCACTAGTGAAGAAGAGTGTTTTGTCATTTTTGGGTAAAGATAGTTAAAAGGAAAATCTTTACTATACTGACAGAAAAACTGTGGCAGTAGCAAGAAATAAAAATTAAATTAGTCTCCACCTAACGATTAAGAACTCCCTGTATTAGCATCGTGTATAGCACTCTTGATTAAAATTAAAGTGAAATTAAGAATACTCCTGCTAAGAACACTGTTTTCATGATGTTGGCCATGCAGTGTAAGATATGAAGACTCAAACTGCATTCTGAATTCCTAATCACTGAAGAGCATAGATGTGTACTAATCGCTTCTGGGTTTCTCCTGTGTCAGGCAATCCCTTGCTTCAGTTCCTTCGGGAATATGTTTGGGCGAGTCGAAGTGGTTTAGCCCTTCCTTGGCCACATGAGGTATAACTGGTAGGCTTCTTTCAATTAAATGGCCTGTGCTCTTAAGCCTCAGGACATAAACAGCTTAATTTTGTGTCCCTCCACACAGTTTTAATCAGAGTTTCTGAACCTTTCAGACTTTGTCCATCCCTCCATGATTCAGTAGCTGTTCCCAATTAATTGCATACTTGGGCACTGTTATTTCTCATCGAGGGGGTTTCATTCCCGTATGGTTTGAAAGTTGGGTTTCACTCACTATTGTTCTACAATAAAAGTGTTCCCTCATGGAGTCAGTCAGAAGCGATTAACATGGAACATCTCCACGTGCAGACAAGCAATGGAATATCACTGTTGTAAAAGAAAGCTCCTTCTGTAATCTTTAGGACTGCATCACAAACTGATGCGAGAAAGTACAGATGGGAAAATCAGGTGTTTGGTCACATTTGTTACATTTAAATAACAGAAAACAGTTCTCAGAAATGTACGTATTATCTTTTAAAACAAATATAAGCATTAAAGGGCTATATAACTCCATGACATGCATGAACATGTTATTACCTTTCTTAAAATCTTTGTCTCTCTATATTGATGTTGGCCTGGAACAGTAGCAGAAGGGGCTTGCACCTCACAACTTGATCAATTCTCCAGCCAATTAACATATGAACTACATAACAAAGCGCTAAACTATTTGATGTTTTCTGAGCTATTTTGTTCTGTTTTTTTTCTAGCAGAGGTGTATCTTGTATTACATCTCACTAAGATCTACAGGGTGCAGAAGGATGCGGCTTCATCGTTCAGTGCTCTTCAAGATGCTACATTCTTCCACCCCCTGCACACCCCCGTTTCCATGAGGCCTTGAAATAGACTCTTGTATCACAGTCAAACATGTCCATTTCTGAATGGTGCGCTCAGCATTTCAAGCTAAGCCAGAGATCAGCTCTAATATTTCATTCTTCCATACCACTAGAGAGGTTGCTCTTACTGTCTGACAGAGTACAATACTTCTCAAACTACTCAATCAGTTAAGTATTGCATATTAGAAATCTTACAGTCTTCTTGTGAAGAGCTGGAAAGAAATCTCAATAATGTAACCCTGTAAGAGCCTTTGAATTTTTTTTCATCTGCATGATTTATTTTACTCACTGAGAAGGGCAATGAGCACTGAAAAATTTAAGGTACTTTTACACTAATTACTAATTCACAGGTATTCCTGGGTTCTTTCTCATCGGTCTACTGTCGTTCCCTCTACTTTTTCCTTCTTGTTCAGTTTTTTTAAAAAATTTTCTGTACCCTCTCAAAAAAAAAATGTACAGATCAGTTTCCTTTAGAGGAATAACCAGTTCTTCTGTAGTTTATACTGTTTTCACATGGAATCAGTACAAATCACTTTTCATTATAATCTGTGTAATTTTTAAATGCTTAGAGAATGTCTCCTTTGTCTTTACACTTTCAACATTGTACCTTCATTTTTCTCCACAACAGCTAAACCAGATCTTTGGCTTTTATGGTTAGGTTTAACCTATAGAACCACATTCAGATGGCCTACCAGCTTCTAATATTTTCTAGGTACTTCTGAAGGCCAAGACGTCTGGATGGGGACAGAGAATCTAAGCCAAAGTGCCTCCAACAGAATCTTGGCCAAATATTATATCACTCTCTCATTATGTCATTCTCACAGTGCTGGGTAAAGGTTATTCTTAGGTATGTTGGAGGGAAAAAAGGAAGAAATTCAGGGGTAGGTCCTATACAAGAGAAATTACTGAGCATCAAAGGTAGCTGAGACACTCCAGTGTTTAAAGATGCACAATGTCAGGACTAGCCCAATAACATTTTTTAATGTTCATCGTTTGTCCAGAGCTGGAGAAGCTAGAAAGGAAACATTTAAAGAACAGGAAAGTTTCAGAGAGCTATGTAAACTCTGAGTGACAAATCGTCATTTCAAGAACAAGCCTTAGTCAGTGGACGTCTGCTCACCTGAGAGGCCTGAGAAGAGCAGCTCTATGCTGGAAGGCTCCTAAGACTCCAGGAAGAAGATCCAGGTTGGGAGAACACAGCTCCCAGTGCCTTAGAATTGACATCAGCTGATCATTTTACTGGGACGTGAATGCAAACAACAAAATCCCAAATACCAAAAGCACTGTGGTAAATGAAAAAGACTAACTGGAAAGTAAGGCTGGAAATCTCCCTACAGGAATTACCACAAGTGATTTTTCAGTTGCACAAATGTCAGCTTATTTTCTAATTAAACCAAAGTCTACACAAGCAGGGGTTCAAGTCTACTCAAGACCTGTTTTGAATTGCATACCTTGCCACAAAATATAACAAGCAAAGCTCTGGGTAATTGAGCTTTGTGAATGACAAAGGGCTGAGGACATGGGAAGTCTCATCTGATATGATGAAACCTTTCAAGTACTTAATGAATATGACCATCCATCACAAAATTCATAGGCAATAGCAAACAAAACAAAGTCCATCCTCAGTCCTGCATGAGAACTACAAGGTATTTTATCCTGAAGGTTCTTATTTTGTAGCAAGACATGTATTGAAAACAGACTTCCAGAGTGCAAATCTGAATAACTTAATGAAAAAATATACGAGATTCAGCTACTCATTTGTGGGGGATTCTTTTCAGATGAACATGTAGGTCACTTTGAATTAGAAAACAGATTAATACAGTACCAACAATAACAGGTACACTTGGATTTCAGCTTATATGGATTTATTAAGAGCCATTGCCAATTAAATCCCCTAGACTTCTAACAGGGTAGGATTATTATTCAGTTGTGTTTTTGAGACTATAGGTGTTCAATTTATTTAGATAATGCATATGTGGAACAATATGTTCATCTAAACTCAGCTGAGTACACAGAGGAGCAATGCACTCCTGCAGCCACCTGAGAAGATCAGATTATTGGTAACTCAGTGACAACTGTCACTGCAGCATTTGACAAATAGACAGCCTGATCCAAGAAATTTACAGAAGCGAAGGTAATGATTTCTCTGTGTGTAAACTCTCTCTGTGCATAGTGTCACAGAGTAGTAAGTGAAGTAATGTAAAGAGGGGGAGAATCACAACCCTTTGTGAAATGTTTCAAGCAAACATTGAAGTATCAGGAATTTGAGCTGACTTGAGAGTCATGTAAATAGTGTCAGCTTATAAAAACAAGGTGATTCCCTGGATAGGAGAATACCCGTACAGCGTCAAAGCTCCCATGCGTATGTAAACATTCTGTGTAAATATTTGGCTGAAGGTTTCAGTATAGAGAGCTTTTGCTGTCCCAGAGTGTGGGCGTTGTCTAGAAACCTGAGATCAGGAATGACATGATCTCATCTCCCATTACTTAGATAACTGCATTTGATGCATGCCTCAGGGAAATTGAAATGATCTTGGCAGAGGATAAAACAGAGGATTCAAATGTGCTCTTTAACTGATGATCTGGACTTTGAGGCTAGAGTCCCATCTGATTTCAAATAGACTTCTAAATATCAGAGAGGAGTTGACAGAAATGAGAAACCACAGATGCAGTTAGTGTCAAGTTATTTAAGTTTGGTTTTAGGACGCTTTTCAGTGGATACACTTTGCTTGCAATTTAGAGGCTTCCACAGCTGAAGGTATGGGATTGTGTCATTTCACAAGAGTTACAAGCCACTAAGAAGAACACATACATCAGTCTGGATATTCTTTCTGGAGCATTTCATATGCATTCCAGAGGCCAAAGGTAAGGCACAGCTCATAAAACTGTAAAGCACATGATGTTCTTATCAAGGGGGATACATTTTGCAGACTACTTTCATTGCTTATGGTTTGCAAGAGAATACAAGCGTGTCTGACTTATATAATGAAATTAGTCGTGTATTTAGAAGACATTCTAATCATCCTGATTTTGTTCTATAAGGTGAGACTGTCAAAGAAGAACATGGTGGCCTTTTGGTCAGACAATATGAAAGGTATGCAGCAATTAACAGGCTGACAGCTGAATCGGGAACACTGATTAAAATATAAAGAGTTTTTATCCTAAGGTGTTTGATCCTCAGTATATCTTTCAGGACTAAGCACGTGCTTAGGATTTGTGATAAAGTTGTTTTTTATACTCTAAGTGTTCTGGCTTCGGTATTCTGGCTTCTGAAGATAGCAACCAATGCTGCCAATAATACCGGATCATCAGCTATTAAAACCAATTTAATAAACTTAGTGCCAGCAACACAAACTGTTGAACCTGCAAAAAGATGCCCAGTCTCACCACAAAACACCAATTTGTTTCTATGATTGCTTTTAGAAGATGCTTTAGTCTTTGCCATTAGCTCCAAAAGCAGCAGAGTGTTGAGTTCCGCTCAGAGATTACCAGAATAAGTGTCTATCCAATCTAAGTTGTAGATAATGTTGAGTTGAAGAACGACTCCAAAAAAAAGATAGTAAAATTCAAGTTTGACTCTTTCAGGTTACTCCAAATATAGTGCATAATGCAAGAGCTGTATCTCCATAAGAAGTCCTCACTGGAAATAATTAAAGAATTAGTTAATATGCACTTATTATGTTGGAAACCTAGAACATCAGTATTCCTCAGCACCTAACTACAGCCACATTTCTGCTGATAGCCTCTATAGTAATACAAAAGAGAAGTGTTCTCACACCCTTATCCATACTACATATCAGTTCTACTAGGCTGACGCAAGAATGGTTATGACAACCCTAAGTTCTAGAAGGGGTTTTTTAACTATTCTTTCAGGAGAGCATTTAACAAGGCATCCCTGCTCCATCATCACCCAATAGCCTTTAGCAAATAAAAGTATTAAAAGCATCATCAAAATGACCAACATTTAATTCTCAGGACTTCAGACAAAACTATAGTTTTTACTAGATATTACCACAGAAACTTCCTATTCATTCCAGCTGTTTCAGCAGTTTAAGTATCATAACCAAAATTATGAAACACTGACAGAGATGAATGAGAGCATGACAAAATACAGTTGTTCCAATTTGGACAGTTGGTCTAGGGGTTGGGCCAATGTATACCAAATAATTTTTCATAGAAAAGACCTGGAATGAGTTTTTTCATAGTTGGTTTTATCCTCTAGTGTGGGGTTTACTCACTTGTGATTCTGGCAGCCACTACTGAACAAAGACTAAGCAACTCCTCCTCCTCAACTAAATGCTTAATAACCAGAGGGATACATAAGTGTTCCGTATCAGCCACTGTTAGTCAGGACTAGAGGATGTAGCTTTTCGTATGCTGACAATCACTGCAGATATGCAATATAATGCAAACATATTGCTGACCCAAACTCCCTGAATTAAACGCTTTAGAAAAACCTTTAGAAAAGCTCTAGTTGATTGCAATTACATTTTGAAATGTAAATCTCTCCAAGGGGCAGACAGGAAACACTGACAGCAATTTTTTTTGCCTATCTCATCTCTACAAGCACACGGAAGTGAGGTGATTCTCTACATATTTCATTTTCCACCACTGGGACAGCAAAAGTGATCACCAAGTGACATTTGGAGCTGGGACCAAGTGAACTATGACTCAACCCTTCCTGATTTCAGATTGAGCTGATTTCCAATCAGCTTCTGAAAACAAGGCTGCAGCAAAAGCAGGAAGGAGCTATGGTTTGAGAGAATTAAATATAGTCTGGTATTGATTTAAAGAGAGAAGGGTGGAATGCAACTACAAGAAAATGCTGTGAGGAAAAAGTTGAGGGTGTTTTCAATAGCTGTTCTTCCCTGTCTATACATCTATAGTATAGCTGATCTGTAACTACATTCAGCTTCAGATGTAGCTGTTCTTCCTTACCAAGCATGGACCATAGTAATATTTGTAAGGTGTATAGCTAGTCTGTTTCTTACCTTCCTGTACGTAATGAGAGTTGCTAGACTCAACAAAAGAATTAAAGAATATTATGTAAGTGAGAATTTCAAGTCCCCATAAGCTACAAAATGCCAGAATTAACGTTGCTTGGGAAAAGTTGACCCTTCTTCTCACCCCATGCATAATCAAAATGACACAAATTTTAATTACAGGATCATATAATAATTTTTCCACAGCAGCCTCCTGCCTTGCTTAAAGTCTAAGATAAATACTGCTCAGAGAAAGAGGCAGCTCTTCAATATTTTTATCCTTAACACGCTATTACTGGCCCCTGTTTTATTTACTGCACACCATCAAATGCCTGCAGTGAATGCAGAATTGTTTATTTCCTCATGGTGTTTCTAGAGTGCTCATCACCACAGAATCTTCATGCCTCGTAAACATTAATAAATTCATCTTCACTATGAGATGAGAGTGTTATTATCTCCATTTTACAGGTGGGGAAATCAAGACAAAGAGACTTCCCAGAGGTCAAACAGTTAACAGGTAGCACAGCTAGCACTGGAACACAGAACTGCATTTCTAAGTGTCTGGTCTAGAGCTGAGTGTACTGTCCTACTACTGGTACTTCCTAGGATGAACTCTTATAAAGGGTAGATGTGTGTACTCTGATCTTTTTCATATCTGCTTCTGTGAATTTGAACTACTGTCAAGGATTTGAGGAATGTACAAATAGTGGCCTCCTGCCAATATTTTAGTTTAAATTACTCTGTATTGTATAAAAATCTGGCAGAAACATTGATCAAACCAAGGTCTTTAGTGCATTGCGAAACCTGTCGTTCATGAGACCAGTCTTTTTCTTCCTGAAACTCCATGATATTTTCTTCTACATAATTCCATTACTAGAGAAAATAATAATGACAGAAAAATCCCCTGTGTTATCTTTACACAGCCACAAGTCCTCTTCAAGACCTTGTTTTTTTGTGCATATTGAATAATGCAGAGAACTTGAGTACAAAGCAGTGTGTGATCATGTGGCTGAAGACTTTATCATAAAACATAAATGCAAGAGGAACAAATTAAGGTTGTGCAGAAAGCCATAAATCCAATATTGCTTCAGCTTCTGGTAATTGACTTTCTAACTCAGTTACTTTTTTTTTAATAGTAGCTTTTAAGGTTGCTGGCCTTTCTTAGTAGGAAAAAAAATAAAGATGATTCAACTTCATGCAATAACATGCAAGTCAAATTTGGGGTTGAAAACCTGACACTTGAACTCAGGAACATGTGTTGAAAGACTAACTATATTGCTGACAACACGAGATAGCTGGTGCTGTAAGGCAGAGGAAATGGAAAGCTGTTGGTTATGGTCTACTGCTGCTAGCACTTCTCTTTGTCCCTCAGCCAGACTGTCTGTTTTCAGGATCCCCACTACAGTATGTTCACTTGCTGCTGTGGCTTTAACAGTGTTACAACCTCAGTCTTTTATTAGAATGAGCACTGATCATATTTTGAATTGTTCTGGAAGAGAGTAGTGACAAATACCTGATGACATTTGAGTACTTCTCTCCGACAGTTCTACTCAAAATTCAAATACTTGGTCAATCACTATTTTGACAGCCTGACATATAATTGCCAGTAGCACAGATAATACAAGGCAATGGACAATTTTTTCTTCCAAAAATGTTTATTTTCTACAAAGTGAATGAAACTTCAGTAGAAAAAAGCATGATACTTCTTCAGCCACGGGGTTTTAGTAACACAGAGTATTCAGTCCCTCTCTCTCAAACAACTCTCAACAAGTGTTAAAAGCTGTTAAAATTTGAATAAAGGAGAAACTGATTCTATAAAAAAAATATTTAGGTCTGCTAAGTACCAGGAGCAGTAGGTATTTACTACCTACCTATTACAATCTGATTTTGAAAGCAATTGATTCAGAGTTTGCTTAGAAGTGCTGTTTCCACTGTTTCCTTCGAAAAATGTTGTACAATAGGATATCATGAGGCTGGACTCCATGGCACACACACGATGGCAGCCTGCCATCATGGGGATTATCTAATATCACCTAGGGATCATTTAATTATTTAATACCACTCAGCTGAAATGAAATACCCTTGCCATTTTGAGAGAGCAGTATTACAAGGGGCCCAGGAAAGACCTATAAAACCCAGGAACAAATTGTTTTCTGGAAAGTGTTCAAAGTTTTTAGAAGCTCTAATCTTTACAACTGTCTTATCTAAAATCTATCACTGAAAAAATCTATCCTCCAAGTGCAGATGAAGTCATCTTTCCCCAGATGAATATTATTTTGCGTAGTACATTGAAATGAGTATGATTGCCATTACATCATATCATATAAATAAACTTGTAGTGATGTTATTTCTCCTGTTTGCATAACAGTTAATGAAATTGGGAGCAAGAAGTATGCAGGAGGATGCAAACATCAAAGTGCCTATTCTCACAGATTTGAGGGGAAGAACAGCCACCTTATTAGTTAAAAAAAACCTGGGACCAAATGGACCACGTGGGTTCTACCCTACTATTTAAAAGCAACAGTGTATAGCTTTAACATCCTTTTTCTTTTCCAGGTATGACATGCAGAGCTGCATTTGCAAGACAGATAACATGAACAAAGATAAAAATAGTGTCAGTGTCCATTTATGATCCTATAATTCTAAGGTGTCAGTTAACAAAGAAATTGAATATAAAACACGTAGAAGTAAAAAAAAAAAGAAAAAAGCCCAAACCTACAGGCAAACTATGTAGCTTTATGCAAGCTGCATGACTGACATAAGCTATTTACCATTTTATCAGTGACTGAATAATAGAAGCAGGTGTTCCTACTGGTCTAGGTGGAATACTCTCACTAAACATTTTCTAAATCTATCGTTCTTGTATCAGTGATGCATTGTGTTGCCATATTTTCCAAGGCCTAAGTTATGAAATAAATTCACAATACACCAGCTTAGAATCAACTAGCAACGCTTATATCTCAGGTACTGTAAGCTATTAATTCTTCATTTAGAAGAAAATGAATTCAGTTCCTCCGAAGAGATAGCGCATTTAAGTTTTTACGTCCAGTGTCTAGCACACTGTCTGTTTGCAAATCATGAACAGGAACAACAATTTTAACAATTTTTAGTATCTTCTCCCAGAATTCAAGAAGAAGAAAAAACCTCACACAAGTGATGCAATAATTCAAACCCATCTATCTATGTGTTTTAAATTGCTGAAACTTTCACATACAGTTTTGAATGCTCCTAAACAAATGAACTTATTTGGGAACACTCATAGTACATGTTTACTTTTTTTTTTAATTACAAAATCTGTGGAAAGAAAGTAAGCATTTATTGAATACATTCTGAAATATTATTTACTCATTCTTTTGAGACATTCATCATCAAGCAGCAAAGATGGTAACAGCACACATACACAAGCATTTCTAGCTTCAAAAAGTTTCAGATCTCTTTATATCCACGTTAGTACTGCTTTTAAGTGCAAAGATGATTTTGTTCTTTCAGCCACCACCCCTTCCCATAATGAAGGCTATTTACATCCAAAACTGTAGTTCTAAGTAAAGTACTTTATAAACTTGTTTGCATTTTATTTCTCAATCTATAATTTAGCAACATACAGTCGCTTAAGAAAATTATCAAAATAATAGCTTTTAAAGTATTTGTTACCATGTCTTTGAAACCTTATTAGTTATTAGCAGTTCATCAATAAAGTGGGCTAGTTCTATATGTTGCTATATCTTTTACATATGAATCTGAATTTCAGATGATTTAGAACAGATTTGGAAATGAATGGCTGACATATGTTTTTGTCAGATTCTGATTTCAGTTAGTGTGGTAAATTAGTACCTTCTTGTAGATAATCCCCAAGCTCAACAAACAAAACTATTTTCTTCAAAGAGAACTTCACACTCAAAATGCAAACTTTCCATTCCTAAAGTACATTTTGTACATTTTTCATTGCTGTGGCCTGTATGTCTGCTTATCAAACTTAATATGCTCTCGAGTCTTTTGTCAACCCTTCAGTCATTGCTCATGATACCTGATAGTCTGGCTTGTTTACCTCTTTACTATATTTGCACTTAATTTTTATTTCCTTTTGCCAACTATTGCTCTTGTATATGATATCAAAAATGCCGTCTCCTTTTACCACTTAGTCTTGTATGACACTGTTTGACACTCGAAGCTACCACAGAGCAAGCAATTATTAAAAGCCAAGTCTATAAGAAGCTATTAAGAACAGTGTGCTGTAGCTCTGTATATATTATGTACAAATCTTCTCCACCATATGCATGACCAATGAGCTATTGCTGTCTTTTCACAGATGAGGGTGTTTCAGGACCTTTGATTTTGTTGGTGGTAATGGTGTTGCAAGTTTTGAATAGCTATGAAGACATTTGGCATATAGAGCAATGCACATCCAAAATACCTTATAGAAACCCTTCTGAAAATAAGGGTAGCTGTCTGATTAAGCAAATATTTTTTTAAAGGACATTTCTCTGCTGAAAATTTTAAGAAAGCAAATAAAATTCTCACCTTTGTCTTTTTCTTAGACAGAAAGACGAAAAACCTCACTCAGTCCTCTGTGACCCACATTCTGAACTGTCTGACCACCACTAGATTCATTCCATAGAGTGAAATGATGGATTTTGTGCAAATATTTTCTGCCGTCTTGTTTAAAAATCCCTCTTCACATCCCCCTCTCTATCTGCAAGGAGTCCACTACCACAGCAATCCTGTTCCAGAGTTGCGACTGGGCTGGAAAGCCAGGGCTGGAATAGAAGGGTATGTAGACAGACACATGCAGACGTGCTCTTGATGGTCCATGTGACTATTTTGTCTGTTTTTCCATGAGTGAGTACTGCATGGAGGATGATAGGCCCTTTTAGTATTTACTGAGGCAGGCTTCCCCCTTCCAAATACATGACCAGTGCTAATGTGTGCTCTGCTTGCTGGGCTTTGCAGCCTTCAAGGATCTCGGCACTGTACAGCTCACGCTATGAAAGTCTGTCTCTGCCAAGGGGGATGCACTGTGTCTCGGTGCCATAGGCACACAGCAGTCAGCTATGTTTTGAAGCAGAAGCACACCCCAACGCCCAGAAAAAAGGGAGCATTGATATCTCTTACCCAGCAAAACACTCTCTTGTAGAAGCTAGTGTGTTTTCACTGCTTTCAGGAGAAGTGTCTATGTGATCAGGTTTTCCAAGGAATATTTTATATTAAAAAAACATCCCCAACAAATTCTAGCTCCAGCTTCTTAACCAAGAAGATATGGATATGGACACCTATGCACAGAACACCTCTGTGTGTTTCTCAGTGGGACAGAGTACAATTTAACCGGTGCATGTACTAAAAGTCATAGACAGTTAACAAACACATTTTCATTCCTGGAGCATTTTACTATGTAGCCTACTGCTTCAAGGTCCCTGGAGAAGACCTTAAAGTTTTATGAACATTCAAAACAAATTTCTATTAGACTAAGTGAACCACCTGTTACAGATGTCTTTTTAATAACTCTCTGGGAGTATACTAGAGGTGACTCAATTAAATTAGTTTGAAATGTGTGGTTATTCTTGTCCAATAAACACTTTATTGAGAGTCCTTTGTGTTCATAAGCAATCTTGGTAGCAATCCATTTCCAGTTGCAAGTCAAGAAAACACCAGCTCTTAATGTTCTAATAAACAAATGGTTTAACAATTGGGAGCTAATTGTCACAGTGGGACAGCCTGGGATGCTTGTAATCAGGCCTGTATTGTCACAATTCATTTTCATACTGTAGCAAAATAACCTCAGGAGCCCTTTTGAATTAAAAGAAATCTCACTTTATACTCATAGATGCTCAGTCTATGCACTTTAAATCAGATTAAGTAATTTTAGTCCACCTTAATCTCCTCAAAATCAACAGCCAACATTTTCTTGCTCTGTCTAGAAATGACACTTTAGCAATAAAATCCCATTTGCAAAAAATGGATGGGATACATTCTGTGGCAAATTACTTGTAATATTTTACAGATTTACTCCACTACACATTTGCTACAAATCTTACAAAATCAGCACTTATTTAAACCACAGGCGTGTTTATAGACAACAAGATATTGTAAATCACAGCCAGGATATAACTGGTAAAATAAACTTACTGGCAAAGAGATATCTCTTCTATGAGTATGCTAATAAATCCAAACTTACGTTCCAACGTATCTAAATTCAGGGTACAACAATGCTTGAGAGTTTTTGAAATAAACTATTTTCCATTCACTCAGTCTCACCTTCTCCATGTTTTTCCTAATTTATTTTCAACTAATTCTATAATACTACTAAGACTTCTAACAAGGAAAACTATAAACATATTTAAATAATAGCAATTTAAACTACTTAAAGCAACACCTTCCAAGCTTCAGATAAAGAAAGTCACAAAAGAAGCTCTCAAGGCTTCTATTGTTCACAATTGTCCAGATAGCAAACCCTTTTGCCAGTTTGGTATGTCTCACAGCCTTTAAAAAAGGCCTAGGACTATCAAAGAAGGGTCATAAGCTCCTAGAAAGCCTTATTAACAACGTGCAAAAAATTTGTAAAACACCTATGCCAGCTGAGCTGAAAGTATTTGGTCCCACTTACACAGACACTAACTTTCACCTGTCCCTTTTTAACAAATGGAAGTAAGTCAGAAAATTAAAAGGGTCATATATTCACTGGCTTCTGTTCAGGGAAGAAATTATATGATCACTCAAAACAAAATTTGAATTGTTCCTAAATTGGTTTGCAGATGTGAGTCCCTTAAAATTCATTCTGAATATAATGTTTAGATGTGATTTTTTTTTCCCCACCTATGAAAAAATGTCTAAATTACTTTTTCTGCACTAAGCCAAGACTGTTATGGAAAATCCTACTTATTAAACCAGCTCTACTGGAATTTCACATTAAATTCCAAAGACAAAGAAAGCAATTTTACCAACTACTTTTTCAGAGATCATGTTTAGTTGCTTCCCTTACCGCAACAAATCAACTGAGTACATCCACCTCATTAAGAAAATATACTTCAGAACTAGCTGGAGTATCCTAATTATAATTTTTTTTCTTGTAAAATAAAAATTAATAAAGCCTAAAGCACTTATTTTATGTTTGTTTGATTTTTCTTATTAGGACAAGCATGTAAAACCATGAGTGTTTGATTTCCCAAAGTTTGACAATTACTATTCCCAGTAAATTTAAAATTATAATACACTGATTATAACAAAATATAATTTCAAAATGTTTTGCCCCCTTTGTTTTCATGAAAAACAGAAAAACCCCACTCTAAAATCTCAAAACAAACAGTATGACTTGCTATTATCCCAGGAGTTTCCACGTAATGAAAAAAAAAATCTCATGATGACTGCCCTTTATGCACCTGATCTCTTGACCCAGGTTTCAAGGCGGTTGTTCGTTCAGAACTTTGTGCATTCCTGCCTGGGCTTTTCGCATCTTAAATATTCTAGCTGGTGTTTTTCCCGCTGGTTTTTAAGGAGAGAGCTATTGTTAAATAAATAATAATAAAAAAAGTGTCTCAAAGACTAATCATAGAGGAAATGAGAAAATGAGATAGATAGATGGACAGCCAGAATGAATCATTAAGTCAGGACAACATCAGAAGCTTCAGAATCAATAAACAGAATCCAAACATTATTTGGACACCATTATGCAGTATGAAAGGGAATTTTTTCTCAAGATGGTTTGCAGCCTTGAAACAGAAGGAGGAAGAGGTGACTTTATTTTCTAAGATTTTAGTTCTGATTTGTACTATTAATTTTGGTTAAACACAACAGTTTTGTTTCCTAGATTGTGTGGAGTAAACAATGACATTCAGTAATCATGTTCTTAAGAAAAAAACATATAGTATGCCCCTTTGGTGGAACAGTTTTTAAATTCTAATAGAATTTCAAGGTTATTATCTATTTCAGATCAACACTCGAGGTCAGAGTTCACAGCAGCCAGAATTTACAAACCTCCAATGGGTTTTGATTGACAGCAATCAGCATCTCCTCAGCATCACTGAGGGAACAAAGTACAGGTCAAGACAGCAGGCGATTTCATCTGTCATTTTTAATTATCTAAATGATATTCACAGACAAAACCTTTCCCATCCATCAGGGCATCGCATTACCATAGACAATGTTTGTTTAAAGAAGAGGCCATAAAATCAAACAATTATGAATGCAGACAAGCCTTGCTATTGACTGCATAAATAATCAAGTGAGATTTCCAAAACTCTCTGCTAATGAATTGGTAGATTGCTGGCAGGAAGTGGCAAGTAATAATACAGACAACAATCTAACGTTCTTATTGACTTCTACTAAAGCTTAGCTACAGTAGCAAAGATCCGAAAATGACGTCAAGTAAGGTTTCCATAGGAGCCGTATTGATATCAGTACACTGCTAAAATACAAGTAGTTAACTCCTGACCTCAAAGTAGGACCAGCAATCCCCTGTGAGAGAGCTGAAACACTAACAGTACAATTTATCATGAGCTGAGTCAACAGCCTCAGGGCTCCAACAATGTTACTGCACTGGAAAGGGTCCCTTCTTTAGCTGTGTAACAGCCTGATCCACAATAATTCACCTGCAATCGCCCAGATTAACTCCATTTGAGTCTATGAGTAAATAAACATCTGCAAACTGAAACTGAAAAGTATATTTAATACTTTTATGAAAGATATGGTGTGTAGAACAAAGTCTGATGGAATGGACTGACCTTTCTCATCTGGATGTTCCCAACAGCTTAACAAATTCACAGCTTAAAGGCCAGAATCACAGGTGACATAAATTGCCATAAGTCTGTTTCTTCATTTACACTATCTCATTAACTGTAATCATAGGTAACTAGCTGGACCAAATTTTGATGGAATTATTGGTTTTGTTAATCAGAAAAAGCCAACCAATTGAAACTAATAAGAATCCCTTTCCCTGGATCTAAGAAACTAACATGAGACCTCCTCAAGGGGGGAAAAAAAAAAGGCACAGAAAGATGATACATGAAGTGTGCAGTCTGTCTCTGTTAGGTAGGGCAAAGCTTAAGATGCCTTTTCTCCCACTAGGAAATACTGGAGAAGGATTTTCTCTGGGTAAAGGGATTAGGGTTGACACCAGATGCACTGTCAAGACAATAGCCTGGTAGGTGTACAACACAAAATAACAGTGAAAGCTTTTTTCAAAGCCCTTCAGGACAGTTATTGAGACAGAGAGAGAATAGCAGAAACCTTTCCCCTCATTAACACATGTAGATCTGTTTGCTGTCAGCATGCAATTCTAGTTTCTTTCACTTGAAAACATATCACTAACTACAAGTCTCACACTTCTTACTCATATGATGTCCTTGGAACTGTTTTGGCAAACAGTATAAAGCAAAAAAGTAGTTTTGTACTTCAGAATCCCTGTAGTTTCTCCTGCCAAACAAAATAAGCCAGTCTGTGTTTGCAAAATCTTTAACTGCCAGCTGTGTTTCTGGGACTGTCCTTCACATCCGTTGTATCTGAATAAGCCCAAAGTAGTTCATTGATGGTCTCATATTAGCTCATTCACATTTTTCAAATCTTTATTAGCTCTTAATAACCTTTCACAGATGTCAAAGAAGGAAACTGGACTGATTTCAATGGGATTTCAAAAAGGAAGCTTTTAAAAGGAAAAATGAGAAAAGCTCATGATCCAGAGTGTAAAAACTATCATTACATCTGGTCTTTGTTCACAGGAAAAAAAAAGTGATGTCTAATTAGTCCCGTGTAACCCACCTCTTGGCCTAAAAATTTAGTGAAAAACTCTTTACTTCCCCTTTAGCACCATCTCACTCCCACACATCCTGCCCAGCTTTAATTATCCTCAAAAAGTACATATGATTCTCACCAACTTGGTCACAAAGACAAAGCAGACCTCACAGATTGTATCTTTCTCACTGCAATGCCCCCTCTGGAAGCATAATTTGTATATAATGCAAGACACACATTTTTACGTGGTATTGTGGAACTGTTTCTAAAAACCCACTCTGAATTTCTTCTCAGTGGCTAAGGCAGTATGGCTTGTTTTCTCACCAGATAACCAGACAATAGACACATTAAGATGCAGCAAGGGCTTGCATCTCCTAGAATCGAGACTTTCTGTTCAAGTGGCATGAGTTCAGGTTTTGAGTCTCTGGAATTCCTGGTCACTATTTGCTCTCATCAGCTCTCAAAGACGACTGTGATACCCTAAATTTATCACGAATGGATGTCTGATATAATGCATTTATGTCAACAGAAGTCAGTCTATATCTGACTGGAGGGAAGGCACTGCCAACCTAAGTAAAAACTAGAGTGCAATGTTACAATTTCCTTTCTTTAGTTCAAATGAAAAAGTTAATTATATCTCAGTTCAGATCTAGAGAACCTTGCTGTAGCTGTATATCTCAATGGAGAGAGATATATGTAATTCAGATGCCCATTCACGATTCTGGGTCATGGAAAGCTCAGAGTTTCTAGAGAAACAGATACAACCAGCAACTGCACTGAAATTGTCCTAACTACAGGTGTTCCTATATAAGACATCTTTAACAATTACTGCTAAAATGGTACACTCATCAGCTTCATAACCACTTGTTAAAAAACAAGCAAAGATTTGTCCAAATATGAAGAACTTTGGTCTATGCATTTCACCAGGAAGCTTTTGCCAATCTTTTATTGGTTTTATTTTTCAAATTCAATACTATACTTTATTGAGATTTACCCTTTCTTTCCCATAAGGACTACTTTTTCTACTGCTAGCTTTTAAAAAAGGCTTAAAGTTTACATTCACGTTACCATAATATATTTTTACATTATTTTAAGTCCCATGGATAAATATCTCAGGCTTGTTAGAAAGACATCTCATTTCCCCTAGGAAAATGTACTGTTTTTAAAAAATGTTAAAATATATAAAAAATATTAAAAATGTTCTTTGAAGAATGGCTCTCTAAAGTATTAAGTTGTGTTTAATAATATTCCTTCTTTTACTAAAGCAATCATTTACACCATGGACAGTCTGAATTAAAATAATCCATCAATGCATCATAGCTTAGTTGCAGGCAGAGACACGAAGAATGCCATGGCAACAAACCAATGGAACTACAGAAGTTTCATAGTGTCAACAGAAACAGGGAGTCTCAGCTAGGTGACTTTCTCAGAGAGGAAGCTGGCAATATTCATAGAGAATTGTTACTTTTACAGATTGTGTTCAGAAAGTGTTTTAAAAAGGACACCAGCCAGTTTTGATTAAGAGACAATTCTGAAGAAGGATGGTAGTATTTGGTCCCAGAACTTAATCCTGAATCTCCACTGGAAGTAAATAAGTATTAATGCCAAGTTCTTATAAGAGATCTTGACCTGACAGTCTAGGCAATATAGACACAATTGTTCTCAATGAATTCATTATATTCTTTCTCCCCTTGATACTAGCAGTCATGACATTTTCAGCAGATGAATTATTTCCTGGGGAAATCCTACATTACAGGACACTTTGGACTTCAGTCTTTTCATAGTTATCTTCTAAAAGATAAGGCTAGATTCCAGAAAAAGACATTAAAGCATGTGATTACGGACTTAAGAATTTATTTCAGGCTTTTTATAGGTCGGTTGCCCAAGAAATCAGTGACTAGGTAAAGTTCTTTCAGAAGGGCTGTAACCAAACTTAAATACTTAGAGCATCTCTTTCAACGGCACCATTATTCTAGCACTCCAAGCAGCAACATTCCAGGTTTCAAACCACAGAAGTTAGAAAAAAATATTAAATTTAAAAAGCCCCAACCACCCCAAAACAATTCCACTGTCAAGGAATATTTTTTTTTGCTGAAGCTATTTTCTAGATTTGCAAAGCTATCTGGAAAAAGCAGTATAAGGAGAATGGTATCAAAAAGTTGTGTGACAGTTTCATTAGATGCTGATATTGCTTCTTCATTAATTACAGAAAAAAAACCCCAAACGAAAACCTTGTGATGACAACAGAAAGATATTTTTCAAGTCAGATCAGTCTAGAAGGGCTTAGCTAATAAAATCAGAAAATGTCCTATCTCAGATGGGTCAGTGGTTACATAAGATCATCACACGAACAGAAGTCAAAATACAACATCATCAAAGACTACAAAGGGGGAAAAAAAGAGTTAAACAGCAAATAACTCTCTCCTTAAAAGCAGAATTCAGAGTTATATATGCTTGCAAAAAATAAAACAAGAAACTTCTCTTGAAATAAATTAATCTTAATGAATGATTTTGTTATATTGACAGGGAACTACTAATAAAAGAGATAATTTGAAGGAGGAAATCTTTCTACCTATAATTAAAGCTGTTATGCTGTTCTACAAAAGCTTTTGCAATACCACCATATATTCAGTCATCTTCCCTCAGCGGCTCATGGAATTCAGTCCTGGATACTATTTCTTTAATTATTATCATAATCTTTTGTTTCTGCTTACATGCACCTATTAAGAGAATCATTTAAGCACCTTTCAACTCAATCATAAACTTAGGTGTAGAGGTAAATTTAAGCACAGCACACAGTTCCAAACAAGTATATCGTAAGTGATTGGCCAGATGGACAATATGTGCTTTCAGGAGTGCAAAGTTTTCAGCTCTGGTTCATTAATAGTGACATAAATCAGGAGTATTCATGGAAGTCAGTGGATTAAACAGTTCTAAAAGGAGTGAGAGGAGCCACAGGACTGGATTGCTTGCATTTTTGAGGACCACACAGTGGATGACATTTCCTGCTTCTTAACAAAGCATTAAAAGTCAGAGAAGTAAACTTCCACTTAGACAGTGTCATAAATTTCAGAGGGAAAAGGTCTTCCGACCTTTGGCAGCTTATACTTTTCTAAAATAATAAAGCTTGTAAGACTCAAAGGTTATGTTGAGGGGTTCAATTTTTTCTATTTGAGAACTTTTGCTTTTTCACAAAAAAAAAATACAGCACTTCTGGAGTTTAAGCCTAACATTGAAATGCATTCTCATACATTCAATCAAGTTCTGTATTCTGAAAAGGTCTGCCTCAAAATATGCTCTGAATTTCTACCTTTTTACTCTCTTATGCAACTGAAAAGGAGTTCCTTCTTTCAGAGTAAAATTTCAGTTATATACATATGAACGGCTTAAGTAAAATCTATTAAAATGTCATTGCAGTCATTACGTATTTTTTAAATTTCAAAGAGGAATGCATCTGGGCTTGTTCTTCAGCTGACTTCATTCTGTTAATCTGTTCATTGCAAGGACTTGGTCTTTGTATTTTATTATAAAAACAACAGTTATTTGCAGAAAATTTGTGTTTTGAGCGTTCACTACATTAATTTACTGTGCTAGGTGTTCTCATCTTTTTTTGGACTGAAATTTTAAATACCATTAACCACATAATGTGGCTCCTGCAGCATAAAGTTCAGGGAGGAATTTGACTTCAGATAATTAGCTAAAAATTTAGCACATGTGACCCAAAGGTTTAGCTTTGCAGCAATATTTCCAAGTATTTAGGGAAAAATCAGAACATCAGAGTGAAATAAGAACATTGCCCCATGGGTTACTTATGATTCCACCTTAGGATCTTTTGTAGTGGGGAGGTCGCACAGATGGATCACAAACCTACAATTTTGGTCATAAAGGAAAGCTTGTCTCTTTATATAGCTATCTTAAATGCTTGCTGAATTACACATTTTTCCCTTATCCTTTAAATAATTCCCATATAATAAATGTTAGTTTGAGCTCTTTTGATGTGCTACTGTGTGGGGGAAATCACCAAATCTAGTTCTGAACAAATAGGATTAACTTCTGTTCTTCTGCTATAGTCAGGAAAGTGAGAAAACTTACTCTAACAGGTAACTCACAACAAAAGCTTTATTTCATAGCTGTGGAATGCCTTCTATTTCTAGTTAGCCTTCTGGATGCTCCAGACATCACACAGTTAAATGAAGTGTTTCTGTTAGAAAAGATACAATTTGCCTGTAGTAAGAAAAATCGGGATTGAGTTTAATGAAAGAGCACAACCAACAAAATGAAAATGAGACTATTTCTTAAACATCTGAATTCTTTCCAACAAGAGATTTTTCTAGGGAATTATCTCCATGGGTTTATTCACCTTTTTTCCTTCTAATATAAAGTGTTTATTTCTTATGTAATACATAAAATGTTTTATAAGAAGGATGATGGTGACTGACACCTTCAACGTCTCTACAACTGAATGTCACAAATCACAACAGGACAATCAAATAACTAATATTCAAAGTATGACATATAGTAATGACACACTGAAATACTAAGAAAGTCCATTGTACCAAAAAGCAAACTAGTTTCTTTCTTTTTTTAAAACTAAATGCCTTTTTTAGCTCAAGAGAACTTAATAAAGATATAACTAGTGGGTTAACACAATAAAAAAGGGCATTGTGCCTTGTGTTTCTCTTAAATTTCTGATTTATTTTTTTATTTTGAAACATTTTTCTTTTAAAACAAATCCTACACGTTTCTTCTGCCATTCAATCTTGGCACTGGTATAATCGAAAACACACTGCATAAAGTCACATCTTTAAGAGAAGTATTGTTGTTTTTATAAATAGCATTGTAAAAGAAAAGTACATAATTGCTAAAATGCAACGAAATCCCCAAGGTAGAAGCATTAGGCCATATTAGTTTCAAATGACTAACATTTTTATACACTATCTTAATGAATTAGGAATTATTGGCTACTTATTTTAAAGGACAACCCCTTTTTAATTAAAGAACTATGAGGTACATGCTGCACTGCCAGCAGTCCTTCCAGTACCATTCGGTTTTTAGAACACAGGAGACTTCTACAGCACTCTAGACTTAGAAGATCAGCTCTCAAGAATCCCTATATGCCATATGAATTTTATATTAGAAAGACTTGACCAGAAGTTTTCAAAATAAAAATATACCAGCAAAGCTGTGCAGGAGAGCTGATAAAAACAGCACGTGTCCATATTCACAGCCTACTCCTCTCACTCTGTGAAGAAATATCTATCTAGACTATTCAAGGGTAAATTCATCTCTGGCATTTTGACCACATAATGCTTACAGTGAATTTAATATAAGTATCTAAGTCAGGCAAGAAATTAATGTTCCAATCATGTATACATCCTCCCCTGAAGGAGATTATAGGCAATTAAAGAGGATGGTTTAAGCGTAGTTTCCAAGTTCTTTGACAGCTTCATCATGTAAAGGATTCCAACGCTAAGTTTCTTAGTCCTAGAGTGTCCTTGATGCTTCTTGGTGTTAAGTGTTCATTCTTCTATTCCCAACTCTTTGGACGGCAGCCCTCCGACCAGGTTAAACAAGTGAAAAGCATCATGGGATAAATAAATCTTTTATTATTATTATTATTATTGAATTGCTGAAGGAGAAAATACTGAGGGAGAGGGGAGGCAGAAGCCCTTATCTCTGTTACAGGATTTTCTCACTCTCTGAGATTGCTCAGTGTGGCACAAATGGATTCAATCTTCACAGAGTTTATGAAACTGGGACAGTATGGGAAGAGAACTTCTTTATTAAAGAGAAGTTATTTCAGGGTTTCTGAAGATCAAGGCTGACTCAGGAACCCATACCAATTCTCCCAGGAGAATAAGCAGGTAAATACTAACAAAGTTGCTTCTTCACGTAAGAAAAAAACCACCTGTAAGTTCCAGTCTTTTCAGATGTATTCTTTTTCTTTTGGCATTTAAAAAATACTCTCATTTCCTCACTGTGCTGCTGCTTTTTACATGCCTGCATAAGCAGAAAAATCCTTATGCATCACAATCTTGCCATGAATGGAAAGAGCCCTCATACAGTCTCACAGGACTTCTTTCGACCTAAATTGGCCTTCCCAATAGAACAGCATTGCTTCAGAAGACTTGGTTTATCCATTCAGTGACTGCACTGGCTGGGATCTCTAACTCATTGGGAATAGAGAATCTGCTCCAGGTTGGGAGCCAACTGCTGGTGTAACACTGACAGATGCAGGACCCATATGCCCAAGTCTGGGTAGGATGCTTGTATCACTGGCATCTGGATGTCAGCTTTCCTTTTCTGGCTCTACTTCTGACTTTGCTGCTAAACCTGATTGTCTGTCTGTTGTGGGTCAGCCTGCTGCTGCCCTGTAGTCCTTTTCTGTAGATTACTCATGGGTCCTCTCTATTAAGGAGTACTATCTGAGCATAGTATACATCCCTTAATGCTTTCATAGCCCACAACATATCTGATTCCAGTATTTCTACTGTTCCTGGTGATTTCAGCATAGATGATGAAATCTTGCAGGTGCAGAGAATCTATAGAATGTGTAAATGTTCATTTCCTGTTTAGTGGCTAGGAAGTTATGCTGATACCATCCATTACTTTTTAATCCTAAACAATTTTTTATTGCTAGATATAGTGCCAGGAATTGCAAGTGTAAGATTTGAATGAGCAGAAAGACATTTTTATGAAGAGGAAAACACACATCATTAAAATCCTCTTTAATAGTAAAAAAATAAAACAACAAACAAAACCTATGTAAAAATTTTCCAAAATACTATTGACACCTACTTAGATATTTGCATGTGTCACCCTGGCAGGCACATTCCTGAAACTAAAAGAAATAAAATGCTCCTTAAGTAAAATTCTGTGCTTTGCTGTTGCTACCGTCCTTCCTTAGTTGCTCTGAAAAAGAGAGTTTTTATCCCTTGAGAATGAAAAGTATTGACCTAAGTACTTGGGAACAAACATTGATAATACCCACAAATTAAGAAATATCAACCATTTCCTTAGGCAAGAAATAGGAAAGGCTACTTTCTGTTTAAATTTGGAGTCTACCAAAACCAGAGCCTATCCATGAGAGAGGTCACTGGATCTCATTCTAGAACAAGGCTTAATGGTATATGCACTCCTGTTTCCAGCAATAGCAGCTACAATCCCTTCATGTCAAGCCTCCGACACGTAGATAATTTATACCCTCATCAGGAATAATCTATCTGGGAGTTGGGGGAACTTTTGTAGAATGAAAGCCAAATGCTGCTAATTGGCCTTGGCAAACACTGGAAGTGTGGAGGGCAGTACGAAGTCAGTAGCCTAAATGTGCAAGGACTAGACATGCAGCAACCCTTTTCCTCTCCTACAGCACGTGCCCAACCTTATGTGGCCAAAAATGCAGCCCAACACGCAAATGTGTGGAATCTTAAGTAGACACAAATAAGAATCTCCACAATGGCCTCAATGCAATGCCAGTGACGAGAGCAGGCCTTGCTGCAGGAAGGTGTATTATCTCCTGCCAGCCAGCTGACAAAAGGGTTCAATCTTTCACAGGCACAGGTTTAGGAGCCTACAACTAGGTGTTTAACTAAAATATTCTATTTTTTTTTTTGTGCCAGCTGCAAAACATAACAATTAATAACTATGAGAAATTAAATGCAAAAACTGTTTTTCATTTTGCGGATGTTAAATTTGGATTTCTAATAAAAATAACCAAGTATTTTTTCTTTCTTTGATAGACTTATACAACATTATATCCCTGAAAATTTGAGCTGTTTCCTACCTTCTTATATACATTCTGATAAATATTATTTATGTTTAGGATATCTAACACTTTTTCTTCAAAGGGAGGATCATATTAGGCATTTGATTTTGCTTGACTACGTAATTTGTAAAGGATGAAAAACACTGCCTTCATCGTTACTGTTTCAGACACGTAAATGTAAAATATTTGAGAGAGAGAACAAAAAAAGAGACATCAAGTTTATCAGGACAGTCTTTCAATGATACTTTTTCAAGTCCCAAACTTTTTGTTCTCAGAATTAACAGAGGGCTTACTCTTATTTCCAGAATTGCCTGGTGAACATATACTTTACATTATTAAGCTTTGAAATTCTAAACCATAATAGAAATACATTTTTGTGTAAAATTTTGGTTGCTTTTAATACTGAGACACTGAGTCCAGACTTTCAATTTAAATCTCACCTGTAAATTACCTTCTTCAAGACTGTACAGAGGAAATCTGAGATTCTCTACTACATGTCTGCTACATATCAGGCTCCACTCAAACTCTAGCTTTGTTTCATTAATTTTCAATAAAACTAACACTCTTTTTCATGCTGTAGACTAAGAAGCATTTGCTGATAGCCTGAACAAAGCTGACCAGTCCCATACTGGTAGTGTGTCCCTTCAAATCTTTTCACCTGATGTTATTTTTGGAATAGCAAAAATCTAAGTGGCTCTATCAATGGGCTAGGAGACAGCTCCTTTAGCAAAGGTGTCCTCTATAACAACTGTTCTCTATTGTAGGACTCTCTTGAATTGCAAGAAGGACTTCTGAACTCTAGACACAGACATACACCCATCACAGATTTTTCTTTCTCCTTAAAGTGTGCATTAAGGGCAGCTAATCCACCACCTCTATGCTAAAAAACTCAAAAGAATGAAATCATAAAGTTCAAAATGTTTATGTTGAGCAGAAGATACAATTGAAGGGAAGAACAGAATAACAAATACAAAGTTCAAAGCAAGCCAACGATACACACTTTAAATCACTAGATATAATAAATATGTAGGAAACAATTTACAATGCATTAAATCAAACCTGAATTCTGTGAGACACTATCAAAGAGGTATATTTGTACAGTAATCTAAAATGGTATGTATCTAAATAGGAACGTCCTTAAAATGGAAGAAATGTAAAAGAAGAAAATTCATTAGCTAAGTGCTGTGCATAATTAACGAAGAGAGTCCAGCCCCAATTTGCAGCTTTTGTGACCTTATTACGTGTGTGTGTGCGTGTGTGCCTAAATGTGGTAACATGTAATTACACATAACTACTTCACTTGTGGAAATGTTATCTTTTTTCCCGTAGTCCCTTTTTTAATTTCTGTACAGGTAGAAATTCTAATACAACGACATTTTAGCAGCAACTAATAGAAACAATCATTTAATCAACTTTTGAGATAATCTACTTCAGAACAGAGAGCATGCTCTACAAGCCTGACTCATTTATTTCAACAATATTTGTATTCCCTTAAATGTTATGTACTTAAAAGGCTGTAAAGGTGGTCGCCCTTTCCAAGTGAATCCAGGAAAAACAGAACATCTTCAGTTTTTATGGCGTTGGGGAAGTCTGAACACACAGGTTCCATGTCAATATTTTTTTTAAAATTTATTTAGGCCTCTCAGTCGGAAACAAACAAACAAACAAGCAAACAAAAAGTGCCTAGCAGATACCTGATATGATGAAAGAACTGAGAGTTAAAAGCAGCCTTAAACAATGGCATTCACCTGAATCTCGGCTGTCCATGATCCATTTAAGGGTTTTCTGTATGCAGACTAGAACCCTACCCTTTGCCAGCTCCCAGGTAAAAAGAGGGCACATGGTGCTGCCCTTCACATCCATTGCAGAGGAGTATGAATGATGTTTATAGCCTATTTTAGTGTTTTATTTTTTATAACACCTGAAATGAGAAATATTTGAAATCTTTGAAACTGTCATCAATGTTTTCAAAAAAGTGAAGAAAAATGCAAGTTAACTTGCCTGGCATGCCCATGAAATATACTTTTCCCCATTTTTATTTATTTATATAAAATCAACACTCTTCCTTTCTTGATGAATGCAGCAATTGAAAAAAATGAAGAAAAGTTTTCTGAAATGAGGACGCTTACTGCCCTCACCTATATCTTACAAACGTCATAGAAGGTATAATTCTTTCTGGTGAAACCACGCATTAGTTTATGCTGTCTATACTTTTCAAGCCACCTTACTTCAGAGAAATATAGGGCAAAACCCCAAATCATAGCTGAATGCGGACTCCATTAGAGTTCTGTTGATGTACCTGAAGAAAAAATCCTCCTTCAGCTTCTACAGGCTGCAGAAACTCCTCAATTTCTTTTAATGACCTATTCCCTCTGTTTGATTCAATACAGCCCACTGGCTATGGAAATGACAACACTCAGCAGGTGACAACAAAACGGTCAACAAACAGTGCTGAGATATGTCATTTTCTTCAAATAGTTTCTCAGGAATTAAATGACACACTACTGTACGTGTACATGTCCTGCTCAGATCACATATTTTTTTATTAAATGAAACTGCACGCTTCTATATATATAGTTTCCATATAAAATGCAGGTTTAAGTGTACTGCTCCAAGCTCCAATTGCAAAACAATTTGCTGTTTCCCACACCTCCCCAGTCTCCTTTTAGCATATAACCCCTTGGGCAGCAAGTGCTCGGATGCTGTACCTTTGCCATAACTCCAGATTGAAAGCCCTGCCCTTATGGAGTCAATCTGATGCATTTGCTATGACTGGGACAAATTGGAGTATGCAAATTAGCACCTTTTGTGTCTCCTGAACCCAGGAAATTCTCTTGCTACGTGTTCCAGCTAATGGACCTGAGATGTCCTTTGTAACAGTGCTGTCTGTGCAACTCCTTTAACCTTTTCAGATTCTGATCTAGCCTTTGTTCCTAGCCCTTTTTAGAATCGTGCAATGTATCAAGTTAACCTCTGTTATAATTTAAACTGGTGTAACACCAGAGCCATAATCATAGCATGCACTGGCATTTACACATGTTTAAAGTGCAAAAGAACATCCAACAGTGAATAGAGGCCCACAACATTAGAATTTCTAAGAGAAATTTTTCTGCCTACTTTCAGCTTCAAATACTTATCTTTACTCTGAATCACTTAAACTAGTACAAAATGCACAATTAGATTTTTAAAGTTCTAAATAAATTAACATCAAGAGCTCGCCCTTTTATGACAAGAGTATGATCTTCTGAGAAGACTGTCAATCTACAAAGTACTTGAGAAGTGATTGCTGATCAAACATGAACAGATTCAGATGTAGATTATATATATAGACACCTCCAGAAAGAAGCAGAAAGATGAAATTCTCAAATCATAAAGGGAAAGCTGCTGCTGGACATGCCTTGTCCCTGGCAAGGCCCATTGCAAAGCAAGATAGTAATTTCTTCTTACCTGAGTCCTATGACTCTTTTCACAACATTTCAGCATTTACACTGACTTCCTGCCTTTAAATTGTGTTTGGGTGTGGTGTTTGAACAGTTCATAGCATTTCATGTCACCCCAAATTAGTGCTTCCAAGTAGATTGTGTGCCTATCTTTCCTCAATACAGCATTTAGAATGCTGATATTCTCCTCTCTTCCTGATTTTTAAATTTTTTTTATTTTTAGGTTTTGTTCCTAATTTAATATTCTTTGGTCCTGTCCACTTAGAATTCTATCTTTTCCAGAAAGTTGTATTTTCATCAGGATATATACAATCTCTTACATCATAAATCCATCATTGTTCAGTTTATACTAAGGCACTACAGCATCTCATTTATTACTGTTATATCTCTGGTTTGGAATTACTAAGTTGAACTGTATAATCATCAACTATTCTAGAGAAAACATGGTTGCATACGAAATGATTTTGATTTTGAATAGAGATGTAGACTAAATAAATGCCTTTTTTTCTCCCCTTGGTTCAATTTCTGGACTGCATTTTGTTGAGAGCATTTGGTGTTCCCTTTGGTTTTGTACTCAAACTCTCTGGATGCCACTTAATGTCGGGAAGAAAACTCATAAATACAGGCTGTACTTGACAATTAGGAAGTTCAGATGCAAAATTTAAGTACACAGAGTAGACTCAATATATGCCCTACAGAAATCATTCCCTCAGAGAACTTTTATATGACCTCCAAACCTTCAGTTCTGACTTGCTGTGTACTTGTTCTGTCTCATTGCATTTTTGCACAGCTCTTGGCCAATAGAAAGTTTAGAATCAGTTTGTTGAGTGGTTTGATCTGTAACAACTATTTCCTCTTAATTCATCTATTTAATTTCCACTTTATTTTTGGCTACTGATGGATAACTTAACCTCTGCTTCATCCCAAAAATTTTTACTTTCAGACAGCACAGATCTATGCTCTCCAACATAGCCTAAGTTTTTTCAGCCTTTTCACATTCTCCTCTTTTCATCTGCCTTTGACACATGCTAACAGATGTCAGTTAGTAGTCTACCCCTTTAACCCAATGCAGACAAGTAGCTGAACAGTCTTCTTCATTCTCAGAAACTGTACCACTGACATCATCATTAGCAATTGCCCTTCACAAATTTCCAAGCCAGTAGAAGTCTTTTCTCCTGACACCTTTTACAGCCTGGAAAAATCCTCCATCAGTACTACCATCTGCTGCTTCCTCACCTTTAGTCTTGTGTCACCATTTCTGTGTTGACTAGTGTTATACAGAGATAACCTCATTATGTAATACTCAGAATGTCTGAAAATAGTAAATGAGAACATAAATCTTCTCCCTAATATTTCAAAGCACTCCAACACTTTCCTGTCTCTTTTCCCATTTTTTAAATTTTCTTGTCAGATGGGACTCCCTATAATAATTCAAATATTGGAAGAAATGAGACTTCCACTCAGCTATAGCCTAGCCAGTAAACTTCTTTTTTTTTTTCTATTGCTTCTATCTAATTAAAACACTACAAAGTTTTACACAACATTTGTGGAGGAAGAAAAATTTTAGAACTTTTTATCTCGTTCACTTATGATTATTCATACTGCTTAAACATCTAACTAACAATGGGCTTACAAGGCAAAGTATTGGTACTTTTTTCCCTTCAGGAGAAAGTTCTGTTTCTCCACTATGCTGTTAATTGTGTGCAACTCTTGAACCATCCACAATTGTTCACTGCTGCAAAAATGTAAATAACTTGGTCTGTTTACTGTTCTCTAATTTGCCTTAACAAAACATTTTCACAAATTTTGCCCAATCTAAACTGGTTGCATGCTTAACATATATTTACATGCTTAACATATTTACAATGTATGGAGAACTTTACCCACATACTCTCCAGCAAGATGATTTTTTAAAAAATGAATAGTGTCATTGTCTTACTATATCCTAATTTAGTTATGGATAAATAGCAACAGCTTCCAAACATGATTAAATATTGTAGTGAAACTGTATAGTGAATTCTTTCCACTTTTTGTCTAGAAAGCTTGATAGAATATCATTGTTCTAAAAAGTATGTCTATAATTCTACAAAAATAGTGACAGAAATGAAGGACAAGACTCACTTGGACAACAGTGAAATGGTATGAAATTTGCCTTCAAATTTGCTATTTCTTTCTACACCTTCTGTATTTGATAACATTGAATTACAAACTGGATGATAAAACTGCATTAACTTGAGGAGTATGTGAAAACATCTTCCTAATAACAACTTCCAATTTTTCTGGTTGAAGATGGGAAAAAGCCTTTTGTTTTGTAACTACTGAGATATTAACAATCTTTGTTTGCATTCAGTTGATCATTCATGTGACCCTGAGGACTTCTGAGAGTATCACAAATATGGTTCAATCTGCTATTTGCAGCTATTACACAGCTCAAAGTGTAGGATGGGATCAGTCCCTTGAACACAGCTGTAGATACAGCTTTAGTTTGGGAGTGCATGTGGACAGGCTACTAGCTACCTGCAAACAGAAGACTGTTAGAATGCTCACTTGGAGTGAAGAAACATTAATCTTCCTTTCCTGAGAAACTTAAGCTTATCTGACATGCTCCAGAAAACAACCTATTGACTCAGGTACTCTGTATGGTACTGGCATCACCTGGAATGTTTCACTAGAAACCACAGATGTTGTATTCATCTGCACATTTACCTCACAATTAATAAGGGCCTCTCTCTGAAGCACAGTAGTATACTAAATTGACAAACAGGTTATATTTGTACAGTTTCATGTTAGTCTTGTTATTACAGTGCTGGATACATTAATAAAAATAATTAGAAAAAGAATATCAGCCTATTAGGATAAGAGGCGTTATTCAATTGTTCACAATGCTAGCAATTCATCAGGCTTCTTACATCCATAGGATGCGGGTGGTTTGCTTATTTGTTGACTTTAAATAAAGAAAAGCTAAAATAACATCAATGGGTTTAATAGCCCGTGGCTTCTCCATAGGATGCAGGTAAAGAGACAATTAAACCTTCCATGAAGTTCCATCCACAAGCAGAGGCTTCCAGTGGAGTGAAAAGCATGTGAAGTATGTTTATAAAATACAAGACTGCCTTCCATGCATGGAAAGTCTGGGACTACTGCATAGAGTAAAGCCAAACTGCAGCACTTGAGCCATTCGTAGCTTCCAAGTAGTTCAAATTCTGCTCCCATTTCTAGGATGACATTCCATGATCAAGGCTGTGGTGATACAGAGGTTTCTAGGAAGTACAACAAGGGCTTACAGGCCTTGTGCATATTTCAGATGACTTTGTTGGGTCATCTTGGACACAGCTGGACATCCACTACAGGTATCCTCTGTACACTGTTAACCACTTCATTCAAACTTTGTAGTTTGTGACTTTTGACTCAATGAAGAATACAACCTATAGGGTCAGATTGTTTTCACTGAAGTTGTTTTTCCTTGCATCTTAATGGAACCTGATTTTTTTTCTCTCATTGAATCTGATACTGCAATTACAAATATCTTTGTTCACCACAAAATACTTAATGGGAGAGAAAGGTACAACACGAAGTAAAAGGGAAATGCAAGTCTTATAAAATTTCCAAAATAACATTCAACAAGGCTTATGAAAAGCTTCTAGGAAGGTAGGTGGGGACCTTTATGGAACAGAGGACAATTCAGTAATTGTCATCCATTGTAAATCATGGGTGCACAACAGAACTTGCTATGGGAATAAATGAGATTGGTAGTTGGCTTTTTTTCTCTGTCTAGTTCGGCAGTTCAATTCTATCAAATCTATCAAAATTATTTAATGTGCAATCACTTTAGGGACATGACAGAAATTAACTATGGTCTCCTAATTAGTTTGATTTTGGATTTGGTTTGGTTTGTTTGTTTTTGTTTGTGAGTTTTGAAACTCATTGTACAAATCTACATCATAACAGTTATTCATGCCAGTGCTCACAATTGAACATGCCCACAAAAAGAAAAAAGGATACTTTTTGTTGCACTGACACTTCAGTATCTGTCCAATTTAAGGATTTCTTCACACAAAATGAGGTAGGACAGTATAGACAATCTAAGACAACTAGTCTAAGTTACTGTGTATGTAATGTGTACGTAATGCTATATGAAAGTGTTAGAGTTTCTTAACACTTGAGCAGGCACTGCTGAAGCAAAGAATGCAATTATGAATGTTATCACTCTTGTATGCAGAAATACAAAATGTGTACTGCTCACTACAGTTCAGATACACACTCCTATTATTATTACTTATACCATCTTTCCATACTAGCCTGACTTTAAAACTGTTCCATTGTGAATGATTCCAAATATTTAGCCTTTAAAAAGGCGCTGGTATTTTTAAAGGAAAAATCATATATTTTCAAAATATTAAATTTTATTTGAAAATAATGTACATTATACTTTTAATTGTTTTACAGTTCAAATTGTAAGGTGTGTTCTTTTTTGTTCAAGAATTTTAAAAGCAACTAATTTAAATATGCAAAATTATCTTGAGTTGTTCATACGTGAACTTAAAAGCCATGCAACACAGGAAAATTAAGTAATTATGCCTCCAAGTTATTTACTGCAATTAAGCTCATTTATCATATGCAAATTAGTGCAAACTGGTCTCATTAGTTACTAAATTACTCAATATGAGCTGAACAATGTAGCACTCCAGTTTGTAATGAAAAATCCCTGTAGAGGCAAGCAGTATCAATTAAGCTAATTTGCATATGCAAATATATTCACTAACTTTCCCTTTTCTCTATATTTAGTTCTACATTTCCTGATCATTCTTGATTATAAGAAGAATATGGGGTTACTGACCCTTTTCCACACCTTCTCAATAGCAATGAAGTTACAGAAAAAAATCCAGAGGTCCTGAAAAATTGATGAAAATCTTGCTAATTTTTACAACCAATTTAAGCCAAATTTTTAATAGTAGGTACCAGAAGTAATTTTTTTACTAGATTTAGTTGATAGACAGATATATAGACAGAAATAGAAAACAGAAGATATCTATTCCTGTTATAACACCACTTTTCAGAATAAAAAGAATGTACCAGATAAGAAAAACAAAGCCTGTAATTTGGCAAATCAAAAATCTTGTCAAAAGTTAATTAAATTATTTCCATTATCTATTTTTCTCCTCCATTACGTCCTATTCTACTATTCATAATTCAGGTGATTTTACTTGGAAAACATTTAAAAGACATTACACTGACACAAAGATTCTGATGTAATAGTGTTTGAGCCATCATCTTTTGCGGTGTCTTTTTTCCCACAAGCACAGAGTGGATAGTGCCTTTGGCTTTGAACCTACCACTGAGAATCTCTTCCACACGATATACAGCAATCAGCTGTGGCTTGGAGATTTTTTGACATAGAATGGTACAATTGTAGACTGGTTTGGGTGAAAAGGGTCCTGAAAGATCACTCAGTTCCAACCTCCCTGTCATGGGCAGGGAACCTTCCACTAGCCCAGGTTGCTCAGAGCCTCATCCAACCTGGCCTTGCACACCGCCAGAGATGGGGCAGCCACAGATTCTCTGGGCAACCTATGCCAGTGCCTCACCACTCTCATAATGAGGATGTGCACAAGCGTTGGCTTTCATATGTAAGCAAAGTATAAGCCTCTTTGTATATCTAGATTTTTACAAAAGACAGATGCAAAGATGCATCCAGTCTTACACAAATGAAGCCCTTTAAAAGTATTAAATATCCTTTTATCAGGGTTTTTACTCAATTTTTCATCTCTGAATTTATCTAGAGGTAATAGTGCATTGATGTTTTTGGAGTTGATTAAGTTTGCCATAATGGAACAGAATTAACTGTATGATCCCTGGGCACAAATGGTATCTCAGATCAAAATCAATAACTTTTTTACTTTTATTTTTCTTATGACTGGTACAGTTTTACTTTTCTATTTTCTGCAATTAACTGCATATGGGAGAAAAGCTTTAGTACCTGTATCAATCATCAATTAAGCAGTATTTAAACATTTGATTCCTTAATAATTAAAAAAATATTGTCACAGATGAAGGCATTCTTCATTCAGTGATGACTAAGCATTATATGTAAATACATGGGTTTAATACATATGGACATGACTAATGTATATAATGTATACAGAGACATGACTGACACTACCCGCCTGTAGACTCAAAATGTGAAAATAACATAAGATATACCTCCATTTCTGTTTTTGTAACATCACTATAAAAAAAAAATATACCCACTTATCAAAAATCTACTGCATTATGCTTATTTGTCTGTCAATAAATTTTGAAGTATCAAAATATTAAAAGGATTAGAGAGGCTCCTTAATTTCTGAGCTTACACTTAACCCAGTCTTCAAAATATTAATAGCAAAAGGGATTACACCAACTATTAATTCAAATTCTTCAGATAGCAGACTCTGAAATCAAAATTCCCAAGGTATAATCAAGGTTGTTTACTTGACTTGCAAACAATACTTATCATCATACTTATTTGAAAATAATTTCTATGAGTAGCAGGCTAGGTGAGACCATGTTAGAACTGTATTCCACCACAGAGTCTGTCCAACTGTTGTTCTAAAAATCATTTTGTCTTCTGGTGGTTATGTTTCTACCTATTAGACCACAAGGCAGTACACTGAAGTTCATTCTGATCTGTTTGGAAGTGGTGCATTTGAATGCATGACCCAGGTTTTCCTCCCAAGGGTCGATTGCTCTGCTAAAGTAAGACAAAATCTCACCACTATTAATTCATATTGTCCCTTATACATCGTCAACAGTCTATCTCGCAAATATCAAAGTGGAACTTCCGATTATCAATTGAGGGATTCATGGGAGTAATTTGATAAAAGCATCTTCCTCTTTTAAATAGGCCACACCTCAACAGATATTCAATACAATGCTCATGGAAATTTTGAGTAAAATCCTCAGTTTTGAGTACAAGTGCAACACAGGGATTTTTTTAGTAGCAGTATGATGAAGTTATATCCTGAAAACACCTTAATTTATCACAAATAAATGAAAAAAAAAAACAACCAAACAAACCAATAACCCATAAGTGGAACCTTGTGTAAACAACTATGAAAGTCACTAATTGTTTTAATACACAGTAAGCGAAAAACTCAAATATCAAGTAATTTTCAAAGCGGCCATCCTAAGTTTTTTCATTTTCATCCATAAGAGTCAGACTTAATATCTAAAGAGTGTAAATAAATCAGTCTCAATGAGGTTTTATTTAAATATGAGTTATAAATAACATTGTAAAAAGCATACCTTTAGGATATAGGATATGTTTACACACTCAACACACTGACAAATTACATAAACTGAAACATCACAAAACTGCTAGCTCTTTATTTTTTCCTACATATATGAGACAGCACAACAGTGTTCCTGCCTAATATGCAAACACAGTACTGTAGGTACTGGTGCAGATCTCTGACATGATATCTACAAAAAAAGTATTTACTTACAGAATCAAAAACTTGACCAAGACCTCTGCCAAGAGTGCACAACTGAGCAAATCACTGAATTCATGATTCTTGCTCCAAAGAGAAATTAATTCTACTAGTTAATTTCACGTTTTCCTAAATTTATCTTTGTTGCTATTCTGCATTTAGTTACTTTATAAAGATGTGAAAGTTCTGACATTATCTACAGTGCTTTTGAACACCACAGCTGAGTTAGTACATAGAGATAGCTCTCAATCATTTCAAATTAAGTGGAATATTTCTCATGATAATATCCTAATTTACCTCTCTCGTACCTCTCAAAAGATAATACACCAGACAATATATTTGCATTGAGAAGCTGTGTACATTGCTAAATAAGAGCAGTTATTCAGTGCCACACTTAGAAACAACTGTATGGGTTTTATTTTCATAGTGCTGGGTTTGTCTTACTGCAAAGCACATCACACTTTCTTCTTAAATGATTGTACTCCATGTTTGATTATTTCAACCTAAGAAAGGTTGTAGTGACCCTTGCAAAATAAATCATGCACAAGAATGTTTCCACCAGGTCATTGTTTTTCAGTTGAATCTTTCTATGAATATGATGACTTGTGCCACGTGACGAAATTGTTTGACAAATACCAGATCAGTTTTTAGCTCACAGCTAAGGAGACCTAAGAGGCATGCTTCTGTTCATTTTTTAATCTCTGCAGATTGCTCAAAATTTGTGATATATAATTGTGACAACTGGGATATCATGGAGAAAAGCAGTGCTCATAAACCAAAGTGGGGAAAAAACCCCAACCCTAAATGGATACATGACATAAGATAAATCACCAACACAAAATACTAGCTTGTACACACATTCACACAAATACATAAGGGCATTCTGCAAGCAAACACCTACTGCACAACTCTAAACAACAAAATATTGTGATTCAGCTAAAATAACCTTCCCTCTCATTAACAGTCTCCCAATTATGGACTTTTGAAATAGAAGAAATATGAGCATAAAAAAATCCTCATCAATATAAGTGCTGACAACAATACTATTCAGATTATTGGCAGAAATATGACTAGGTAGTTATTTTGATTTTTCTTGGAAAAGCCATTTTTTTTACCTGTAAAATATGACTTCCCAAATGTGATTCAAATACTTCAATGGCAAGGGCACTGGGACTTCTCCTGCGCTGGGCACCTATAACTGAATAAAAAACAGTTATGTTGCAAGGTCTGCACATTCATTTCTCATGCATCCTGATCACTGACATTAACTATTTAAATGTTTTGCATCTTAATACACCAGTGTTAATTTAAATTTTGCCTTCTACATAGTATATAAATTTGATAATTTAATCTGTAATTTAAGACTCAAATTTGTAGGATAAAAAATAGATTTTTGCAAAACAATCTATTTAAATGTTCAATGAATCTGGAAATTACTTGTTTGTTCAGATATATCTCAAATCCCTGTACGTCTATGGTGATGAAAGCATGCAGAATTAGTGAAAAATACTATTGAAAAAGAGGCTACACATATTGTAAATGTTTTGAAATGTGGAGATAAGAACTAAATATTACTTATAAATTAGGAAGTTTATTCTACTAGTTTATCTGAGAGGTATATCTGAATATATTATTTGAAACTGAAATGAAATAAGCACAACATAAAAAAGCCAACATTTGTAAATACATCTATATCAAAGTTCTCCTCAGTGTAGAGAAGTATTTTAGTATCCCAGATATCCACATTAGTTGCTGGAATAGATGCTTGAAACTTCAGCTTCTAAATTTAAATTATATAGTTTGAAAGTAAAAAGTGAGAAATAGGTAGTTATGCTTCAAAGGCAGCAATGACTGCAAAAAAGGCTGAGAAATCACAAAACTAATACTCTGTTAAACTCTATATGCCAGGAACGCAAAGCCAGAAATTAAGTCTGCATATAACCAAATGTAGCCATCTACCGCAAGCTGAGGTTTCTTAGGCCTAGGCTACCTTTCCCACATGATCAGAGAAAGCTAAAGCTCAGAAAAGAGGGCACAGGGCTGCAGGAAGCTTCCTTTCCTGTCTTGGTGACAAAACCAGGCATATCCATAGCAGAGAGAAGAGGCAAAGTTCATTCTGCACCCTTCCAAAGTGTGTACAAAAGCATTTACATCCCAAGACCCTGATGAGAGACTAATGCCTCTGAAACCATCACAGCACTAGTCCATCTCTACGTATCGCTGTCTTTCTGGTGTATGATAAGAAAAATGAAATATCAAGTATCCACTAAAACAAGCAGAATGAATGACTGCCATTATTGAACAGGACAATTTAACACCAATGGAAACAAAATACAGAGCAACAATTTCTCGGTCTTCTATGACACTAGCTGCCAAACATGATATCAGTAGGAAAAGATAAATGCCAAGTAATGATAGTCATATTGACCTGAAAATGTAATATCATTTCTTATTGATGTTTCATGTAATTTCCTTGCAGGAAATTCTAAGCTATTTATACTGGGCAAACAGGTGGCTTCATAGCTAATAGATTCAGGCAATAGCTCATAATTACAAATGGAGACTGCTGTAGAGCTGGTATTTTCTAAGTCTTCCTCTTTTCTCATATTCAAGGACATAGACACTAACACCTTGAAAGAAAATCTTCAGGACTGTATTTCTCAGAAAAACTTTAGCTTTAGTTGTGGGACTAAACAAAATATAAAACACTGTAAAGATTTTCAGTATTCTGACCATGATTGCTGTCAGCATGATGCTTTGTACAGTTATTTCATTTATAATCTATCAGAAACAAAAAAGCAAATTCAGTTTTGGCTTGCTAGACATTGCTTCATAGTAGTCTCCATAAGAGCACTGTAAAGACCAAAAAATCCCCCAACCTGTAAACCTGCAAAACTTCCCTGAAATCCCTTAGGTTCTTTCATCCTTCCAGCTAGACTATGTTATATTTTCTACACATTGTCTGAACACATCACCATTTGGAATTTACCTTTCAATTAATTTTCTGTTTCCTGCCCATATCCTTATGTTACCATCCTCTACCATGTTAAAGTGTATCCATTACATATTGAATCCAAGTGTATGAAGTGCATTGCAGGGCTTTTAGCAATTAAGTATCGCAATTTGAATGAAGTGCCTGAAGTCAGTATAACACTCTTTAAAACAGTACCTTGAACCTTAAATGACACTTACAGGTAAGTCATCAGTCCTTCACAATTGGGACCCTCAGTTCTATACCTCAAGTGAAATCACTTTAAGGTCAGTGAGTTAACTAGAAAAAAATAGAGGGTCAGATCTTAGCTTTAAAATTTGTCAGTTAAATCCTCTATCGATGACTGCATACTTGTGGCTAGTATATATGTAGACAAATATTTTGTAGTACTTTCATGCCATTCAGGTCACTGACATGTTTATAGCACTAGAACTCTTGGATTTATGCGTCACCTCACAGGTGATGTGGGGTTCTAATGACAGTTCCTAATTTTACAACTATGATAATATGTCACACAGAAAACTATTAAGTTTCTGGTAGCCATGCTGCAACTCTTTTTTGATAAATGAATAGATGTTAACTATAGACTTTATTTCATGCATTTCCATAACTATCATTCTTCATATTTTGAGGAATGAGACAAGAATATTGAGACATTTATAGAACAAGGGAAACTTTAATTATTTGATCATCTGGATTCATTGTCTCATTATTTTACTTACCTGAGCTTTCAAGTTTTCTTGATACCTATTTGCAGCAGAAGAAATATGCTATTTTGGGTATATAAGTGCATACCACATTGATACCTTTCAGAAACATGGCAATCTCACAGTCCAGTCGCAGCACAAAACCTCTTATTTGTATTGCATGAATTGTTGGCATGCCAATAGACAAAAGGAAGACATAGACTGAAACGGTTGGATTAAAAAGCAGGCCCAATGTTATTTTATTCTAAAATTTCAAAAAATAAACTATAAATGCTGAACTGGCTTCTATCACACAAGCCACAGCCAGTCACCTAAATCTCTCACCCTGTGGATGGAACCATCAGCAGCCACAGCTCAGTTGCTCATAGAAAACTTGAAAAGCAAGAGAATTAAGATTTATTTCACAACATCTATAAATCAAAGTAGCTCAGCAACCTTCACAGACTTAAAGGTGGGGATGCACATCTTTTTTAAAAATGTGGATTCCCTTTTAAAGGCAGACTCTTTACAAAAACAAAATACTGAATGCATAAAATTAATTTCTTCTTTTGAGTTACAGGAAGCAGAGGAAATTAGGATGCGGAGAAGGCTGAAGCATGCGTACCAATCTGCAGAAGGAGTCACAATGGAAACAAGTTCCAAACCCAGGTTAAATTCTTCCAAGCTTCTCCTATTTTAGCGGTATGGACAAACATTTCTGAATAGACTTTTTCACATGCGATCATATTTTGTATTGCCTATATTTAGTTGACGTTTAATGCTTGAATGCAAAATTGTGGTGGTTAATCAAAAAGTTGGCTGAAACAATATTTGTACTAAATATTGACTTTTAATAGTGACAAGATATTAGAAAGATTGCTTTCACACGTGCACTTTGCAATGCTGGAGCAGAAGAATCTGTCTTCGAAAATGTTTTACTTTCCATGGCATTGGACTATGACCTTTACTATCCAAACTGACATATCTATTCCTGGCATAAGATTATTCCATAACGAAAAATTCGAACTGTTCACTAGTTCCTCTTTAAATTTCCTCCCTCAATGACTAGTCTGGCTATGCATGAGGTGAAGGAAGAACCACCTCCCTTTCAGAGTGTCTTGGGGGCAGTCTAAGCATGCCTAATGCAACCTCAAAAGCATTTACAATTGTGCTACAAAAAGTGGGAAGCCGTGGAAAAGAAAAACATAAACTGCCTAAAAAAGGTTTCTATGCATCCTGAAGAAGAAGGATTTCCTCTCAAACATAGTTCTCAGGTGTGGGAGCAGTATTCTTTGATCACTAGGAATGGAAGAGCAGAACATGAGCACAATTATCAGTTTTGCCTAAAAAACTTTTGTGATAATTTGCATGACACCCCTCAACATAAACTGCTTTTGTGGAACGTTTTGGAAAATTCGAACCAAGAGTTTTTAAATTCTGTCATTTTAATAATAGTTTAAAAACTAATCTGAACTTTTAAATTTATTTCCCTTAACCTCTATTTACTCCTAAGAGCTTTTTCTCAATTAGCCTCAAAGTCCTTATTTTTTAATTCAATTTTGCTGATTTTTCTAAGAACTTTTTGTACACTTGGAAGTAGAGGTGGACATAGGGCCATCACGCTACAACCTCTTAGACAATCTGCTGTCTGAAAAATTATAAAAAAACAGAGCTCATCTTGAAGAGCTCTAATTACAACTGCCAATAAAATCAGATGTAGAGTAGATTCTGTATGAAAATGTATCTTTTGTGATTTCTAAGAACAACTCCAAATGTTCATGAAAGAAAATGGAGATGAATGTGGCAATCAAGGTGGTTTTACAGGAAGAAGTGTGATGTCAACTTGAAATCTTGGGGCTTTCTGATGAGACATAACGAGTAATTTGGAAATTTTTAAAAGCTGTGTTTTAGAAAAGACAGAGAGACTGACTGCAGGGCTAAACTAAACAACAGAGGATTCAGTCTCAGGGTAGGATGAAGTGTACTCAACATTACACTCCAATATTTCAGCATGCTAACATTCACAGAAGCTTTTTTTTAAAAATAATTACTTTACTTCATGTTTAATACCTTTTGATGAATATTTTTTTCCCATTGATTGTTCCTTGCTATCCCATTTAAGACTGATTCTATGTTTTGAAATAAATCTCCAGCAAGAGAGAACCCCTCTGCCTAGAAATTGAGGATGTCAGGTATACAAGATGTATATTCAGATCCTGATCTAAAGTGAGATGAGAGATGAGCAGCATGATGTAAGCAGAGATGTTGCCCTCTGATTTGCAAAGGGTATCCAAAGAAATTAAATTATGTGACCAGTTACCTCTCTGTGAGCCATCATATGATCCAAAATTTAGGTCTCTTATCCACCTTCACAGATGGGAAGAAGAAATAAACCTTAGATGGAGCTGCAACATATGTGGAAAGGTATTTTATCTTGGTTTAGTAAAGCTATGGGAATCATTAACACTGTGCCATTACCAACGAAGTGTCACAGCAATAAAGTATCAGAACAAATTTGTCGCAAAGGACTACATGTAAGATGTATGATGCAATATATGATAATCAACTTACAAAGCTAACAATAGCACTCCAAAGCTATATTTTTGTGTACAAGAATGCCTCATATTCTACATATCCATCTTCTGGTCACTGGTAAAGAACATGAATTCCTTACTGGGAATCCATTGTTGAGAAAGTAAACCTAAACTTCCCACGGAATAACCAATTAGTTGTCAAGAATGTACTGGTTAATCAATTAAAGTATTATGTAACACAATTACAGGTGTGCTTTATTATTTTCAGTAGTTCATCTCTGAAAAACTCCAGGAATTAAAAGAATTTTTAGCAAAACTTGCTTTTCAAATTCAAGATGCTTAATACTTTAAACTTTTTTTAAATAGCTTTTTTAGTTTCAATAACTTAAAACTAATCAAATTTAAATGTTGTCAAAAAAGCAGAAGGTATTATATCACTTGTTAATTGAACTGGAATCAACGGATTTGAAGACATAATATGTCTTTCCCTTGAGAAACATTCAAAATTAATGGAAAAAAGAAACTAGATCAGTGACTGTCTTAGTGTAAGTTTTCATCTGTTTTAGGAGCCTATTCCTTTTCCAATTACCTTAATTTGGTTTATAGGTCTGCTCCTTCCCACAGGATTTGTTCTTTAGGAGGTGGGGGTAGGGTGGGTAGGAGGAGGAGACAAAGTTTCTTAAGTCCTAAATATCTCTTTTTTTCCCCTCTTTTCTGAACTTATTAAAATAGAAACCTCAACAATAAAATAAGTATGTTTAGTGTTCTCTCCTTGATAACTAGCACTGTTTCTTAATTAGCACATGCTTGTACATTTTAAGAGTGTATTTCAGAGGTTTTTTTCTGTTCACTGTAAGGGATGAAATCTTTGCTGTGCAAGAATTTCCAGTCATCTAAGCAAAGAGAGTTCTCCATCTGTGGCTGAGGGCGGGAGCACTGGCCT
Organism: Callaeas wilsoni; assembly: GCA_013398955.1. Taxonomy (NCBI): domain Eukaryota; kingdom Metazoa; phylum Chordata; class Aves; order Passeriformes; family Callaeidae; genus Callaeas; species Callaeas wilsoni. The sequence goes on along the minus strand of VWPU01011633.1, from coordinate 193,163 downwards.
TTCTCCCACACTGTAGTAGTTACTATAGGAACTATTGTGCCTCCTTCAAAAGGGCTACAGACAGGGTGATTAAAATTCTTCATGGGAGAGCCCCCACTCTTCTCCCTGACAATGAAATTCTTCAGGGAGAGGGCTAAGCCTCCAGTTCAAGAATGGCAGCACCTGAGGGAGTGATGTGGCAGACAGAATCACCCCTGCTTTAAATTGAAGCACAAGGGAAAAACAAGGGCCCATACTCCTGCATTCCTTTTATTCCCCTCCCATGAAATACAGGAACATTGGCAAAAACTAGTGAGAAACAGGAGAAAGAATGAATAACTTCATACAGTCTCCAACATGCAGAGGACAACGTAGAAAGTAAAGAACAGATACTTTCAATTCAAATCAACAGTAGGAGAAGTAAAAAAATTAAAGTGAGATAGGAGCTTCCCAGGAAATCCATCTGCTGCAAAGAGATTGGGAAAAAGTCTAGAGAAGCATGGAAGAGAAAGAGATGAAGTAGAGACAGATGGGGTGAGGCAAGGGAGTGGGACACACAAAGGTGAGGTGAATCAAGGGCTTAAAAACCTAGGAATTTATCAGTCCTTTAGATAAATGTCCACTCCGAGAGATTTGGCTCTACCAGCAGAAAAATGCATAAACATTATGATTGCATGAAGAAATGAGTGATGAGCCTGCATTACTTATTCAGATATCACAGTAAGACCCTTACTGAAATAACAGTTCTATTGTCTTATTTTTAAACTAGCATCAAAATTCCTCTGAAAAGAAGACTGCTGTCACCGCTTTACAGCTCCAATGCTACAGAAATGGCTAGTGTCACTGATTCTGTTCTCAGGAGGAGGACAGGGTATTAACATCAAGTCAGAACAGTGTTATATAGTGTCAGACTATACTTGCTGGTAAAACTAAGAGGCCTACATCTGTTGTCTTGCTTTTTTTTTTTCCAGTCTGATCCCAAAGGTTCATGTTATGACATTTGTAACATCTGCTACAAATGCGGAGGTAAGTCAGGCACAACCTTATTACTTCCAATCTAACGCTCCATCCATCCACAGGGCTTTCATATGCCACTAGTATGTCACGGCAACCAAAAGCTGTTCTATCTACATGAAGCAAGGTGTAATATATTTCTGAAAGTCAAGAAGAAATCCTGCTTTGCTATGTCTCCCCTTCTTTTGTTGTCTTAAATTTTGGCAATGTTATTTCAGAATATTCTGTGAACAACACAAGCAAGCTGCTCCTCCTTAGAGTCAATACAATTGCCTTTTTATGCCTGAGACAGTGGTGTGTTGAAAATTGGCAAGCTGTAATTCACATCCTTCCCTGTTTTCACTAACACTGAAACATATCCAGATTCCCCTACCAGACCCTTCTATACTGAGGTCTGCTTTCTTGCACAGCCCCCTTTTCCTTCCATACTTCTCCCATGATTTTGGTGGGCTCACTGCATCGTTTTAATGACAAACAACTTTTTTCAGTGCTCAGTGGTAAAATGCAACTCCTGACAGACAAAAAAATACTTACTTCATCTGTGGTGACAAAAAAAGTAAAGGAATAAGGAAAACATTTAATAAGATGCTTTATAACTAGCATTATTTCTATTAGCTTCTCCTTGAACTTTTATTGTAATATCCACAGTAGTTGAGGATTCCAATATTCCACTGTTAATGGGCTAGGGTACTGTATGCTGTAAGGACTATGCTACGCTACACTGCCAAGTGTCTGCACAGGAAGCCAACCATTTGCTATATGGCTAAAATCACCCACTAAAGAAATTTCTTAAGAAATACATATAACTTCTTCTGACAGCAAGTGGATTGTAATTTTAGAAACTAACAGCTTTAGATGTTACTGGACTAGGTAATATGTTCCACACAGTATCATACACTAAAAATAAGACAAATTTCACATTTGATAGAAATTTAAATTCATTACAGGATCTGCAGAGCACTACATGGTAGCAAGTGAGAAAGAAAACTCAGTGCCTGATGATATAAGCTGTCGTAGGTTTTGATCACCTGCACTCCTGCCATTCTCACTTTTTTCTGTCTTACTATCACAGACTAAGTACAAGAACCTCCCCCCCACAAACCCAGCTAAGAACAACACTGAAAAAGAACAGATCTCCTTATGTTAAATGGACATTAACATTTGAAAATATATCAAATATTGCTGTTGGCAAATGTAGGAGCCACATCCACTGCTGGAATATAAAATCCAGCTATGATATAACCAGACATTTACCGACTAATGCATCATTATTCTACCAAAGTGACATACTGAAATGAATCCAAAATTGTTTCTGGTTCTGAGGTGACTTTAGAGCTTTACTGCTTCTACAGACTTGGCTTTATGACTGACATATGTAGGTGGTGGATTTGTTTGTAGATGTCTTTTTTCCTTTTTGTGATGTAGTCAGAAAAGATTTAATGAAGATTCATAAATGAAATGAGACTGGGTACAAGTCTGCAATCAATCCACATTTTCAGGGAAGAAATCTTTATCAGCTGCCAAAACTGAACCGTGTAATTAACTGAGGATTCTGGTAAGAACCAACTGTGCCACTAGTCAATTATTTTTACTTGTCTTCCAGCTGCGGCTTCTGTCTGTTCATAAGAGAGACTGTAAGAAAATGCAACTATAGAGAATTTGGTGATTTCAAAAAATAACTGAAGAAATTTAAGGAGATTACCAAGACCATCTGTAGTAGAACCACAACAAGTTTTTAAAATCTATTGCAAATGGTTCTCAATTTCTCACTAGAAATTTTCATCAAGAACTCTTATAAGAACTAAAATAGCATTTTGGAATTGCTGAGGATTGAAAAATGACCATGCATAAGCTGCAATGGAAATCCCCAAGTCCTAATGAAGCAGTCTTCAGAGGAAGTAGTAAGAAACGTCAGAATACTGGTTAAGTCATGACAACTGGGAGATGGAACTGCTTCTTTTCAAAAGCACTGCTGCTTATTTAAAAAAAAAAAGAAAAAAAAGAAAAAAAAAAGTTGATCCAAAGTCCCTGTGGGAAAGATTTTCCAGCACTTCCAGCATTTTGGATTGGAGTCTTACTATATATGTATAAAAGTGCACTACTATTTGTAATAATCTCTTTCAGCAGTTTATAAGGGAACAGAATCTCTTGGAAATCCCAATGACGAGTAAGAAGAATAGTTAAATCTTTACTGGAAATATGGTATAGTCTTCAAATCTTTGCCAAGGTTAAAAGAATTCATACAGTTCATGATGAATGAGCTTGAAATAAATTAGAAATAAGTTAACATGTTTTCTGTTGTTATTATTATCAGCTCCAGCACACAACTGGTGTTTCCCCTTTCATTTACTGTAGGATCTTTTTAAATAGTCATGTGAGAAAAGTCCAGTTTCCTTTGCCTTTGAAGAGTGCCTAACAGGGAAATATAAGAGACATTTGATCAGAAGAAAGGCAGAACAGTAATGGAAGTGAGAGCTTAGGGGTGAGAAAACAGGAAGCAAATTCTACAGCCAGGGAGAACGTGTGTAGACACAACATTCACTTCATCAGAGTTGCATTCATTAGCATTAGGAATTAATGTAGCTCAAGATTCTTTCTGCAGTGAGGGAAAGCATTTCTTTTATTTGATTATATCACAGCTAAGATTCACACTTGCTACCTGAAAAAGTCAAGCCTGTCTGGCTATAAGAAAAAAAGCAAGGCATTCGTCATTCAAAACCACCTTAACCATAAAAGTTCAGTGCATTATTCTAGACAGATATTTTAGTATTCTTTAGCAAATGAACTTAAAGGCATCAGAATTCATTCCCCACACAGTACTTGAATCAGACATGGACACAGATGGTTACCTTGACTTTGGGAGCAAAGTTTTGTTTTGCAAGATAACACTGTCTTTAAACCAGCTCTTTCTCACTTTCTATTAGCACTGATAAATGTATTTTTTTGTTTCTTTTTTATTAAGAGTTTTACAATTATACTGATAACATATTAAATTTGGTTAGTTTTTTCAACAATTACTATTTATTATACATACACCAAACCTAAGATAATACAAGTATGCATTTGCTATAAAGAGAAATTTTTTTTGATACAATAATTCAACAATCTGTAAGCTGAGATTTTACTGAAATAATGTCCTTTAAATTTTGCTTGTATTTTACTGCTTTCCAACATCACCTTTTAATTCTTAAACATATTTCTTGTGCTTAGTCTGTCTGAAGAACTAGATTTACACAACTATGTAATTTGTAAATCAAGCTCATTACTTTAATGGACAAGATTATTTTTCTTAGAGTATAGCACGATATGATACTTAAACTAAAATACAAAGTTGAATGAAGACTGCTCAGACTCAACACAGAACACGCTTCTTTTTCAGTCACCCACAACCTTTATACATCCTGCAGAAAAACTAATGAGTAATGCCTGATAATGTTTATCTATTTTTCTTGTTTCTTTTAGCAACCTCCTGAAAGACAGTTTGAATCCTGACATTTTTCATTACGAATATGATAGCTTAAGGGTGTTTTGGATTATTTTAAATTGCCTGCTGTAAATCAAACATCTTATTTTGTTAATAATACTTGAAAATCTGAGAAATTTACTTGTAAAAAAAAAGATTCCACTCAACAATGTTGTAGTAGAACAAGTCAGAAATGCAGCAAGTTTTCTGTGAATACTGACAAACAAGTCTTTCGATGCAAAGGCTTTGCCTTACAAATGCAATATTATTGCAAGGTATATTCTACTTCTCTCTACAAATAAGATGGAGAAAAAATAACTATTGAGTAAAACTGCCCCAAATTTTTCAAAAGTTTCACTGAAAAATTCTGTTTCAAACTTCTCTGCGAATAAGTCTGTCATAGAATTGAGTCTATCTTTTACAGGAGAGGAAGGATCCGAGGAATGGAGGCACCTACATGGCTGGAAGAGGAAAAGACACTTTGCTGTGACAGCTCATGGACAAATGGCTTCTGAAGACAAAGGCTCATTTTGGTGAATGATGGCTTCAGAAAAAAAGTTATGACTAAAAGGAAAAGTGAATGGCAGAAATAGACTGAAAACCAAAACACTTGCAATAAAGGAAATATTATTTTAAAGAATGTGAACTGTAAATAAGAATTAGAGATAATCAAAACATTAATTAATTGTTCACTAATTAGTTGACACTTATTATGACCAGTTGATTATCTCTAACCAGAGCTAACCAGGCAACAGGGACTCAACTGCTCTGGTTCCATACACAACACAATCTATTTGTTTTGTCAGATTCAAACATTTTTTTGACCTACTGGCACATAATACTTTGAGCTGAGCTAAGGGTATGTCTTTATAGTCACAATGAAGGCAAATGTGAGCTAGCTGTAAATGGGTTAATGTGGCCACTGATAAGGTCTAGCTGTGCTAAAAAGGCTATGAAACTTTTCCAAGAAGAAAGATAAAGTAACTTTTTCATCTCTGTTTTACCACAGCTGGGCTGCTTCCAGTCCCTAAACTAGCTTATGCTGCTGTGTAAACATATTGTGTCTAAAGAAGATTTTTTAGTTAATCCCTAATTAACTTGTTAATAGTTAATGACCAAAAACCCCTTATACAAAAACATCCTGGAAAGGTCTGAGCACATGCTTTTCCCATCTCACATTTTCCACTTTTACCTCAACTCATCTTTTCTTTTCACACTTTTCTTTTTTCCTCCCTTAATTTTCCTGTTTCACACCAGCTTACTTGAATTGGCACTTTCAACCACATACATTTCTTATGAGAAAGAAGTTCACTATGATCAGAGGACCCAAAGCTGTGTTGTGGGAGGTGAAATGGATCCCTTTCTCAGGCATCTTGAAGCTCCAGAAGGCAACGTAACTGCGAATGAAAATACTGAAGCTGATACTTACTACGTTGAAATAGCCAAACAATTTAAATTTACTCACTAAACATACACTCCCATTCCAAAAACCTTGGATGCTATTCCAAAAAGCCCCATCTGGGAGGGAATTAAAAAAAAAATCAAAGTTAAAATCATAGCCCAGAGAAGCTACTATTCATTCCAATGAAGATTCAAGAACTTATCATCAAAGGGGAGGAAACCTCTTGCCTGTTTGTTAATGATACTGGAGCTCCAAAGTGTTGCAACCTACCCTTATCTTTAGGTTAATCACCTAAAAAATAATAATTTCTCTGCACTGGGGAAAGTGATATATTTAAACTCTTCCTCAAATAGTGCTTACTAGAAAGGAAAGTGAATTTATACTACTCCATGCATCATCAAAGAACAGCAATTAAGTGTCACAATACAATTCACAATATGAGTTTTAAATTCTATTTCCTTAGAATATTTCCTTAGAATCCATATTATTAATGCCGGGAATGTATAACAATTAATGAAAATATAATATCTCCCACCAATTTTTTTATTTTGGTTACTATATTTTAGTGTCTCATGTTGACAATAATTACAGTTTGAACTCAATATAGGAGTGTATTTTTGTTCATTGGTAAACACCAGACAAAATTTCCAGAAAGTCCACAATAATTAACTTTTATCAATCAGAAAATAGAACCAGATGTTTTTATGATGTCCAAACATTACACTCTTATGTCAAAATGTCATTTATGAGTTCCAGCTCTCTTCACAGTGTGATACTGAATCCACAAACCAGGCATAACACTAGCTTGTGGACAAAACCATCCACCAGTTTTTCCATAGAATCATAGAATGTTTGGGGTTGGAATGGACCATCAAAGATAATTTAGTTCAAATCCCCTGTTACGGGCAAGATGTGCTATGGGCAGGACCACCCTTCACTAGGTCAGGTTGCTCAAAGCCCTGTCCAACTTTGAACACTTCCACAACTTCTTTGCCTAGCCTGTTGTCTCACAACCCTCTACATAAAAGTTTTATTCCTTATGTCCAATCTAAATTTACCCTCTTCCAGTTTAAAACCATTGCCCCTTGTCCCGTTATGGATTTATGCACCCTTGCAATATAACAGGCTCCACCGCAGGATCCCACAAAAAGTCCAAGTAAAGGTTTCCAGTTCCTTTTTTATTAGTTCTCAGGTTACAGCTTGAGCTTAGCGCTACTAATGCTAACTGAGACTATTCAGAGAGAAGAATACAGTTAATCAAACTTATTCTATGACAATCCTGTCACTACAGGCCCTGGTAAAAAAAATCTTCCCATCTTTTTTATAAACTCCCTTTATTGAAAGGCTGCAATAATGTCTCCCAGAGCTTTTTTTTCTTCAGGCTAAGCCACCTCAAATTTGTCAGCCTTTTTTTCACAGGAGAAGTGTTCCAGCCCTCAGATAATTTTCATGGCCCTCCTCTGGACCCACTCTAACAGGTCAATGCCTTTTTTGTGCTGGGGACAAAAAAGACAGAGCTGGATGCAATACTCCAGGTGGGGTTTCATGAGAGCCAGAACAGAGTAGGAAAATAACCTCTTGATCTGCTCGCCATGCTCTTTTTGATGCAGCCCATGACATGACTGGCTTTCTGGGCTGCAAGTGCACATTGACGATTTACACCAAACTTTTCATCCACCAGTATCCCCAAGGCCTTCGCAGGGCAGTTTTCAATCCATTCCTCGAGTATGTACTTACATTGGGAATTTTAGTAGCCCAGGTGCAGGACCTTGCGTTTGGCTTTGCTGAACTTCATGAGGTTCACATGGTCCCATTCATCAGTATTTATGCTTATTTCTTCCTTTGGAATCACATGAATGATGGGAAGTGGCATCAGAGCACCACTTCAAGCAATGCTGCAGAGGCAATATGCTTAATTTGGAAATTCTTGCCTGTAATTATCAACAGACAAGAGACCAAACACCAGCACTTGCTAATCATACAGTTTTGCATCTGTTAACTATCCAGTTTGAAACTACTTTCTTACTCATTTCATGCCAGCTCGTGTATGATACTCCCAGTTAATATCATACTGCATTAAACTTACAAAAACTATTGTCTGGCATCAAGCCTTTTTGGCAACTCCTGAAAATATTTAAACTGATTTATTGCTTCTGAATATTGTCCTTCAGTATCCTGAATTAAAATTATTTAGCTTTATGAGTTTTAAGTATGAAACATAAGAGGACCATTGGAAATGACTTAATACAGTACATTTTCTCTAATCACTCACTTCCAAAAAGTAAATAAATATTTAAAAACTATTCTAAAAACTGTGACTGAAATGTATCTTTAACAATGCCCACAGTATGTCCTACCTCAATCCAAAAAAATACTGTTTCATTTTAAATTTAAGCATGTTGGTAAACTAACCCAAATATTTCAAATACTGAAGCAAAAAAAGGAGTATATTTTAAATAGTGTGCAGGGTAGGTGGTTATTCAAGTTCAAGTAAAATCTCTAAATCTTTCCTTTCTCTGAATTGGTTATCCAATAAAAGATGTTCTTAGAAAAGAAATGCGATATGGGCTTTTCTGACATTTGAAGTACTTTTGCTCCCAAACCCTTTTATAAAGGAGCTATTCAATGAAAGTGAGTTTTGATTCTATGTTTCATATTGCAGTACTGCAAATAATTGTGTGTTCAATAACTTGTCATAATATAAAATTACCAAAACTAATAAATGATTCATAGTTCTAAAAATATCCTGTTATAGATGAAGTTTAGTGGAGAGAATAAGCTTTATTTGCATTTAAAGTTAGAACAATATTGATGGTATTTAATGTTTCCTAACATGCAAAAATTTCTTGTTCCATTCTTTATCAAATAATAATCCTCTTAGTTAATAAAATGAGAGCTGCCATGTCAGTTTAAAACTTAAAAGAAACACAGAACTCCACGGAATCCCTTGGAATCACTTCCCAGAGTGATTCCAAAATTAAAATGCACTAACTCAGATACGCCCAACCACATAATAGTATAGATGTAAAGGTCTACATAAATGGAGGAAGACCTTGGAAACATCCCCCAAAGCCTTCTGTCCACCCTATTCTGCAAGCATGATTGACTGTGTCATGTTTATTGTTAGCCCATCTGGACAACAGGTGCAGTACTTAATGGCCACAGTGTACTTGACTATTGACTAGTGAATATTTCTGCACAACACAATAGGACGCAGAATGACCCCCAGGAAGAGACAGACTTCCTACCCAATTCTACGTTCAAAACCTCTCAAAACAAAAGGAAACAGTTTTTACCCTACCTGGAAGTTTGGTATAGAGCTTAAAGATACAACTCACATTCATCACATACTTAGTTTGCCAGGCTTCTACAGAGTCAGTTTAAGGAATAAAAAACCCGAGGTGTATGAATTTCAAGCTTGGGGACCTCTAATTACTTCATGCTTAAAGTTTAGCTACAAAACGTAGATAAATTGCTGCACTAAAACCACAGAAGATCCTCCACATGATTTGTGCCAATGTATCTAAAGCTCAGTGAAGCTGATCCCAGGGAGACTTCTCCACTTAGTCCTCAGAGAATTCATTTTGGACCCGTTTCTAATGAGTTTATAAAGGATTACTTGGATGTTTTGGTAAAGCTACCCAATAAATTAGTCAATCTCAAATTTTATTAGCCACAAAGCATTACAGCAGTCATACAGCTGAAGAACACTGAGGGAATTGAAGGCGTATTAGTCATTTATTTAGGCAGATAGCAGAGATCAGTACTCAGTACAGGATGTTAGTTGTAACATTAAGCTAATTGGCTAATAGTTGCAGCAGTCCTTAAACAGTTTTTGTACTGAGAGGTGTGACCCCTTCTTGAACCAATTTATGTAAACCCAGAGGGAGTCCTAAATTTATTCCAGTTTCATGAATGCATGGTCTGGATTAAGAAACCAAAAGTAAGAAGAGTATGCATAAAACCGACTGTGTAAACCAAACACCTAAAATTTACACGCTGTCAGCTTGAAAACTTTCTGTCTAACAAATTACTTGAGATAATAAATGTTTAAAATAAATTTAACAATTTGGTATTAAAAACATTCATATTTCATCCAGTGCATATTTCAGGGCTGTAGTTTTTTTCTTCTCAACCCTACCTTTGGCTATTTATCTACTTGCAAACTTTTATAGATGTGAAATGTTTTAAGAAGACCTTTGGAAATGGCCTGAGGTAATTTCAAACTTAACAGACCCTGTCCCACCAGAGCTCATTACAGTGCATTTTATAACAAAGTACCCTCTACTTAATTTTCAGAGCTTAGCCAAGCGTACTAGAAATGCAGCTGCATTAAGTGCAATTAATGGTATAATAAAAGCAGTGGAGGGCTGTTTAAGACCCAAGAACCAGCATTAAACAGGGAGTCCATGTTCTCTAACACTCAGTGATGTGTCAAAGTTCCAGAAGTGTGAGATTTCCAATGCTAGGGAAGGAAAATAAAAAAGAAACAGCATGTGATGTCAGGGAAAAAAGTCTTCTGTCCTTCAACAATCCCAAAAGGTAGACTAAAAGAGGATTTAAAAAATATTCCCTCCAGTTATGCCACTAGCATCCCCTTCTCTCTTTGAGCAGGAGTCCAAAACAATAAACTCATATTCTTACCAGCAAAGAAAACAGGCAAATTCAATTCCAGAAAAAGTGAGATTAATAGTAAGTGACTCATATAATACACAGGATGATCTGGTTTCTTAACTAACAAAGTTTACTTTCAAATGATAGAAAGGAAAAAGAACATTTTTGTGACAGGAAATAATATTTTATTTTAAATAAAAGTATTTTTTTTAAAATAAGTCACATCACAACTGGACTGTTGATTATAGAAGCTCTGCAACTATTAAGTATGGAATTATCTTTATAAGTGAATTATCATCCCTGGGAATTAAGTTAATTCTTGTCTGAAACTAAAGAAAGACCACTATGTTAAAGACAGAAGACAACCAACATCTCCTGACTAGTTTCTGATAGAAGTCAACTGACCTGTCACAAAGAAACTAGTTACTAAATTTTTCTATGTGGGACTAATATATTTTTTTGTTTGTTTGTTTGTTTGTAGTCCTGAACCTTATTTCCATGTATTTAACTCAATTATTTACTTTGGCAGAAGAGATCAGCTAATTCATGAGTTGGCCTTTTGATTCACAGACAGCAAGTGTCTTACAACCTGACTTTATGGCAAAATTTGGAAGTGCAAAAGCCCTTGATTACGCATGGCCTGCAGATATAGTAATTCATTTAGTATACACAGAGTATTAAAAAAATGCTTTCATGAGTGCTGAAGGTAGAAAAAAGTTGTGATTTTGTGCTCTGCACAAGAATAACAGATTTCTAAATTGTGAAATAAAAACAATTTTCAGTTTTCAGTGTATAAGTACTGTAAATACAAAACCAATAAGAAAACCCTCCAAACTTCAATGTAACTTCTCCCAATGAGGGATAAATGAAGTAGACCAGATTTTGTTTTACACATCCCTTTTCTAGTAAAAAAATACACGCTAACCATACATTGCTTATCTTTAAAGTTGATTTCATGTGTTAAGGGACAGAGATAACAAACAAACAAACAACCTCCTACATCTGTTATTTGTAGACTAGGCTGCTGGCAATTTCCATGTCAACTCTGGCTGAAAATCCTATATATGGACTTGGAAATAATCAACAGTATGTAGAAAGATAAAACCTACTTTGACAGTAGATCTTATTACTCTCAGAAATACACAGAAAAAATAAAACACATGCATTTTTCCCACTCACAAAGCATATGAATACATCTATTCCTGATATTATAGTTATCCAGTGCTATATTCTGAGTTGTGGAAACATTTCAATATATCATTGAGTGTTCTCTCTTTCCTGTTCCCACTGTTTGCTGAACCCCACACATAGGGGCTGTTCCTCCACCAAGACTGTTTGGCTGCTGACCTCAGATCTTTTTATTTACAGCATTCTGCTGCCTCATTCTTCAAAGTAACATAATTCTAAAACCGTCACTTCAGTATCACAAGAAAGTAGTTTATTTATATAGGCTTAAGTAAACTGCATAGAATATTTGATCATGTTATTTCAGTAGATTATTTAATTGACACTCATGTTTCCTACTACTCCCTATGATCACACAGTAGATAATGTACCTTTTAACATTGTATTTACATATACTATGATGTAATTCTGAAAAGATGTTAGCTACTGCTCAGTAAAACACTATAATTACTGCTGAAATAACCACAGTGGTGTGGACAGTGTTGACAAAATAAAAATAATAAAGCCTAGGCAAAGTAAGTATTAGTGGTCAAAATTTCTATAAAGACTAATAACTAAAACTGAAACAATGGGACTAGAAACTGAAATGTGTATAAGGTAAGGAGTTACTACCTCTGCCATTAAACCAAGAAATGATGATTTAGTTTGTCTAAAGATACATTCAACACATCACATCTTGCTGTTACCAGGAAAGTAATAACAACAAATAAAAGTGATTCTCTGGGAAATCACTTAGTGTTAGCAAACTATTGCAGAAAATTCAAAAATACAAATAAAGAAATCTCTCCATAATCTCATTCCAGTTTGGAGATGTCAAGGTGCACTAAGGAAATCAAGAGAGCTACCAAGATGAAAGGTATAGAATTTGAAGAGCAGTGTAGCTAGTGACAACCACAACCTTGAAAGCTAGAAGGAAGACCAGATAACTCAGTTTCCTTTTGGGAAACCTGAGCAGTTAGATCTCACAGAGCACTTGCAGGTAGAATAATAAAACTAATTTACCAAGGAAGAATAAACATTCATTTAAAAATATAAGACATGAAAGATGGAACGGCAGTTATTTTCTAAGAAAGGGAAACATATTTTAAGTAAGACAGCAAGGATTCCTACTACAATATTCATAAACTGAAAGAAACTAGATGTTGAGAGGAACTAGGAACTGGTGATGTGGCAGAACCTTTTTACTAAGCTGGAGTCTGAGTTGAGCTCATATTTCTACTTAAGAACTTAGACACACGTTGGTGGTCTCAGACCAGCTCTCGGTAGACAAGCATATGTCAACTACAGGGTGCTCTACACTGATTCCTGCAACAAGGCAGGGAAAACTGACCAGTCTTAGAAGCCAAACTCCCAAACCTGCTGATACTTCATTGCCAGGTTTGAATGTGTCTCTGAAACAATGAAGGAAAGAGCTTGTTAGAAGCGTCTGTTCTGATTCTACACATTTTTTTCCCTTGTAAAAGGTAGCTAGCTGTAAGGAACAGTTTACCTAACATCCTTTTGTAAGAAGTAAAACAAAATAGTCCAGAATAAGACAAAAATATTTTCAGACTGGCTGAATGAAAAGCTGTCAGGGGACTAACAAGTATGTTTGAAAATCTAAGTCAGTAGGTGTGTATTTACCAGAAGTTGAATTTGGTCGCTCCACCTCTTCTTTCTTGCCTTTATTTCCTCCCCATTAAGACTGTTTTGTAAAGTTTGTGCGTACCTGGTCATGGCTGGGGAGGTGAATACAAACTTCGCTGAAATGTCAAATGATTAATGTAAATTTCTACATAAGCTCACAACCACACACCATCCTCCCCAAAAAACCAAACCAAACTAAAAAACGGTCCAACCAAACCCCCCAAACAAACAAACAAACAAACCAGCAAACAAACCAACCAACCCTACACAAACTGGGATGCCAAATCACTTGAAAAACTTATTCAGGGAAGATATGGATTTGATGACTGTGCGAGGTAGTTCACTAACAGCAGAGATCTTACTTATCCAACTGCAACACAAAATAAATGTTGGCACAGAAAAAAAATTTCAGGGTTGAAACTAAAAATAAAAATCCAGGCAGATGAATAAAAAAATTAGAATGAATGAAAATACATTCCAGGCTTAAGATGGATAATATAATCTCAATATTCTTAATACAATGATGATCACTACACTGAGAACTAGGAACCAGGTCATGGTAAAGAATAAAAGAAAATTGTATTAATCGCAATCTCCAAAGGCAGGCCATAAAAGCCATATCACACACCCTGAAAAATAATTCATTAAACTATATCCCAGCTGGAAGTAGTGAAAAACAAACAGAATAAAAAGACACTAAGCAGCGGGGAGAAATAAACTTTATGGAACTGTCAAAGCATGAACAATAGGAGGGGGGAAAAAAAGGAAAGAAACAATAAATGTGTCTGGTTTATTGGTAAAATAGCAACATTAGGACAGACATGAGAATTAAATTTAAAGCAAAACCTGAGATAATGCCAAGGCTGAAGTATCAAAATTATCCTCCTGCAGTTCAGGACATCCAGTACTTGCAAATTGTGGCTTGGCAGTATCTCTCAATGAGAGAAACATCACTAAATGCTAATCACTCGTGGAACATCAGGCACATGTCTCATATACCCCAAGATGAAGTGAAAGTGAAAATGTCCACATTTCAGGATTGATTGATAAAGCAAAAGTATGCACAGGGCCTATATGGGGAAGAGAACACTTTCTCAGCTAGCTTGTCTCTAGGTTTGATCTAGTAATGAAAAGTAGTACTTTGTATAAACATTTCCAAGAGCCCTTTGTAATGTTACATACCTCTTTCTTTTTTTTTTTCTTTTTGGGGAACAGATGGGAGAAGGGAACACTATAGTAATGCATTCCACTGTATAATAGAGTTAAAAATAAGGAGGAACACCACACAATATATTCTGTTGAAAGAAATTAATACCAGCCACTTTGAGTCTTTGCTAGCTAAGCTTAAATAAATTTGTTCTCCACTTTTGGCTTTGTCAGTTTTTTGCACCCCAAAAGCTTGATTTACAATAATGTTTGTCAGTCACAGATTTTACAGGCTTCATCTGGAGCTGTGTTTTATCAGAAAAGATGAAAATGTGGCCCAAAGTGTACAGGCAGAGGCATTCAAAGCCACTGGCAACTTTGGAAAATTTCAGCCCATCCATCTACCAGGTTCTGCTGCAACTGATGGTCTTTATAAGCTGAGATGCCAGTATGTACATATGTACGTATATATAAGCAATGTACAAATAGTAGTGCACTGTAAATGTAAGTTACATCAATCTTTCCATTTGATTCTCAGTTAATTAATTTTTTTTATATTTTATATAGTACAGAAGGATGAAGAATTTTTCAGATGAGCTAGACGGATTATAGGTGCCTAGCTTTCAGTAAAACATCGAGGAAGCTGAGGCCCCAGATTGCCTCAGATTCTTTCATGTCACTGTTACAAAGTATTAAATCAATTATATTTGAACATAATTCATCCACCAGCCATTGACATATGACAAAACAGACCTTAAACTATGAATTACTGACTTTACTGAATGAAAGCATGTTTTTTCAATTAAAAAAAATGCTGTATATCCCGGATACAGTTTTATGGAGACTCAGTAAGGATCCATGGTAAATTATCTCACATAAGACATTAAGCATCTGCAAATGCCAAAGTCTTGGATGGTAATTCTTTCTCTCTCTCTTTTTCCCCTTTGACACCCTGAATCCCTACTCCATGTTATGGACTAAAAACCTGGAAATTATATCTTTGTAAAGGAAAACTTTTTCAGCTATAGGAATGAATAAAATTATATTTGACACATAAAAATTTCTTTCCTCCACCCTCCTTTTTATAACTGAAAGAGAGCCAAACTAATTTAAACCAAATCTGATTTAAAAATCCTGCTGAGCTGAGACTTTTAAATACTAAGTTTCAGCCTGGAGTGAATTTTTATGGCTGTGTTATAAACACCTGAAAAACAGCAGGTGCCATAGAAATATATACAGTTTGTGTTTTTATACGATTTCTTTAGTTTCAAAAGCAGATTCTAGTCAAAGTGAGGTTTTTTCCTAATTTTAACTTGTTATGGTTATTACAGTTCAAACAAAATGCTTACAAGCCAGAAGTAATTTGGAATGAACACACACGTACATATTTTATAGTTTACAAAATTATACAATTGATAAATTTAATACTTGGCTAAAATATAAAAAAATACTTCCATAGGAAATTCTGTGAATAGTGATCAGAAAATGAAACCCCTGCCAGAGAAAGTTGGTTAAGCATTTCTCAGTAGTGTATGTGTGGTACTTTAATGCACACTCTTAGAGTCCTCAGTTCCATAATAACTTCAAGATTCAGTCAAGTTCTTTTAAAAGAATAAGTACTCTTTCAAAAAGTGATAAAAATGCTCGTATTCTTTAGTTAAACATATGTGTTCTTAATCTTTCAGGCTTGAGAGTGTAACTGTTTGGAAGTACTCAGGAAAATGAATCCACACCAAGTAACTGTGAGAATGGAAAGCGGATTTGTCAAGTTATATTAGACTCTGCTGTCTGGACAATCTCATTCACATGTAAAATATTTTTGATACCTTTATATCTAATAAATTTAGGAAGAAAAATTAATTTAAAAAGTAAATAAAAATTATTAATCCTGAACAAGGGTTCGGCTGTGTGAATTAGTATCTTTAGAGCAGAGCAAATATGAACTTCACTTGCTGTTTGGCAGCTTGCATACACACACACACTGCAAACCAGAACAGTTTCTCTCTGAGTAAAAGATAGTCCTAACTACATGACATTTGCCAGAGAAAAAGCATACACTTGGATTTTCCCTGTGAGTCCTCTGATGCTATAGAAATTTACACCCCGCTTTCAGACTAACTTCTCTGCATCTGTCCATAACCCGGTGCGCTTTACAACTACATTTTATACTGAATTTTCCTGTATCTTCCTGACTGAATTGAGAAATTCTATTATTGGATTTTGAACAAATAAAAGACTATCTTTCTATTAAAACCAACATGGATTTCAAGTCCTGATTTTTAAAAAGTTTGCACATGGTTTTCCACTCACTACTTTCAGTTACAGATGTAGAGACTGTTCACATGCAAATGATTGTTCTTGAATTTAAAAATACTTGCATGAAAACTTGCATGTGGAAGTGAAATAACTCTGCATTCAATTTTTTGCATACATTGGTCTAAGTGGTCATCTTTAAGTTCCAGCGTACCAAAGCTTGTAAGTACAAACTTTTCTTGAAATGAAGCAGGCTGTTAGATGGAGCTACTTAGGAATTTTCACCTTTAACATGTGCTTCAGTGACTTCCTGATTAATACATTAGTAAAATTTCAACATATTTTAAAGGGATTTAGGAGCAGATTCAGAACAGTATTTGGGACATCTTAATCCAAGAGTCTTGATCCTCAAGAGCTCCGTTAGTTGCCACTTGAAATATCCACACACCTAATTTTCTGCCTCTCCATGTTTCCACATCACCAGTGCAGCTCAATGCCCATTTCACCCAAAGCCCATGGCTGCCTGCTAGAAGTGACACACTCAGGTTATGCCTTCTGGATTAGATACTGGCAATGTGTCAGCTGGCTGCTTTTTTTTTTTTTTTTTAAATAAAAGAATAAATTAAAAAACTACCATCAAAATGATTACTCAATAACCTATACAAGCAGTTGCCAGAGGAAAGAATGAAAGCATGGCTCCTTCTAGCAGATCATCAAAATTACCAGAGGGTAAGATTCATAGAAGAAAGCATCCCTTTAAATCCAAGGTCAGCCTGTTGGCTGGGAAAGTGGGGAGGACACAGTCTTCCAGTGAGGGAAAGAAACTTCAGTCTTCCCAGCGAGAGAGTGGGAGCCATCTCCAATCTCCCAGTAAACAAAGCAATCAGTAGCTGAAGAGGCCTGGGAAGATGCTGCTCATTCTTCTTCCAGCAGTTTGTTATTCAAAGAGACATGAAAAAACCTTTCCAAAGCTTCACTTTGGAGGTGGTTTCTGTCAGAAGGCACTGGGCTCAGCAGGAGAGGTTGCCTGGCCATGCTACGTGACTGCTGCCCTCGGTGCTTCCTTCGGGTCTAGCACCACCCGATCCACCAGCAGCCAGGACACCATCTGAGAGGCTGGATCGGCAGCAGGAGAAGCCCAGGCTAACACGGCTCCTGAGGTTGTTGCCTTCACCTGTACAAGTGACAGCTGAGACACTTGCTCAGCTGCACCGGCACTCCCACACTTCACAGCCTGCTATTTTAAAGCAAACATGCAAAATTTAAGTCTGAAAGAGTCAGGCTAGAAACTGCAGCTTTATGCAGGCTGTGCTCAGTATCTGTCCACCGAGAGGAGAATGAACTGTTGGAAACCCAAGCCTTCACACCGAGAGGGGCCTTAGTGTCAAACTAATGTAATGTGAGCCATAGAGACACATCGTACGCCCTCATTTCCAGATAAACGCAGTATCCGGGAAAAAACAACATCGACACGAGCGCCAGGATTATCGTTGCTGCTCAGGCAAATCCAGCTGGGTCGCATAATGAACATGTTAATACAGAAAGAGAGGTAGCCTACACAAAATGGATAGGTTAATAAAGTCCTTCTTATTACCTTTCTCTCCCTGAGTTTGTCTTTGATGTGCCATGGGAAGGCTGAAGAGAGTGATTGCCACTGGGGATTTTGAGAAAAAGTAGCCTCTGGCTTAATACAAAGCCTAAAGATTAGGGTAGAAGTATGTAGACTAGGAGAATCTGCTAGCTAAACATTATAACATGTTCATTTTCATTTAAAATATGCAATTTCTTTCTTATTAATTCCATTTCCTTCAAGAACGTTCGTAAGTTACCAGATGCAGACATTGATGCACTAATAGTAAGGGAAGAAAAAGCACAGAAATTTTTTATCAATGAGATTGCTATTTGAAGGAACACAAAGATACTTCAGAATATAATAAAATCATTAGTACACACAATATTATGTGGTTTGATGAATGGTAAATTTTAAGTATTCCTCCAGAGATACAATTTGTCAGCTCAAAACCATCATTAGTGTGAATCATTCAGTTCTCATAAGGCTTAAGGGCTGCTTGCTGGTTGCTTAAACATGCATTTACCTTCAGGTAAATGAAGTAACCTAAGGTTACTTCATCCAAAAAGGGTTGCCTATAAGGCAGTAGCTAAGCACTAACAGAATGTTTTGCTAAACAGGAGTGGTTTAAGCATTCAATACTCTGCTGTATCAGGACTCTGTTCAGCATCTGCTGCTGTGCTGGGGGTTGATGGTACAGTAAACCCAGGTCTATCCGTTCTACCAACACACTGCAGGCACATGACAGAAGGAATTACATTAGTACAGACTCCTTCTGCAGAACCACCTCTGTTGACAAATCTTTTGAGTATTTATTTTAACTCTCAGATTTTGTTCAGGAATGTCCTGTCTTACTCCAGCCAGCATGAAGTTTGTGTAAAAGGACAAAGCATTAATCTTCTGAAGAGCCTTTGACTAATCCAACAAAAATGGGATTGTGCATCCATGCCTAAATTAATACAAATCTATGGTACTGTGCTGATATTAATAATTAAATATCAGTGTTTGTTGAACCACAGCCCAAATGTATTTCCTCTGCAAAGAAACTACTTCATTTTGTTGACAATAAATAAATGTTGGCCCTCTGCACCCTTAGACCCTATGTCTTATTCTAAAAAAATTCAGTTTAATTTTCCATTTCTCCATTGCTTATTGAGAAACAGAAACATATTTACATGCAAAATTAAATGACAGAGCACTCGTCTGGCAAGAAAGACTCCTTTTGTTAAATATTGTAGTTGCCTAATGGAAAGCCTCTGATAATTTTTTTTCACCTCCCTGTGCCTCAGTTTCTACATCTTTACCACAGAGAATTTGCCTGCCCCATTTTGAAAGTTTTTATAGATGGCTTATTATTTAATCTCAGTTAATATCTCATCTGGGGCTAGTAAGTAAAAAATAATGGTAATTTTTCAACCAAGTTATGTATCTATAAGAGATAAAGGATAGCTTTTATAGCAAAAGATCAGGAATTGTTTTATAATGCTTCTAGTTTGTATTAGAACAGGAGTTATAACTTTTTTTAAACCCACTTATCTTTGGATTGTATTCCTAACAAACATTAAAATATTTTTTTTCTGAAATAAAGAATAGCCTGACCTATTTTACTTACTACTCTTGCAATCACAAGAAAAAGGAAGTAACTTTAAAGACTGCAACAATTTGGACTACAAAATATTCATATGTCTTTTAAGTCTACTGGGAAAAAAACCCAAACTAAACCAGAAATCATTATCAAATATGCTCCACATGTTAAAAACTGTGCATTGATAAGTTATTACTTATGTTCTATATACCCTCATCAGCCACAATCATTCATACTTTTCCATAAGCCTACAGAAAAGTCATAGCTCACTATGGCTCAGCTCAGATAGTTTACCATAGAATAAGTTTAAATTAGAAAGCAGGCTCTGGAAACTCTTTTGAGACTGACTCCTAAATGCTGCTGACCATGAGAACTTACCTGCGCAGTGCTAAACTGCACAAAACTCAAAACAGAGAGGAAGGACAGCTTGCCATGAAAATATGAGCTATTTTCTTATCCCTGTAAGGATTTCTATAGTTGCTGCAAAGCAGATTGTGCTATCATACAGAATAGCACCCTGCATTCTTGCAGTGCTTACCATCCAGGAATTTAATTGATTACTAGAAAACTAGTGTGCATAATTAATATATTTCACACATGAATAA
Source organism: Callaeas wilsoni (assembly GCA_013398955.1). Lineage (NCBI taxonomy): Eukaryota > Metazoa > Chordata > Aves > Passeriformes > Callaeidae > Callaeas > Callaeas wilsoni. The sequence continues at coordinate 172,721 of VWPU01011633.1, read as the reverse complement.
ATGAAGGTACAGAGAGATGACTAAGACTAATTCTGAAAGATCCCAAATTCATGAAATTTTCCATGTTGAGGCTTAGACAAGTCTTGTTTGGCACTAGTGCCAAGATCGAAGATCTTCTGTTCCCGGCTCATATACTCATGCTTTGTCAACACTTCCAGTCTATTAGTCAGTGTCTAGCGTAAGCCAGGAAAATCCTACAACACCTAAAGACAGTAATTTAAGTCCAAGAAACCTCCTAAACCTTTTTTTAAAAATAATGTTAGATTGATTTTACTCAAAGGAAAAACAAAGAAACAAAAAACCCCAACCAAACCTAATGCTCACCTCTTGCAATCTGTACAAGACTAGCATTGGCAAAGTAGCAAATATATATATATATATATATATATATATGAACAACACAAGTAATTGAGATTACATTAAGCAACATGAGAATTAAGTCATAAAATGGGAAACCTTAATGGTATGTATTAGACAAGCACCAAATAGCAAAACAATTTCAAACAGAGCTTCTAATTTTGAGAAATTAGTATCTGTCCTGCCTATGCACACAGTAACAAAAATATCAGTCTTATAAGTTACTTCAAAGTAATTGAGTGATTGTAATTTTTTTGTTTCATTATTCAAATAATTTGTTTTCAGTAGAAAAAAATATAAACTGTATAACCTATCCAAGAAGAGACAGGGACTATCAAGTGATTTAGGTCACTAAGCTGCTTAAAACTCCTTCATCTGTTGCTTTTCTGTCTGCTTTATTTTCAGTTGCTTCAATGAAAATAGTGTAAAAAGTCATGCCAGTATTAATAAATCTATATTAATTAGAACTGACATGGCATTGAGTTTTTAGAACACATTTGAAGCAGTATATGCTTCTGGAACCCTGACAACTTTTTCTTTTCTTTCATTTAGTGGGAGTTCTCCAAAATTATTTTAAATGAAACAGCATTTCAGCCAAGAATGTGTCCCAAAGTCCAATGCAGCAGGCCTTGTGGAAGGAAAATAGGGGAAAGAGAAACATAATTAATATGTTCAATAGTAAAAAAATCCACTTCTGATCATTTTGATAGTAATGATAATTTCTAATAACTTGGTTTCTGCTGATGTAAGAGAAGCAATGAATTTTCTCACCTTTTGATGACTATTCCTAAAACTGCCTTTAGTGGTTTTATGTCTTAATAATAATGCACTTATTTTCACAGTTAAGTGTGTTTATGTAGCTACACTAGTCTAAGAATAAAAGCAAAGCAAAGTTTGTAGGAAAATGGCAGTGAACCTGAAAGCATGATAATTTTTTCTCCCGAATTTATCAGCTGTTGTAAACATAAAGCAACATTGAGACTATTACAATAGCCTTTTCCAGCTATCTAAGGAAAACTGCAAAATGTTTCAGTGACTCTTCTACTTCTTTTACACTTTGCCCACTTGTGTTGTTGTCTGATTTAAGCTTGAATTAATGCGGATTGCCTGAGGGCTTGTACACTATGCAGTTTGCATGCATTTCCAAATCCCTTGTGAACTTCATAAGTTTATGCCACAGCTACAATGACAATTGCTTCTTTGAAAGCAAAACATTTCTCCTCACTCTGTCTTTTCCTTCCTTCTTCTTTTTGGGGTGTTTGGAACACCTAAGCGCCAGGAAAGATGAACGCAAAAGGCAAGTTATGCGGCACGGCCTCTTGTCCCTCCTGGAAAGATTCCTTCAGATGAGGTAGAAGGCAGGCTGTGATAGATGGTGCCCAGGTCAACCTGTTATCTTGGCGTCCAAGCCCTAACGGAACAGTCTGACCAACTAGTGAGCAGGCACAATGCCATCCAAGCATATGGACGTGAGTACACGCAGCCAAGTGACCATGTAGGAGAATCAAATATGTTTGCTGAGGGCAGAAGTCCCAGTCTGAAACATCCAAACAGCTGTCTATCCTGAAGTTTACATGCCTGTGGTTAAGGGGATGTGACATAGCTAATCCAGATTTTGGCTAGACTCATTTTAAAATACAAAAATTAGCTTTCTTGGCATGAAAGGCATTTTGGGTCCTAGATATATAGCAGTGTCTTCAAAAGAGTATTCCAAATTAATTCCCACCTGACATTTTGGAATTAAGCTATGTTGTGAAACATCCAGTGTGCTTTCTATGTATTTACTTGCATACAGTATTAAAGAAATACAGAACATTCTTTTGTGTAAGTTATTTGTTTTGCATCCTCAAATGTACATCAAGAAAATAATTTTAATACTGCAATTCCATATAAAAAGGGAGAGTACTTTCTTTATCAGGGCTACAGTAGTACAAAAATCCCACTTATAGCCCTGTTTTTCCAGCAGGCTCTGAAGCATTAACTTTTTCAATTGGAAAAACAACTCTTTCTACAAATTAGAAAACAAAAAATCATTCAAAACTATTCATCAATAAAATGATTTAACATAAATGCTACTGAAATGTACACTGCTACTGAATTGACATTATGAAATCCTGTATCTTGGAGATTTCTTATATTTTAATGCTGCTTTTCAATACTCAGTGATTATAGATGTACAAAGAGATTACCTTTATTGTTTATGGCAAAGAGAAGCATCATCAAAAGTACCACGTTTATTGCTGATAGCAAACAGTAAGATGTTCAAAAGTGATTAAATAATTCCATAGCCTGAAACTAACTTTCCCAAGTAAAGGAACTATCAATTGCAGATTCACAAAAAGTACCTCATCTCATTGGAATCAGTAGATTATAGGGATCTAAATATATTTGAATATTTGGGACTGAAGCTGAAGAATCACTGAAAGTAAGACACACAGGGTAATACATTGTAAACTGATTTTTTTAGATATTTTATTCTAAACTTCAGACAAGTGTTGTGCCAAGAGGGAAAGAACATTCAGTCTCCATTACAGAAAAAAGTGAGTTTGTATGCAGCCTCTTTCAATACTTGGATTACCTGAAATTGAAGGAGTTACAAGTACTGTAAGCAGCTTTCATGTTCCACTAGGAAACCGAGCCATAAAAATACAAAACAATAGATCTAAGGTTGCTTGTTACAAATTTTAGGGCTTTAAGGCCTGAAAATTATCAGTATGATTTAGAGAAATATTTTAGAAGCCTGGTTAAACAAGATCTCAATGTGATTTTTATGCAGGTTAGAATTGTGTTATTATGCAGTACAAACAACAACCAAAAAACCCCACCAAAAACCCCCAAAACAAAACAAAGACCCTCAAAAAGAAAAAGCAACATAAAAAAATAAAAAAACAACAACACCAAACCCACACACTTTTCAGCACACAGACAGCAATCTTTAACACCTCATCATTTTGAAGAACTGGAAGTATTCTAGTTTCTTACTGTGGTCAATTACATCACTCACATGTAAATGGGATGTTTTTGTCGCTATATGCCCTTTAAGAATACATATTCAGCAAAAATCTTTTTCTTTCTGCAGCAAATACAACTAATTCCACATCACGAAGTGAGAAAAATCTCTCCTTATCTTTTTCTAGATGCACAATTAAAATAAAAAAACCAAACACAACCAAAGTCACATTTTCTTCAAACTTTAGCCACAAAAAGTCACAGTAAATACCTAATTCTGGATGTGTTTCTTTTAAATCAAAACTTAGCAGCATATGTTTAAATTGCCAAACATGAGATTTGACGTTTGGATTAAAAACCAAAATTCCTCAACACTGGACTGGGTAGCAACCAACTGTTCTGATCCCTGTTTAAGGGTTTAAATGGAGTGATGTAGAGCAGAAAGAAACCATGTGCAATTCAGATTGACAGCATTTATAGAAAATTAAACTGCTTGTGATTCTTGGAAGAACTGTGATCATATTTTTAGTGTAGGCTAAAACTGTAAATTTCAGATTATGCTCAAAATTTGACATCAAAGGTGGTTCAGATATATGGCTACAGTAAAGTTTCATCCCTTCTAAATGTGCCTCCACTGCAAGGGTAAGTAAAAAAATCGTCAGAATTTATGCACAAGGCTATACGAATAATTTTCTTGCTTCAGTCTCCAACTGCTGCAACCCCTTATCACAGAAAAATGAAAAGCTATCCCAGTCCAGACGAAAAAAAAAATTTCACTTCTCTCTTGGGAGAATCTAAACTCAAGCTGTGAACTATTCTGAGTTCAGGCAGTATCTACTTCCTCTGTTGACACTATTGGATTATGTATAAATAACTGAACACAGGGAGCGAGGATTCCCCTATCCTGACAAGTTTCCTTCACTCTCAAGATTAAAAAAAAATTCTTATTCTTGCTCAGTTTCTCAATGACTCTGAGCCTATTTCTTACAAAACAGAATATCTCCAAAACAAAGATTCCAAGAGGAAGTCTCTTTGAGCTTATATGCAGGCCACTTACCCGAGAGGAGCAGAACTTGCATGCAAATTCATTTGGATACCTGATGCAAAATTGCTTATTTGCAAAATGTTTTGCAGGTACTTAAACAGACCTTTTCAGAGGACTTATAAAAATATTCTTACAAAGATCTTCTCAGCTCTTTCTTATCCATATTGCTTATTGGATACACAGTTCTGCGAGGAAAGTGGGGATAAAATAACTATTGGTGTTATAAATTCCATTATAAACTCCTGTAACTGCACGGTGGAAGATTTCACTAGACACTGAATATCAGCAGCAATTACATCGCAGAACTGAAGAGCAGGAAGATTTTTTAAATTGCTCTTTATTTAGCAAGACTATCATGTTCTCTCATTAACCAATATAAAAATGAAAGTAAGTACAGAACAGTGAATCCTAAACAGATATATTTAATATTTTCACCAAAGGAACACTTATTAGACTCTTCACAATATCACATAAACACATGGATTTAAATCTGTTCAGAACTTCTGCAATTCTCTTTGTCTTGCATACACCTTCACCAATTATTCTTACACAATAAATAATGTATATATGGAGTCCTTCCATGTTTTATACCACACTTCATAGGGTAAGAGGCAGTCATAAGTGTATGAAGCTCAAACTGTGAAGCTGGCTTCCCCAGGGAGCCTCCAGCCTCATACAAGGGAGACATAAACAAACACGGTCAAAACAGGGTACAGGGAGATTTTCTGTCTTTTTCAGTTTGGACTGAGAAAATATGAAACTATCTGTCCAAGTATTGTAAATTATAAGAATTAGCGATAAAGTTTTTGTGTTTTGCTGAGTTGTAATTGAAAATTAACCAGAAAACAAAATAAATTAACAGGCTGCTCCAGATATTTGTGAAATCCTACAATGAGAGTAAAGAGAAGAGGTTCTGAGGTAAACTTTAGAAAGATATGAAGACAACACAAAGTGAACTGCTTTCTATTAAACTCTGAAAAGCCAAGAGGAAATGACAAAGATAAGTAATGGAAAAACCAAGACTGATCATGGAGTGGAGGGCATAGATGCAACATAGAAAATCTTATATGCTGTTGCTTTTGTGGGGGTCAGAAATTTTAGATTTAAATTAGAGAACAGAATGCCACTAAAGAGAAAAAAAAGAGACCAGTTTCTAGAAAAAAAAGAGACTAAGCACAGCCATGATCTTCAGACTTCCTGATGTTTCAGTAGTGGACACTTAAAAACTTAATAAACCTTAGAAGAAAAGTAGAAAATTGAAGCTATTGTGGAATACAGCTTGCAGTTCCTTAGGAGGCTTTTCTGCAGGCAGAGAAATAATCCCATTCTGCATCAGTTTTCAATGCTATGCAAGGCACTTCAGTTTTTACCTAGGCAGTTCTTTATAGTATGTGCTTTGACTACTTCTTTGGGCATACTTCTCTCAAACTCTTACCTTGCAGTAAGAGGAGTGCACAAAACACTCAGCTGGCAGCAAACAGAAGAGAATCCAGGAGGAGATAGCCATTCCCCAAATGGATTCAGCATGGATCAACACAGTCTAATTTGCTGACCTTTTGGCTGCCCTCTACAACTTATTTATCTACTGAGCTTTCCCCTGAGATAAGAGGCAATTTTGATCTTTAGAGCTTCAATGAAAGAAAATTCCTCATCAATGCATATATTGCTTTTTCAGCTCTGCCTTTATTTAGTATAATTATCCTAAGGATAAGAGCTATATAGTATAAATTGAAAACCAGTGTGTAATAAGGAGAGAAATTCCAGAAGCAGACTTGGAAAGCACTTAAAATCCTCTAGGACAAATGAGTACATAAGCAGCGTAGTAACCTGGTTGTTCTGGGAATAGACTTAAAAGTATTACAAAAATTACACCATGTTTCTAGAACATGGTGTCTTTTACAGTAGGGTTCCCCCTGTTCCTCTCTCCTTTATAAGTGAAAAAAAGCTGGTAGTGATAGACACTTTACTATTTGTGTTTTAATTTGCTAACAGGAACACGCTAACTTTCCAAATTACAGACAAGCAAATTAGTTTTATCCAGTATACCTGCATTTCCTTCTCTGCTACATGAGTAAATCTACAAGAGCTCCACATGCCATGAAGGACCTCGAAAATTTATATCCTTTCACACTCATTTCTAAATTCACAACTTGATAACATTTAATCAAGTGATTTTTCAATAGGACTATTTTGTATAGAAAATTTGTTTTCAGTTTGGATAATGAGCTATGTAAAAATGCAATAACCTAATATAAAAAGGTTAATATAAAAAAAAAAGGTTTTGCAAACCTATATATTGGTTTCTTAAACTCTGAAGGAATTAAATTTCAGAAGATTTTCAAAGAGATAATATTAATTGTTGTGTACTACAAATAGAAATCTTGAGGTGTAACCCAACTGATTCCTACAAAGGATTTCTCAGAAGACAGATAGCAAAATCTTCCAGTATTATGTGTCAAACCAAATCACAAGATGATTTTCCTTCCTCCTCCAGAAAGGCATTGTATTTACTCAGGTGATAATTATTTTTTTAAAAATTACAGATCCAGAATTTCTGGACTGCATAGACTATTATTCTATGAAGTCTTGAATTGTTGGAAGCAGTTTTCTACAAATACTATGGGACCTGCAGGTGCCTGAAGAAACAAAACAATAAAAAAACCTCACACCTTACAGTCTAGTCATGATTATTTCCTTCTTTCCTTCATTCCTTGCATTAAGGTGGAAGGCCTTGGTAAAAGAAAAAGAGCCATCAGTTAAAGGTTGTCTTGGTAAGAAATCTATTTTCTATGTACATTCCTCATCCAGGTTCATAATTTCCTATCCTGACTTTGCCTTCAATTCAACAGAAATTAATTTCTTCTTTCCATCTTCTACAGCACGTACAAGACCATGCCGTAACTCCTATTCCCTGTAATTTCCTTTTTTAGTTCATTCCCTTGACTGTTCTCTGCCAAGCCCACCTCTCCTCTGCAGAATGTGCTGTGTACAGCGTGAGTTTGCCACTGGGGGTGGAAGTGCTGATCGTTTCTCTCTGAGCACTGGCTAAAGCAGTGGGTTGCATGGCATCGTGCTCCCAATCCACTGGTAACACCTTCTTTTTTTGTATCTCCTCCAGTGCCTGACTTTTACACTGTCCTTTTAAGCTGGATACCATCCAAACTTTTAGTTGGGCTTACGTCTCATTGAATTCCTTCTCTAGAACAGAATTCTCTAAGATTATTAATTGCATTCACCAGCTACAGAAGAAATACTGCATACAGGTATGGTGTCCCCAACATAAGCAGGGCATGGAATGCTTGGAGCAAGTCCAGGGGAGGGCCATGAAGTTGATAAGAGGATTGAAGCACCTCCCTTATGGAGACAGGCTAAGAAAGTTGGGGCTGTTCAGCCTGCAGACAAGAAGGTTGCATGGAGATCTCACAGCAGCCTTCCAGTATCTGAAGAGGGCTTACAGGGAAGACAGAGAGGGACTCTTAATCAGGAACCACAGTGATAGGACAAGGAGTAACGGGTACAAATTGAAGGATGGGAAATTTAGGTTAGATATTAGGAAGAAATTTTTTACTGTGAGGGTGGTAAGACACTGGAACAGGTTGTCCAGGGAGGTTGTGGATGCCCCAGCCCTGGCAGTGTTCAAAGCCAGGGTCGATAAGACCTTCAGAAACCTGGTCTAGAGGGAGGTGTCCCTGCCCAGGGCAGCAGGGTTTGGGATTAGATGATCTTTAAGGTTCATTCCAACACCTTAACATTCTATGATTCTATGAAATGTCCTGCACAAATATTTGAACTGTAAGCTTCAGCACAGATCTTTCTGCTCAGTTCCTCCATATCAGCTTATCTTTGCTCACCTCTCCTTTTATTTGCACTCTTTTGTTTTTCATCACGTACGTAATACTACAACCACTATAATACTGTCGTATAATATTAAAATGCAAATATGACTTGAGGCTAGTATAGGCCTATTGACTGGGGTCATTCTGTTCTGCATCCTCCTCTAAGATCACAGCAATGAGATGAGAAGATATTTTCTAGCTCATAAGTTAATAAACACATACTGTCTTAGACTATCTACTAGGTAGGAAATGGATCAGACTCGTGTGCTTCATCTAGTCACTGTGGCATCTTATGTATCCATACATATTCGCATGATGGGCAAGATCCATCAGCTCTTGGGATCTCCACCTGCTCTTCCATACATCACTTGAAGTTTCCAAGTCTAAATCTTGGAGCAAGAATATGAGGTGTGCATCTGCATGGAGAAGTTAACCTTTTGACATGCAGCAAATGTGCCAGCTTTGAAGCATCTGATTTTAAGCCCTAAAAATAGCAAAGACTCTAGTCTTTGGTGGCTAATTCTTATATGGGTTTTGGTTACTATGGTGTTTGGACATCAAATCATTACCTTGAGAGAAAAACAATAGTTTGCTGATAAACTGTAATTTCAGACAGTGGCATTAGGTACACTGGAGAAATTTAGGGACGGTGAAGTTATCAACTGCAAGTTCAACTATAAAAAAGAACCTCATAATTAACAATATTCATCTATGACTGAAAATTTTGTTTCTACTGTCACTCAATTACTGATAACCATGGAAATCGGAATCTCTAATATTTCATTAAGTTTTTTATCTGTATGAAATATTATAACATAACTCAATTTTTACATGGCATGAAGAAATTAAAAAAAAACCCCACAGATAAATCAGAAGAGTCTCACACTAATAAAACAGGGTAGCTTTGACACTATTGCCTATTCAGACCATGAGATGATACTATTTAGGGTATATAATACTGAAAGGGCAATCTGATAATCACACTAGAAGCAATTTCAAACCATACTACTGCTGAAAAGTCAATTTAACTTTCCAGCTTTATAAGACTTTGTTATTGCTATTGTTAATTATTTCTCATTTAATGGGAAATTGGCAACAAGGTCCCCAACTGTCATTTTAAATCTGCAATAATATCATGTGAAGCTTTTCGTCCTTATTCCCAAGTCCTGGATTATCAGAGCTAAATGGCAGCTCCAGCATTACAAAAGCTCAGGGGCAGGTACTGTTACACAAATTGCCAATTCAATTAACAGTGTGTAAATGCTCCACTGGCAGGCTGAGGGAAGGACAGCCATTTTGGCAAGTGTCATTCCTAATTTATCAAACTGTCAAACCTTCCACTCAGGTGCCTGCGGTCACTGTCTGCCTCTTAATGCTAAGTTGTAAAGCTGCAGGAACCATTCTTGTAGCTTGACAAGGCACAATACTCAAAACTGATTTTAAAATCAAATGTACAGTTGTCTTAATTATTCTCAGTATAAATGATGTTTTAATTACAAAATCAGAGTGGGAATATTCAATCAAGATCCAAGATTACATTTATATACAAGAAGATGGGCCGATCAAAGCCCGATGCCTAGCCTCTTTTCAGAGATAGCTATTCAGTTTTTCTTAGTTGGTGATTGCCTCCCTCCCTCAGCTACTGTCCTTTAAGGTCTTTAATCTGATGCTGCACTTGGTTCTTACCAAACCACTGTGTCTATTAATGCTTTTCAGGGGAAAACCCCAAAACATTGCTTTCATTTTCACAGGCCTTGCTCTCCTTCCTCCAGCAGGCACGACCAGTCACTTGATTTAAGAATTTTTAAAAAGTCTTTTTAAAAAGAGAAAAAAAAAAAAGAAAAAAAACAGGTTAGGAGGGTCTTCTCTAAAAGAGAAAGGCTAAATAACCTCACACTTAAAGGCCTTCCCTCATTTTTTTTTCCTTGAATTTTTTCCTTGTGTCAATAGAAACAGCATACAGAAACGATTGCATATGCAGATCAGAGCCCCTGCAGTGAATACATGCACTGTGCAGTTCACTGGTGCCTGCAGGATAGCGCTTGAACAGTACCCCCCTTATGTACTATGGGGGGGATATTACATCAGAGCATCTGTAAATGTTTGCTTTTGGGTTGAATACCTGCCGAGAGAGAGCTGTGGAATGTTTCACTTACATCAAGTTTAAATAGATATGACCATTTTGAAGAAAAGGAAAATGGAAGTAGAAAAAAAAAAAATGCAGAAAATTGTTCTTTCAGTGTATTGTTAGGAAAAATGTTAGTAAAAATGAACAAAATTTATGGCACAGTAACAGCAAAGAAAACTCATATTGGATTAGATGAATGTGTTCTGTAATCCATCTCTGGACATCATGGGCCAACAGGAGATGCTCCAGAGAGAGAGAAGAAATCCAGGATAAGTAATTATGTGGTAGATAACATCAGCTATAGTATGCTGTTTACAATAATTAAGTTTAATGAAAACTTGTATTTATGTACATCTTCCAAAGTGATCGATATTTTTTTGCATGGTAGCTAATTTGATATATAGGTATTATTATCATAGCATTAGGAGTCTGAATACGTTTTCTTGTTATATATGACAGCTGTAGCCTTTGACTCAATTCTACGATGTCACTGCAAGTTCCTAATCATGTATTTTGTGAAAGAATGTATCCAGATAGTAACAGAATTCAATAATGGTATAACATCTTAGAATGCTGCTTAATTCTTTTCAGAATTAAAAAATAATTCTTACAATGCCTTCAATGGACCTGGTAAAAAAACCTGTATTTAGTATTCACAACATTATTTTTTCATCCATATGATCATAAGTGTGAATGAAGAGAGTGCTCTGGAGCACAAGACGACCAGGAATGAAACACTGTTATGCTGAAAGAAGAAGAAGGAATTTCATACTTTGGTAGAAAACAACTATTTGAACTGAACTTGACTTCTAAACCTTTTAAGGATTGGCTCTAAATCAAGCCAAAACTGTTTATAAAGCTCTGCTAAATATTTAAGACTATGGACTTCATCCACTGCCCCATAAAATAATTGGGACCATCCTAAATCCTTTAGTTGCCCTATTGCAGCCATATCTACATGAAAAGATGGATCCGTAACTGGTTCCAACACATGAAAGAAAAACAGCCAGCATTTGAGAGTGATGAGGTAGATTATTTCTGTCACTTAAATCACTTTGCATAATTTCACAAGAGCACACAATTAAACTAAATTTTTAGAGGAAATGAGGAGACTAAAAATAGAGAACACGATTCCAACAAAGTTTCAAAACAAATGTATGCTTTGAAAATCCTGACAGGCACTAACTTTTGACACTCTCATATGTGAAACATATCTGCACAGAACTGACTTTCCTCCATAGCAAGTTGTCTCTTGGTAATATTATTATTGCTACACTACTTACTTTTTTTCTGCTAGTGGTCTTTTGTAAATCTAACTCATTTGGAATAACATCATACAGTCTGAAAGCACACACACACTTCTTTTGAACTTGAAAGTGTGAGAAAGAAGAGGCAGGACAAACCAAAATGTTAATCCAGCAAAATAAAACAGAAGCTCCTAGGGCTATACACTGGAAACTTTATCATCTCTATAGATTTTGCATAAGAGTTCAGGAAACTACATGTGAGAGCTGAGGGTGAAAGGATGCATATTGCACAAGAGGCATCAAGTGTGACCTAAAGAAATACTGAAGTAAATATAATATTACTAAAACAGTTTCAGACTCAAATCTCTGATAGACATTTCAGTTTTCTAGAACTGAAAGTTGTTGAATGCAGAATATCTTCTCAATACCAGAGAAAAAAAGTTTAACCATTTAAAAACAAATTCAATATTTTTTGTGTCCCCTGTAAATCCTAACTCTGTAGGACAAAGCAGCCTATAAAGCTTAAGTAATTCCAAGCAGTTCATTTAAAAAAAAATAGGCAAAAAAAGTTAATAAATAGTTTTGTATCTATGAGATTATTCCAACTGAATTTTGGTTCAGAATATCAATATAGGTAGTGCTGTGATTCAGTAAACCTGTGTCCTGTAGTTTGAACTGTGCAAGAAGTTGAATCAATCTGTATCATAATCACGGTTCAAATGATAGATTGTTTCTGGGTCTAAGTTTCTTCAGTCAAGAATATTTTGCAGAAGAGGAGAATGAGTACTTTGAGAGATAAATCCAATAGACATAATAATTCATATGCATTTAATCTGATCTCCATGCATTATAAGACTTTACTACTGCATCAAGAACAGCCTTTGTAAGAAAGCAATTCACTGTACTGAGAAGCCTCTCAGCCACTGGGGAATGATTATCAGCTTCCACATACAGAAATGCCAGTTAAGGGTGTGGAAACTGTAGGCATTGAGACTCCAAATATCACTTTGGAGACAGAAATTCCACACTGATTGTTATCCAAGGACCACATTGTTTATATTAGCAACTAGTGCCAAATAATCTTAATCCAGACAGCATGTGGTATCAGAGTTCAATGGTGATGTATGTTCTGTACTCATCAGTTCTATACTGATGAGTTTCCCAAGCCAGTTTCAGAGCTTTGAGGGCAGTCTAAGGCCAGCTGAGGAGCTCACCGCACACTCATGCCCAGCGTAGACATGCTCTTTGTCTCTTTCCCTGGAGTCTGCGTAGGTGCACAAAGGAAACGCACCTGCAACATACATGATGGGAGGTCTCTTGAGAAACCTGTGGAAGTTCAAACCAGATAATTGTTCAAACAATAACACTTTGGCCTGGTAGTAGCTTCAGAATGGTGGCTGCCACAAAGTATGCTAAGGTAAGAGTTGTTCACAATCCCTGTGTGAGCAATAAATTTAACTAGATGTTTCCTTAAAGCACATTTTCCTTCAAGACTGCTGGTCCTCCTAGTAAACCCTCCTGAAGTACTGTGCCCAAATTAACATGAATACCTGCCTAACAGCATCTAAGAAACAGAACTTGATGTTTGCAGGTTCTCTGAACACTTTGAGTTTGGGGCAACTTTGGGACTGGTGTGGTAAAACAGAATATCCATCTTGGTATCCTGGATCCTGTCCTTAGGCAACAGAAGATGATTCATATATAAAATTTCCAGAGCAGGAAATGGTGAGTAATCCTGCAGAAATAACACTCCACATTAGCCTAGATTCTAAGGGTTAGAAATTGTTTTAGGCTTTAAATCACCTACATTAAAATTCTGCCCTGCAGTTTTGGAAATAATTAGTGATACTTATGTATTGGTTCTTGGTAATAGGCTTTCAGCATGGGAAACTTTTAATACATTTTGTGGGAGAAGTGCAAAAAAGAATCTGTGGCTGTGTTTCTTAGCATGCTTCTTGAATGTTTGAACTAAATGAAAATCTTACTGAATGTGTTTCTCAATTTTTCCTGTGGAGCAATCATTCCGAGGGCTAAGCACACAATATGTTTGGAAAAAATATGGGGAAAACAAAGGCACAAAAAGATCCAGTGTTCCTCAGCGCTGTCTTCCTTTCCCTTACACAAATACAGCTGTCAGCACTTCAAAACTGCTGAAAAAGGAGGCCTCACCATCCTGTCCATATCTGAGCTTTGCCTCTGCCTCCTACCTGTGTCAGCACCAGCATGTGCACAGTGAGCCATGCTGGGGAACTAAGGGGGCAGGAATTCTTTCTCTGAGTTACTCTTCAGCTGGACTGGTTAGCTGGTCTGCTGACCATGCCATCATACACTCACACTGGCACGGCAAAGAAGCCAGAAACGGGAACAAAGTGACTCCACCCTCTCTAACTGCAGGTGGAGTCAGCAGGATTTAGGTCTTTAGCTAAGAGATCCCAATGTTACTGTCCAGGAACTTTCTGGAGATCTCAGAAGTCCTCCCATCAGAAACAAGAAAGTATTAAATATTCCAGTATTCTTCAGTGGCAGGCAAAAATAGAGGAGTTTGGAATGGTTTTTTATTATGTTTAGTGCCACATTTTAGAAACATATGAAGAGGTTACTGAATCCCATCCAGAAACGATCTCCCTACAAGTTACATGAATTTTATTAGAATGAAATTCCATATTCCTGCTGCTTAAACTTTAGAACCAAATTTCTTTGATTTGACATATTTAGATGAGTGGAAGACTTTTCCAGCCTCACCTCTATCTTCTCTGTTATATCTTGTATCCAGCAAGGGTTATATGGGGGAGAGCTGTAAAAGTCTATCATGATTTCTAAAATACACTGAAGTATTTGATATCTGTATGATGTCTAGAGGATTCTAACATTCTCAGGTGGTGTGGGGAAGTTATGCATTTCACTCTATTTCTGCAGAGGTTTGTGCTCAGGGTAGTCTGTAGGATTCACTCTCTTAGTGACCATGAAATTGTCCTCTAATTATTTCTTCTTATGCATTTGAAAAACAGGAGTTTGACCAAGGGCTAGGATCAGCCTCTTCCCAGACTTAGTATTCTTGTTCAAATATATGCTGATTTTCACATGGAGCTAATTAATGGTGCTTAATTCCTTGACAAAACAAGAACAACAATGATAAACTATTTCGGTAAAATAATTTGTGTCACTACTGTAAAGGTGTCTTAACATTTCTAACCTCCTTTTGGCTATGACAAGAAGCAAAATTAATAATCATGATGAAAGATTTGCCTGGGTTCTGCCTCCATTTTAATATAGCAAAGTGGCAGCATTTGCCCATATGGAGCTTAAGAGAAGCCAATACTTAAAACATCATTAACACTTTTTGCTCTTTCTGCACCATCTCTACTTCTAATCCAAAAGACATCATTTCTCCATTCCTACATCATGGCAAAAACCTAAGTGGGTAGAGAGGAGAAATGCATTAAAAAGTGTTGCCAAGTGTCAATCTACCTAAAGGTTTAATGTGTTTCTTCTAGTCTTTGCTTTCCTGTAACCCATCTGCAGTTCCTCCCTGTAATCACAGCCCATGATTCTTTGAAGTTGCTCTGAAATGGCACCTCAGTATCTTCAGTGTCTCAAACACAAGTGCATTTGTAAAAAACCAAATAACTCTCAAAATGCGTTTAAAATGTACCCAAGTAATTTGTAGGAAAGCAAAAATGGCAACCACATGATTAGTTCAAACATCTGATCTACTTTGCAGTGAAGTCATGAGTAAGACAAACAGCATGGTCAGTCTGAAAGTGCAAACCACATAAAGTTTTGCCTCACAGGACACAAGTTTCAAGCAGTGCCATTTGCCTGTCTGCGGATCTCACTGAATCACTTCTTTCACTGGCTTCAGTATCAATTTTCTTAGAGCTGTGGTTCTGTACTGTTATGCATCCAATTCAAATCCATCCTGAAATTGTGATCTATGCCCCACCTAAAACACAGCCTCTAGTGCCTGAGTCACATCTCAGAAGGATGGTTCCCTCCCCTCCCCTTTCACACTGCTGGGGGTGTGGGTGCTGCAAGCCCTCGATAGTCACCTAGCTTGGCTGGCCAGCACAGAGGAAGCAGGCTAGTCTTTGTACCTCCTGCCCAATTCTTGCTTCTGTAAGCAACATCTCTAAACCCATCCTTTACTTACAAAAAAAATCTTTGAACTGCATTTAGCCATGTCAAGGAAAGGAAAGGTTATTTCTTCCTACTGGCCTGAATATACTAATGCTAGTCACAACCTAGACATGAAAGAACAAATTACAGTAACAGATGTCCATATATCACTAAGGTGACTTCCCTCCCTATTTTTACTTTTTATCAAAAATGGTGAGTCTGAAAAGTCAAAACAAAATTTAAAAAAAAAAAAAAAAACAAAAACAACAAAAAAACCTGCAACAAAAAACAAAAACAACCAAAAACCCTGCAGCATCTGTCTCAGCAGAGTTCAAGCTGGCTGACAGCTCCTTACACTGAGAAGCTGAGAATGATGCTATAATTAAAATTTCATGAACAAGACAAAAATCTATTTTACTTGGGAGAACTGCTATGAAAGTATAGAGAGAAAAACTGAATATGGTAATTTTAGTTTATCCCTGGCCCTGAATTTAATGATTAAACTTAAGAATCCTGAACAAAATAATTGTTAGGAACACCTCATAACTTAATTAATGATGAGTGTCATCTCTGTTAGGCACGGAAGCAGGTATTAACCATGCCAAGTGAATGCGTGGCTATTGGCACAACACCATGCCGGGTTCTCATTTGTTTGGTGACTGAGGATTAATTCTTCCTGTCCTTATCACAAAATTTAAACTTGACCCAATTAATTTTCAGTCTAGAAAGGAATAAGCAGGAAAAAATAAGTAATCATTCTCAAGACAAAGAAAAAAAAGTAATGGCACAGTCAGAGGCATCTTACTGGCACCTATTTTACTTTTCATATTTCTTTTGGTATAACATGCATTGCTTTTACTGAATTTCACTCAACTCCATAGGAGACAACACCATCCATCTTATTTCATCTTTTAACAAGGACTTGATGAGGTGACACAGGACTGATTCTTAAAAACACATTACCTGTTATGTGAGGCATTGTGTGACAGGGAGAACTATCTCCGTGACAGGCACCTGACAGCAGATTTGTTGATTTCATGGTCACTTCATTTAAAGTAACAACAGGGTGAAATATGCCATCTGATAATCTGTTTGAATGTTGACTGTGAAAAGCACTTAACATTTCTGCCAGCTACTACTACTACTACAGAATCTGTTCTTCAATATGTGCAGTTTTACCACCCTCTTTAATAATTTTAAGTCAGAAACACTTATCCTAGATTAAAGGAGGGGGAAGGGGGAAGGAAAAAAAGAACTTTAAAGAAGTCACCTAGGAAGTCTGACATTGCAGTCTGAAAATAGGAGGATTCAAAATTTAGGGCATGTCACACAGTGAGACTATTGTCTGCAAGACAACTGGCTGTTTGCAGACAACTGCTGCACCTGCACTGCATAGGTGATTTTAGAAGAGATATGTAGCCTTTCTCAGTCAGTTTTCTTCCATATGAAAGTTTAATCTAGATACCTAAAACCAAACATCTCCCTGCTTAATTCTCACTAGCAGGTAATGATAGCATAATGATAAAAAAGGAATTACTTGTTTCAGAAAGGGATTACACTGAATTTTGATATTACGACTCAGGATGAAATTTTGGTTATGAAGATGGTATTATACACACACAAACTTATGTATCAGCATGACAGGAATTTTGAAAATTAAATTATTAAAGCTTCAGTAATTATTTAGATGCAGAGCTTGTAACACAATAAACCACGATGACACAAAAACTATTATCCACTGTCTAGTAACTGAATTTTTGAAACCCTTGTTTGCTTTCAAACAAGTTTGGGACAGGCATAGATAGCTCTAGATTAATCTGGCAGCACTGAAAGTTACGTCAAAATCTGTCCTTAAACAGAGACATTGTCATATAAAAATGCATGGCATGCACAAACTACAAACTCCTAATTCAAGCAGGGCTAAATGAGACAAATTCTAACAAATCAGCACTGTACCCCTATGGTAATTAACATGTACTCACACATGGAACTATCTTGTTGATTTATGCTAACCTCCACGAAACCTGATGAAGGAATACCTTGAATCGATGTGATTTAAGCATTTAAAACCACATTAAATATGAACCAGAAGCAGGCTGGTTAAAATTTACACTTTCTCTGAAGGATTTTTGACACATTCAGTGCTTGTGAAAGCTGAGGGGATGACGGCCCTAGTCAAATACAGTTGAGTGAGCAGACTGCAAGCATCCCACATTCCACCTCCAGTGCAGTTCAACCGTGACGTGGAGGGACCTGCCTTCTCTTCTAGTTTCCTCCTCACACTCACTTTTATTTACTGTCTTGTAAATATTTTATTAACTAATTCCTGTTGTTGCTAAATGGGGGTTTTTTTCAGTACTTTTAATATTTTGCTACACAGTTTAACTTAAATTCACCTAGTCTTTCTACTTAAAAATAAAAATTCTGACAAGCTGACAGACAGTCTAAGACTATAGCAAGTATCTTATTCCTAATATATGAAGATATTATCAGAATCATTTTATATGAATTTGTTTATCTTTAAATCCTCTTTACTCAGGAAATAACCTGAGGGGTTCAGGTTTCCATCTCCTGGGATCACAGCAGTGGCAGCAGAAGCATGTATTTGAAAACTTCGGTGTGGATTATCAATATTGTTTTCCTAATCAGGACATTCTGCATGTTCTTTTATGGCACTTCCAACTCCAATGTTTCCTGCTAAACTCCAGCTACCTTAGAAATAACAATCTATAGTTATTTTGTTAAAATAGCTACTGTCACCTTGAAATCCAGTAAATTAAAAACAAAACAAAAACAAACAAAGAAGCACTATCAGGTGCTAAACCAACCCTTGAGACCCACTTGCCAATTTCTGTGGTTCTAAAATCATATACTTTTATTTTAAAAGTGGCTTTTCTCCTTCCTGTTTCTGCAAAAGCCTCACAGAAACAAACAAAAAACGAGGGATAGTGAGAGCTATCTGGGCAGAAATAGCTTTCAAAAGTGCCTAGGAGAAAAGTAAAGAAACCAGGGAGAATACATCAAAAGGGGAAAATGGCTTATTTCTTAATCTATTTCACTTAGAATGCTCTCTGGAATTACATAAAACTCTACTGAAAGAAACCTCCAACATTCATGGGAAAAAGTCCCGTTCAGAGGTCTACTGTGCCCCTTTAAACAGACATCGACTTTGAAGCGCGGCATAAACACCCGCGTGGCCCAGGTCTCGGGGTGCTTTACGGCTGCTCTGAGTTGCATCATGCACCATTCTGGGCAGGAAGCCAGCGCTGCTGGCCAAGTGAGGTCACTCACATGCACAGGGATCTTCTGGTGGCACGGATCCAGCCTCCGCTGCGCCGGCCATACTGTCCCCCTTCCTCTGCTTCCTTTGTGGAAAGCCTGACAGGTCTACCCCAAACTGCCCCAAATCCTCACTCGATGCAACACTGGGAAATTTCAGGAGCCATGGCAGCAGCACCATGCACATGCATTGCCCACCCCCAGAACTGTGCTGTTACTCAGCTGTTGAGAAAAGTCTAGACTAAATTAACTTGACTGACCAAATTGGAATTGCAGTCCTTGTCAGACTCAGTGGGAAAATATGCAAACTATGTTTACAGCCTTGTTAAGCATAAAGCCATTAAAAGTCATATACCCAATAGGTTTCACCACAATGACATGGAAAACCAGCTGCCTTCATGAAATACTGCTAGCTGTCTGCATTACCTTCCCCGGTGTTAAACTCTTAGTATGAAGTCTCCTTCTATCAGGAGGAACAACATTTGGCTTTATATTACGAAGTTGTAGAATTCATCACTTTCATCTCTCTGCCATCTGCAGGATATTGAAAATGAAATGAAAACAGAACAGGATTTTTAACATGAGGGGAACACCTGATGTATGAAGTTATTCAAGCCCCAGGAATGTGTGGTATTGCACATTCTCACTGTCACAGCCTTTGCTGAAAAGGATTTCCCTGACCTTTTCTCTAACCAGCAAACAAATAAGCCCTATCTCTCAGCAGGAGAGAGCACTGCTCCATTAGATCATTAAGCAGTTCTATTCAGACTATCCCAGTCTCCTGTCCTTGGCCCTGAAGAAAGAGCTGGCACTGGTCCAATCCGTCAGATAGAAGGAAGGCAAATGTGCTTTCGTATGGTACAGCTTGAAATGTCACAGCAGGATGAAAGTCGTGGAACAGACAGCAGTGAGGAAAAGATGTGGTGCTACATGAGGGGTAGTGTTCCAACAAGGAAAGGCTGGTGTTTCAGTCTGCCAAACAACGTAATGACTCATCCAGGCAGAAAAATATTACCACCATGGGAATATTTGGAACGTCTCAGTCTGAGAGTAATTAGGGACTAAACTACACCGGCATGCTTCAGTGATGAAATGAGAAAATAAGCAATACCTCTGTCAAGTTCTGATTGGCGAGTATTAAATGAATATGGGTTTCTATCAAATCTGACCACAAACTAGTAACTTGCAGCAGATTGTCAGAACGGAGTAATATTTCCACTTTCTCATGAAATACGATGGCACAAAAAAAACCTGGCGAAGTGAAAAATGTTACAGTTGGCAGTAAGATTTTTAAGGAAAATCATTACCATGATTATATAATTTAATCCTTGTAACAGGCATTTGCACATAGCATTTTCAACCTCTAATTACTCTGTCTGCAATGGAATAAAAGAGGGTAAGAAGAGGATGGGCAAAAGCAGCAAATGCTGACAGTTTCATTTTATTAATAACTACTGTATACAAATCCCAAACTGAAAAGCACAAATGTTTAATGAACATAGGTAATGGAATTATTGTACTACTTATCGGTTGTAAAAATGTAAATACTTTGGCAAGAAGGACAAATGTTAATTTTTATTCTTTTGTATTTCCAACTTGTGCACAGTTTGTATTCATTAAGCAATGCAAAAGGCCTTTTTTTCTTTATAATTGTAAAGTGACATTATAATTAAATTGTATAACCTCAGCAGCATCTGCAATTTAAAGGATCACTTACAAGCTGGCTGGACAAAGTGCACCACATTAAGCCACAAACTGAGTTACACATCAATAACCCTTCATTCCAGTGGCTGGGTCAGAACCTCAGCAACATGAAGGAAAAAAAAAAGAAAAAGATTATTCAGAGTAAAAAGGTTTAGAAGGTCAGAAGCAAAACCGCTTACAAGATCAAAATTCCCAGGATTCTTTAAGACTGCATACACAGACACCTCCTGTGACACCTGTTTGACTTCTTTTGGCTACATGGACACTTGTAGTTCAGCTGAACTAAATGCAGCTCCCAAATTAAAAGGAAGGGCAAACACAAATTACCTCTCTGCACAATATGAACAACCCCCATTAGACTGGCTTAATAAACTCTAATAGATGTATAGCTTAATACAATATTCAGCTATTGACATAAACATAAATATAAATTTCAAAGAAAATAACCTACTTTAGTAAAATTACCTGTGCAATAAAAATTAATGAACTCCAAATGATTCTGCACATCTCCACCAAATTGCATTTTCAGGCTCACATCTTCAGGACATGCTGGGTGGTTTGATGCATTCCCACAATTCATCTTCCTGCTAAGCCAATTTTAATTTAAATGCAATTAAAGGCTCAAAATGAACATTATGTATTAGATAAAGCCTTGAATCTGCAGACTATCATAAATATGATTTTCAGAAAAATTAATTACAAGCCATTAGGGTACAAGTCATCTTACTGCAAATGTTGAGTTAAACTGCAGAATCAGTTTGTTCCTTCCATTAAATGTTAAATACTGATTTTAAGCTTTGCTCCAAGTTAATAGCAGAAGGTCAGCATAAAAGAAAAAATGTTTCTGAAATAATCCGCAGAGATACTGGAGACTTATCAATCCACATTTATTGAAGAAAAAGTATTCTCTCTAAATGCTTAGTGACAATTAGCTTCTGATCTACTTTTGGTAAACTTAAAATAACAATAAAACTCTTCACATTCTCCTTGTGCTCTGAACATAGCACAGATTTCTGCAGAAGTTACAGTTGGTGTACAAGTGCTTCAAACGAAAAATCCATGTATGGTGTGTGGTTTTGTCTAACCAGTAACCCCACAAACCACACTGCACAAGAGATATCTGCACAAGACACACCATAGGCCTGGTACACAAAACCAAGAAAATCAGCTAAGAGCCTCTTTGTGCTGTCATTTGCTCTGAGGTGGAGCCTGAGGATTCACTACAAACCCAGCATCCAAGCAGGAGCTGTGGAAAACGGTATGAGTTCAGACTTTGAGATATGTTGAAATCACAAAGGCATCTTTTTAGGTGCTCCTGAAGAAAATTCACAAATGCCCCTGTAACTCTTAGCAATGATGATGCAGGATTTATGCATTCTAACTTTTTCTATACACTTACAGAAAAAGTTCTACATACTTATATGCCTAGAGGTATATAGAACACATAAGTGTTTCAAAAATAGAGGAAAAGGAAATCGTATATGTATATCATATATTTCAAAAAGCATTTAGCACTGTAGAGACAAAGATATAAGCATATCTCTCGAAATTAAGAGCAGTTTTCCCAAATTCATGACTTCTGAATCTCACTGCTACCTGTGTTCTGTAATATCATCCTATAGCTACTAAGTTCTTCTTGCCAATACTAACCACAATAGATTCAAAGGAAAACTGTGCTTAATTTCCGTCTCCCAAACTGACATATTTTATACACAATATGTCAAAACTCTGCATTTTTCATTAACTTCTGTTCTATCATTAAACAGAAAAGTAACGACACGGTTGGAGAAATTCAGCCATTAATCTCATAATAATTGCTTATAAATGTTCATGCTACACTGACAAGCTGAATGCATCTCATGTAGTTGAGGGTGTCAAGGTAACTTTAAAAAATAAATCTTTATTAAATCACAGCTTTCTTTTCTGACATTATTCAATTTAGGCACGAACACTGAAACTCACACCTTCATCATCTGCACACTTGATTCAACTTAATTTTATCTGCTTGAATATCAAATGTTTCAATATCCACCTCTATATCCAGGCCCTCCTCCAGCTGCTAACTACTCCAGCCCTCCAGGGGACTGCATGTGTTTGCTTCGATCCATTTATTGTCTTTTGCTTGTCTACATCTATCCCCAGACACTAATGTACTCACTTCTGGATATTAGTAGATAACCTTTCTGCAGTAAGAGTTTAATGAAATATCTGGCCATCAAGCTGGATGAATGTTATTTTGGCCATTGAACTTCATAATTTAAGGGCAGTCGTATGACATACTCTAATTTCAAGGAAAGTGGAAAGTTGTTACATTCTGCAGGTATTATTAAGATGCTTCACATGCTTATGGAACCTTAAACAATTATACTT
Organism: Callaeas wilsoni; assembly: GCA_013398955.1. Taxonomy (NCBI): domain Eukaryota; kingdom Metazoa; phylum Chordata; class Aves; order Passeriformes; family Callaeidae; genus Callaeas; species Callaeas wilsoni. The sequence continues at coordinate 149,690 of VWPU01011633.1, read as the reverse complement.
TGGCAGACAGCAAAACTTCTATGAAATGAAATTTATTATATGCCTTGACAGTTTCGAAAATCAGAGCAATGATTAGGGCTAATGAACACAGAAGACAACTATTTCCCCAATGAGCTTGTTGCACAGTTCTACTTTTCACTGGCAAAGTTCTAGAGCTGAAGAGGTGTGATACAGTAACAGATACACAACAGGATCTTTTTTATGATGTGGGGTTCTTATAGCAAAATATAAGAACAGAGAGAGACACTTTAAAATTACACTAGAAATGGAAAGAGCATAAAAGCTCGTAATCCAACCCTCTGTGCTGTGGAACTGTTCTATATGGCAAAAAAAGAAGCCACAAACTTTCCTCATGAAGATAAAGTTTATGTAAGCCTAGCACCTCAGTTCTTTGAAAACTGGGAAAACCCTCAGAATATTATTTCTGTTGGGATATCTTGCAATTTTCATATTTTAATGTACACTACCCTGAATCTCAAACTAGTGGTCAGAGTTTTATTTCTGAATCTTTTATCACACATAACTTTAAAAACAAGAGATTCAGAAGGCTGATCAGGGGTCCAGTACCATCACTGGGGATTTTACATTGACTTCAGTCACTGGGCATCAACTTGCTAGTAAAGCCACCCCGAGAGCAATTAATCTGAACATACCATCTGAAACATGGAATAGATCCACGCTATCCGCCCCTCTTTACCATTTCTGGTATATTCCTGCAAGTTAGCAAAGATCAAGTTAAAAATGGATATGTTGACACCTGAAGTAAAATATTTAGCTTGTCTCAGCAGGACAGGCACTTATAGTTGGGATGCCCAAGCTAAAAGGAAGGGCAAACACAAATTACTGTTGTGCACAACAAAAACAACCCTTACCAGGCTAGGTTAACAAAGACTAATGGCACTCTGTTTGGGACAGGGTAGTCCTTTTCACCACCAAGGCTTGTAACTCCAAGCCTAGAAGCATGGCATCTATCACTGATGATAAAGTACCCTGTACAGCAAGTCCAAGGGGAAAAGCAAAAGAAGGAGATTATGGCATTCTCCAGTGAGATGCCTCTAACTCTGCAAGACGAATGCATAGCAATGCTACGAAGGAAGGAGGAGAACACTCCAGAACTAGTACAATGAATAAAATGGAGATACAGTGAGCTGTTGTCCCAATTTTCAAACACAACTGCCTTTCACGCTCTCGAGCTTTCTGCTGTTTGCCATTAGATTTTTCATTTCCAAATAACTCTGCAGCTAAACAGGTGTAAAAAGTCAACTCTGCCAAGCTTGGCTGCCCAGGAAGCTGTTGAAACCATGAGGTTCCCATGCAGAACACGGTCTTTGTGACAGCATGAGCTCACTCTGAATAGCTGTTTGTTCAGCGATGTGCATGTTAATGAATGCATTGTTCATTGTTATCATAGAATGCTATTCAGGGTTTCACACAAACATTAATAAAGGTATTTTCCACATCTTTTTCACTGCAAATTTAAAAGACTTTCATATTTGCATCATTCTGGTCACTGCTTCTTACCAGCTCTTAGGAAAGTGGTCCTAAGTCAATTCTCTAGCCATTCCTATGTCCCATTTTCATTTTCTGTTTTCAGTATATTAATCAATTCCTACTTCCATTGTACTCTGAATGCAAAACTCAACCCTGTTTATGCCAAGGCTCCTGTCAAATTCCAGCCCCATGCTGCAGTCTAATCTGCCTTCAGATCCATCCTATTTTTCAGCAGTTCTCTTAGAAATAAAAATTATCTGCCTTCCGCGTAAATTTTATCTTCCTTACCTTTCTTTGAAAGGCTGAGAAACGTCATGATAGATATTTCTGAGGAACCTTAACAGTGTTTTTCCCCAAAAAACTTAAGAGATTTCTGTTTATCCATAAATATTACAGGTACACACACTCAAAATCAGCATAACTTCCTAAAAGACCAAGATATTCTTGAAAAACACCCTATGTCTCATGAAATTTTGTGGTCCTGAGATTAGACGTGGCACTGTAGTTTCCTATCTCTGTTACTACAAGAAAAGGAACTTCCTTCTAAATCACCAGAATAATAGTATTTTAACTTTTGCCTAAGATTTGAGCAAGATATACATACACTGTATGCTTAAACAAAAGAACTTCACAGGCAGTTCTCCCAGAACAGCGATTGGATTTGAAACAGTTGTTGCCTTACTGAATACTGAGGACTGGAGCTAGTTGCAATAGTTTCCTCGAGTTCCTCACAGTAGAAGAGTGTAAATTTTGGGCTTACTGAAATACCACAGCTTTTGAAAATGCTAAAGGATGTGCAATATTGATTTTCAAGTTTAGGCACACTGATGCACATGAGATTATGTGGGGTTCTGTTGGGCTGATTTGTTTTAATTTTCTATAGAAATATTTATTGTGTGAACATCTACATAAGACCATTTCATAGGTTCATAAAACTAAATTTTAAAAAATACGTATACAAAGGTGTTGAAAGTAAACATAAAAAGTCTCAAAACATAAAAAGTCTTAAGATATAAAATATACGAGCAAGGAGTAGATTCTGTTAATTATTCTGTAGGCGTAAGTTGAGGTCCACAAAGGCACCCACTGCTTAGCTCATGCATCTGCCTAAACAACTTTAAGACTTTTCTGAACACCTTCCTGAAGCCACTCAGCTGTGTCAGGGCTCTTTTGAGATGTTTCATAGGATTATTTTCTTTTCAGCAGGGGACTGTATCATTCCCACACAAATACATATGTTGGTTTACTACGAAAAGAGCTTAAAACCAGTATTTCATAATGGGACATACTGGACTAACAAACAGAAAATGATGAAGCAATCATCTGCTGACCTCTGTTTTGTTGCTAAGATTTCAGATGGCTTCTGCTTCACAAACGAGTTAAATAATAGGACTTTTACTTGATTAAAATCTGTGCTATTTCAACACCAGAAATGAACCATTTTCCATTTAAAACTAAAATTCTTCCTGGTTTTAAAATGTATGCATTTTACTTGTCTACTAATCCTACATGAAGCTTGGTCTTGTGGACTTAGCCTATTTCCTTTCAGGAACAGTGCAACTCAGTAAGTTTTCTGTACTGTGAAGAGAAAAATAATACCCTTTGGGGGAAAATTATACACTACTAGAGACTACTGCTTCCCTTTCCAAAACTGTAAATATCTCATGGACTGTTCAGAAGACCACCAAGGAAATATGAGAGGAGATAGTCTCCAGCAGAGATTATCACTCAAGAGAGGCAATTCTATATCAGAACAGAAAATACAATGCATTGCTGATGTTGATAACAGCTATGGAGAATAGCATTTAGGAAAGAAAATATTGGAAAATAACATTTACAAAATCACATAACTTCTAGTACTACACATCAAAGATACTCTCACTTAACAGTGGTTAACAGGAGCCCAGTGATCTATTCAGCTGTGGTGGTTTAACACCAGCCAGAAATCAAAGTCCAAATAAGCCACTCCCCTCCCTCCGCCCCTTCCAGCAAGGGTGAGACAAAGGCGGTTTGAGGTGGCGATTTACTGAAAGAAAACAGCAATGGAATAAGAAGTGCACAGTGACAACAGTAGCATTAATAACACAAGTATACAAAACCAGGAGGTGCTTTACACACAAAAGGTGTTTGCCTCCTTGACTTAGTGCCGCGTGGCTGCTGGGACAAAGACAAGATGGTGGATGCTCTCCCGAGGTTGCACCACAGGGCCAGCGGGAAAAAGGCAAGATGGCAGTGCTCCCGTGGCTAGCGTTGCCTGTTCCCTAGCCTGAGACAACAGAAAGCAATGATGGACAAACTCCTGGAAGCTAGATCCTCTGTGTCACGATGACTTTTTCCAGATGGCTGTGCTTGGCTGTGGCCTGCAGTATTTGGCTCGCCTCTTTTCTCTGCGCCTTGATCTGCCGCTTCTCTGTGCCCCCTGTGGCTCCCAGCTCTCTGCCGGTGCTACGGGGCGTGCACTCCGCTGGGCTTGGGTGCCCCGCTGCCACTTTTCTGAGTGAGGCACGCACTCTGATGGGCTCAGGCCCTTCGCCACGTTTTCTCGTCTTGGGGCTGCATTCGTGACCAGTGTTTGCCACTTTCAGAGCTATATTCTCTGAGGACCAGGAAGGCATGGGCAGTGGAGAGAGAGGGCAGGGTACGCAGGGGCTGGTCCCAGCAACCTCTCCGAGGAAGACAGAGAAACAAACTGCTGGAATTCCGGGGCTGCACTCACCTTATCCTCCCCCTAGAATCACGGCCCCAGTGATGCCTGGAAATATAGAATAGCAACCTGGCCACCGGCACGTGGCACTCAGCTTCAACCCCTCTCTGCAACCAGGACATCAGCCTGTATGTCACAGGCTGGTTTCCTCTTAGGGCCACGATCGGCACTAGGAATGCTGTTAAAATCTCAGGATGAGAATTCACATGAAATGCAGAGTGTTAAAGTTATACACAGACATTAGAGCAAATGAGATGCGAATCAGGATGGTTGCACGTGACAACTGTAATTAGAGAACAGACATTCTCCATTTCTTTATGGAATCACAGCAGTCACTCGGATTGGACAGGACTATGGAGGTCAATTACTCCAATCTGCTCCAAACAGGGTCAGCATTAAATTCAAAGCAAGTCGACTAGACATAAAATTGTCATTAAACCCTACAAAACACTCAGCAGTAATAGTTTGACACAATACCTTGAGATAAGTAAGGAAACCAAAATTTTTAAGTCATAGAAAAAATCACCTAAATTCTTCTTAAATTACCCTTGCTGTGCCCAGATAGTTAAAAGGTTTATGTATTCCAGGCAATTTAAGGGCTGAATAGAAGAGTAAAAAAAGAGTCATTCTGTTGTTTCAAAACAGAACCTTTTCAGCCCTCAGTAAGTTTCTCCTATGAGTCTTTTATCTCTTCCATCCTAGTCTGTACGTTTCATTTCTCTCTTTGTGATTGGTTAACCTGTCCACCTCAGCACTTACATGACCCTGTAGTAATAGTAGCAAAGTACCTCAACTACAGATGAATTTATTCTCCTAATTTCATTGAGGGATACTGAAATATTATTATCCACATTTACCGACAGAGACCAAGACAAGGACAGATTAACAAATTTGTCCAAGGTCATCCAAGAACTAGGAACTAAGTTATATCTCTTCAATTCCTGTCTAATGCTTACACCCTCGAGCTACTACTCTTCTTTCTAAAACAAATCTGTTATCCTTTTTTTCTATATATTTGTCTCAATGGCATGCTTATCTTTCTTTCAGTCTTAAGAATGTAATATGCCCTTTTCCTGGCTTCATCGCATCTTTCCTTACCCTTTGAACAAGGTCATCCTTTCTTGTCTTTGTCAATGTTTCAGCTACCAGGAACCCACTCTCCTTTCCCCTATTTCTCTAACATAATTTTCCTTGCATATAAGGTTACATTTTTTCTGCGTGTCCCATACACAACACTCTGAATCACCTTCTAGTTAAACATGCCTGGGATATGGTCTCAAAGGCTTTATCATAAGATATCATGTCATTTCATTAGTGTGTAATTCAGTAGTACGTGATCAACTTCCAAAGTGGTCCACACTGTGGTCAAGTCTGAAAAGCCACCACTGCTTCAGGCCTGTAAACCTGGCCCAAATTGTAAATGGGCTTACACTTGAGGTTTGCCCTTATAAACACCATGAATACAACTGGCTCAAACCACTTGGCTGCGTGACCTCAAGCACACCTGTCAAAAGCTGAACAGGTGCAGCCAGGAGAACCCATACTTTTAGCAGCTTGGTTCACCAGGTGCCTGGTTTTCTACCTGCTCAGGTGAACTTTGAGTGGACAGATATTTCCTTTCTTTTCAGATCACCGTGTCAAAGACTTTTATGATAACTACTACTCCTACTAGAGTGTCACACACTCTTTCACCTCTTGGTAACACCTTCAGCAACATCAGTCAGAAAGAAATACCATGTCCTAAAGATCTGACAAGACAAAGCCTACTGATGGACTCCAAACAGTTTTTCTGAAATTTGTGCTGGAATAATTTGTGTGGAAAATGGCATGTTAACAACAGCTCACTTTCAAAGCCCTTGCCCCCTGAAGATTTACCAACCTAAGCAACAGAAATGCTGTATCAATAAAAGAGAAAAATGTACCCTGAAAACACAAGTATCAGGTAACACCCATTTCAGATTATTTACTACATTGCACATAGGCACTGTCCTGTTTGCCCACTGTATAACAAAGTTCAGCCTCTGGACACAAACACAACACTACTGAGAGAAGAAATGAGTCCTGGTAAAAGCAAACAAGAGAAAACAGTGCAAATGTGATGACAGGCAAAACGCTTCATGGGACAAAAAAAAATCTCCTTTCACTGAAGCCTAAAATATTTTACAGTCTTCTGGACCCCTGTTGCATCACTACAAACCTAACTAAAATAACAACTGTCAAAATAACTTATATCCTATACGCTGATTCAATACCTTAAGTCTTCCACTTCTAGCACTATGACAAATTATGCTTAAGAAACATCTGTCCAACCATTCCTACTCAACCAGCAGTCTACACCATCATCTTATACTTCTCCAAGAAAGCCATGACTCCTGTGTTCCTTCTAGTCAGTAAGTATTCTCAATCTTACTGAATTCATCTTTTGCTAAAGTCAGAAGACCTGTGGTTTTTTTAGCTCTTGGTCAGTGACAATTTGTCATAAACCAGTGTGGCTTTTACAACAGGATCTGCTCGGATTTTCAGGCAAGTGAAGAGCATGAAGACTCTTGATGATTCAGATGATATTCAGATCCTAAGGAAAATGTTTCTGCCCTTGGACAACTAGAATTATTTCCCCTGCTTTTTACTATACATGTAAAATACATTCTCAAGTAGGTTGTCAGTACACATGCAGTGAGCTCAATATTTTCTAATGGGATTATAATGTAAATAACGTCTAGAACATTTGCGGGAAAAGGCCTTCAAATGAAGATTTTCAGAAGGCTGTTGAAGTATTTCTTCTGTATTACATTGCTAAACCACCACATTTTCATTTTGTTTTACTTGATCACAACTCTTCACCTGAGTTTCATAATAAAAACTTACCATTTTCTGTTGCACTTTAAAAAAATGCTAGGATGCTACTCCTACTCCCCACTCCACTGACCAATCAGAGAGTACTCTCTGCTCCATCCAAGCTGTTAAAATATCAATAAAATTGGACAAGCACTGATTCTGTAGTTGTGCAACTCTTCCTTTGAGTCTCTCTTTAGTTCCTGAAGCTCTTACTACACATAGTCAAATGAAATCAATGGGATTTGATTTTTAAGTGATACAAATATTGCTTACTGTGAGGCATTCTACTTAAAGCAGAATCAAGTACAGCTAGAATAGTACAAGTACTCGAATTATTGTTCTTTTATACATAATAAGGGCATCAATCTAGGTTTGTTAAAACAGAAGGAATTATTTAGACTTTTATAATTAAGTTATTTTTATAGTTAGAGTCCAGTGCACATATAAAGATATAAATTTGCAATGGCTGAAAATCAATATAAGTCTTCACACTGGGAAAGCTAAAACCAACACAGTGGATGACTTGGAGGCTAATAAAATAGCAGAGGAAGCAGGAAAAAGCAAGCACACTTGTGAAAAGACCGAAATATACAGCCTTTAAAAATCTTACAGAGACACCTAGCTTGAAATATGCAAATATCCTGGTGCCTGTGATGGGCTTACTCATATGTTTAAAGTTAATCAGGTGTGTTAATTTTGGAAGGCTTGGATCCAAAAATAAAAGGGATGCGTCATAAAACTTTATTTCTTATTTGGAACTTAATTTGACTAAAAACTTCTTTGAAATCTCATTCAAAGAGCCGAGTAGCAGATTCAGCTTTCATTTCAGTATAACTCAGTATAACAAGTTCCTTTAAAAGATGCTTTCAATATATTAAAAAAAAAAAAAAAAAAAGATTTCTAGTCTACCAAAAAAACCACCAAAAAACCCCCCTGCTTATAACAATTTTCTAGGCTAAACTGCTTCTTGAAAATCTACCTCAATACTACAAACCTACAATACAGTATACAGCATAGGCAACAAGCAGCAAAGCACCTCCAAAGACATGCAACAGAATGCCTTGAACCTCTACTACTATTACCATAAATTTTTGAGGTTTTTAGACAGAAATGCTGTGTGAATTTGAATAAGAATACTACTTTATTGGCTAACTACTCAGAACCGGTAGTTTGTATGCTTTCCTTTAATGTTTAATTTTTAAAGAATTCTTATAACTTTTAAAAAATTTAGGTTAATAATAACAATAGTAGCAATAATAGTGATTATAATAATAATAATAATAATGTTTCCTCATAATAACTATTGCCTCGTGTGCCAATGACAATATTTTTCATAACACATGAGGTACATAAAGATGATTATTACAACCTACCTTAAGATATCCTGACATCCTGAACTCTCATGCAGCTGTCATGATAGTTATTGTTTTTAGAGTGTTATGAACACATAATCTGGGCTTTTACAGTATCTATTACCTTAAGAAAAAAGCTCCTAGTAATTAACAAATGGTAAAGAAAAGCCAGAAGCGAATAAGATATATATAATAAATGGACTTTTGCACACATCAGTGACATCTGCATGATGGCTTTATAAAAGTCAGATACACTCTAAGGCTTCAGTCCCAGGTTTGCAAAGAACCAAAATCCATTTAAATAATTGGGTTGTCAAAGCTGCTTAAACATTTTACTATCTCTGCTTCTTAGATACTGTTTCTTAGATGTTACCTCTTACATTTTAGAGCACAAGTAACACCAGTAGGTAGAGACTGCAGGGAAGCCCAATGAAATCAAAGGAGCTCTTGCCAAGTAGAGAGAAAGGTCATAAGACAATCCAAAGCAGGTTCTTCTCTCCTTACGCCTGCACTGAGGTTGCTCTATTTCCTTTGACATTGTTTGATTGGTTTTTTGGATTTTTTTAGAAAAACCTGGATCAAACAGAGTATTCAACAGAGCTTCTTCCATTCAATCATGTATTACTACTACATTTGATAAATTTCTCCTTTATGATGGACAGATACCCATTGAATTACCAGAATTTTCTGGTTTACATTGCTGTGGCTTCCTTTCAAGGCAACTCACACATTTATAGACCTTGTCTAACTCCAATTCATAATGTGAATATGAAAACACTCAAGAGCTTGTGGCTATGATCATAAAAACCCCTCCGTGTTTTGACAGAAACACAAAAGTACATTCTCTGGGGTTTTGGTTTTTTTAGTTTAACAGCAGATGCTGAGTGTTTTCAGTTGCTAAGATAGATTCTTCATCCTGCAGCTCCACACCTGTGGTTATCACTTTCTCCTGAACTACGGCTTTCAGTGGTAAGTCTATAAAGTTGGAGTTTTATCCCTCTACACTGAGTGCAGGATCAGATGGCAAGACATCTCACCTCCTTACAATTAAAAAAACCTGCACATGCTCTCATGACTTTTCATATAGTCTTTCTATACTTTTATTGTAGAATATAAAATTATATTAACAAAATTCTATAGAAAACCAAGGGAGGTTAATTTACCCATTACCAGGCACTTTAAGAGCAATGGTAATTTAGAACTGTGTAATTATGATGTCTGCTAGACTCTTGATCGAACTCTATCTGTCTCACAAAAGTTCCTTTTGGTTGAGTAATTGCACAAGGAATACTTAGGGAAAGTCACCTGCAAAGTTCAGAAGGCAATAAGTAAAAAAATACACAATAAAACTATCCTGTTTGGAAGAAAGGAAAGACATTTCCTTCCTTTTGCCTGTAAAGGATAAATCGCTGCCATTCTCACAAAGGAAACAATAGGTAGCCTTATATAACAGTAGTGCTTTCCAGCAGCTCCTCTATTTCTGTGGTTTAGCTTCGCCCAATCTATGTTTTAGGCTGATACCTTGTTTCTCTGGAAGGAGGAATCTTTTTCTTTCTTATTAAAGGTAGTTTCTGGTGGTCATTATTGGACATGGTTATTCTGAAAATACAGACTCATCGTAACAAATGAGGTGATGGTTCCCTTGGTTTGCAAACTGTACATATTCAGTCATCAGCATCTAGCCGCTGAGGTCAAAATATTAGGTTTAAAATGTGCTGAATTTTTTTATCCTCTGTGCAATTGGCTACTGTATTTGAGAACTTCAAAACTCTTTTAAAGTGTGAAGTACACTATGAGTTGCTTATATTGAAATGTTAAGTTCCTGATATAACAGGAAAAATCAAAATATTGTAATACTTATCGTATTCCCCAAAATATTCATACATCCCCCATGGAAATATTTTTAGCATTTTAGAGTACAGTTGTAGTAAATCTGGGTTTCCTGTTTTTTCTTAAGTTACTGGTCATTCTATGCTCTTAATTTCCAACACTGAGAGGTCAGAACCATTTACAGCTGGAACTTACTGACTGAGATGGCTTTATGAATCTCTGTGCACATACTTCTGTCCCTGCCAATTCAAGGAAATAAGTTACTGTTCATTTCATTTGCTGAGAGAGATACGAGAATAACGGTGGAAGTCTGATCGTGCAGTACATGATGGTGTGAAGTTTTGGCATATATATATATATATGCCAAAAGATACTATTGGCAGAAGTTTCGATAGATGCCTCATATATAAACGAAAAAGCAGGCCATCACAAGTAAGATCTAATAAAATTAATATATCACATAATTTTTTCATGCATTCTTTATATAATATATTTAACAGGAATGCTATTTTTAAAATGTGTTAGTTTCTTAGGGAGTTTTTAAATATCTCATAGGAACTGTATTGTATACTCTTCAAATTATAAAATCTCAGCACAAGTTCAACACACAAACCTCTGAAAAAAAGAGCAGGAAAACACTTGAACTTATCTGAAAGCTACCAGAGTAACTTTTAACTTGTAAAAACTGAATATCTTTCAAGTCTAATGTTTTAGACTTTCCAGAGCTGCCCTGCATTCTTGTAGAAAGCTGTTTCCTTAGCAGTTTTAACATGATTTCTAGCTTTGAAATATAATGCTTTTATTCTGCCAAATAGCATGCATTTTCGGCCGTCACCTAAGAAATGTCTAGCCTTCACCTAAGTAGCTGATGGGAACAATGAATTAATTTTCAGTTAGACAGATCATAGAATGTCTGAAAAATAGAATAAATTCTGGATATCTGTTAGAGAGCAGTATATAAATGTAAGTCACAGGTTCCTCATAATGGCAATTAAGAATTTTATCTCCAACACTCAATAAACTAGCAATGCTGAAGTTTGATATATTGCATCATATATCTGTGTGCTGAAGGTAATACTTGAGTGTTCTCAAGAGAAAACCTGATCTGTTAATCTTGAGATCTTTACAAAACTGTTCCAGGTTTTGATGTTATATTTGATGAATTGCCAACATTTGATGGTTTATCATGACTTAAGGCTGCTAATGCTTAAACTGCCTCTTCTTATTTCTGTATGTGTAAGATGTTTATTTTTGGGGGGGAAATTTTACAACATAGAATCTGCTAATTTATAAGCATCATAATTTATTATATATATAATATTATGCAAATGTATATATATGTTCCCATCTGTTAGTCAAGGTCTGTTACTATACTTGATCACAAAATCATTATATTTTCCCTACTCTTAATTTTCCCCCTGAAAAGCAGATAAAATATTTTCACCTATTCTTTAACAACCAGTCAGTTGTTCCCCACACCATTCAAGTGTGTCCAGCCAGTCATGAGAGTAATTACAACAAACATTTAAAAATCTCATACAGAAACTACAATCAATATCCAAACATGCTTCTACTCTTGCCTCTGGGCCTAGGAAAAATGTATATCTATTGAGGTGTTTGTGAGGAGAAGAGCACAGCCAGAGAGTTCAATCTGTGAAGGGACAAGGAAGGATGTCTTTGCTTCTGTTGTATTTTGGAGCTTGCTTGAATAACTTACCACAGTGTTATGTGGCTTTTGCAGTGCTGTGCTGTACTGGTTCCACTCTCTGTGCTCCTACATGACTGCAGCATGGCTCCTGCACCTACACACAAGACAGCTAAAGCACGGCGGGACTTCTGCAATCACCGAGGACCAAGAGTCTACAGTAGTTCACAGAATCATAGTTACAATTATTACAATCAATTACATAACCATAACAACAACTAATTAATTAAAATATCGATTCTCCCTTAATGAGAAAGATAAGATTTGAAATTCATTATGGTCATATCACTTACATTAAACATTTTTAGCACGTAATTTCTTGAAACAGATTTAGTTCTGATGAAAAATAGACACCCAATATTTCATGTTGATCTGGTGTCTAAAAACATTCCAATCGTGCTTAAGAAATGTGTCATCTTTCTATTCCTTTGTATCTTTTTATTCCACTCAATGACAAAATAATTGAAGTCATTTGTGATTGATGCTCTATTCTTATTACAGTTATTTCTTGGCTGTGAAATTCTTCCTGATCTGCCTTCTCGATCTTCCCTAGAGGTGTGCATGACTTCTCTCTTTCTTTAATTCAAAAACTCCTAACATATGGTTCCCACCAAAGCTTAAAAACTGTTTACTTTTGTAACTGTACTGATTGTGACAAAGAGGGAGCAGAATGCCAGATTACTTGCCAGACTACACGCCATTCTATTCAAACATTCACGAGCAACTTTTCAAAAGTTAAAATAAATTTGTCATTGTAATTTTTAAAAGTATAATTTATCTCTCTACTCTCTCTTTCGTTTCCCAGTTAAAAACTGCTGATCCAAAGCCCAATATCATCCAGTTTCCTGGGACCTAACAGGCCGTGACTGGTGAGCACAACATGTATGATAGAAACAGCAAAGAGTTTTGCCTTCTTTTCTGAAGGGTATCACTTCCTTTTTTTAATAAGAGGAAATTAAAAAAAAAAAAGTTGGCCTCCCAGCAGTGGGGATCAGAGTGGAAAGAGAGAACTTAGATGATACTAGTGATTAGTGTATTTTCCAGTAGTGTTGAGAGAATAGATAATCTATTTGCTTCTTAATAAATTACCTCTTCCATTTTTTTCTTTTTACTTGGCTTGGTCAAATAACTGATAAATCTCTTATGAAGACTCTGGAAAGGTTTTATACCCATTTTCAAGGGTTGGAAGTTTTTGGAAAAAAAAGAAAGTAACCTTTGATAACTAAAAATGCAGTTAAAATAATTGTGATATTTTGAGGATTGGTTAGGTATAAACCTGTTACACATGTGAAGAACCACACAACGTATTTCACAATGTCTATTTCTATGTTATCCTTACATAATTTTATCAAAAAACTTTCCTGAAGAGCTACAGTTAGCTTTTTCATAGAATATACTTTCTAAATTTAGTTTTTACATTCTTTTTCAATCGTCCTATAATATAAGTTACCAACTCACTTTCCCTTGTAAAATTTTTCAAGTGTCTCCCAAGCCAAAACAGGAATTAATAAAGCCAAGAATGGCATAGTCATGATTGCCTGTTTGGCTCACTATTTGCCAGAAGGAATTGTCAATACTGCTTTTAGCAAGAAAAATACTTTAGTGCTAGTAGCTGCCATGTAGACAATCTCTTCTGCACAAGGGAAACTAACAGTCCTTCTTTACTAATTTGTTAAAGTTCATTACCAGCCTATTATTTAATGGAAGCAGCAACATGCCTTGATGTGCTGCTCATCTAAACTGTCTCCTTTTTGAAGCTGAGGATAGTAGAACTACTACCTTCTCAATGATACTTTCAGTGGAATCCTGTCCTCTTGTTATGCATTCTCAGGGTGTCACTTGAAGAGATGTGACTGAGCTGCAGGAGGTTCCGTGTGGTGACAAAGGCTTGAAACGTGTCTCCAGTATGTATAACATTGGTACTGAACCTTTAAAAGTGATTTCTACTAGGAGCTTTAGTTCACAAAATCCAACTCATTCAAAATTTCTTTATAAATTATAATCCTGAGAACTGACAAACCATGGGTAACAACACTGCCGATTTCTAGCTTAACACTCTGAACCTTTTCTGGAATATTGTAATGGGATAGAGATCCCAAGAAAATATACATTCCCAATGCATATTCAGCCTACCTCCTCCACCTCCCAGCTTCAACCAACTTACTTCTTAGTGCTGCTTTTGCCTTCATGATTGAAAATCCAAAGCACTTAGACAAATTCCAGTTGCTCTGTGTTCTTGTCTACACTCCTGACACATTTCTGCCTCAGAAAGTTTGAGGCTTGGTGATTGTCATTTCTCATACAGGAACAGATTGGAAGCTGGGGGAGGGATTCCTGCTTCTCGTGCTCATCTTTTCCCACTTTGAATGACTTACACACAACTCTATACCAGTTAGTATTACCACACCCACAGTAACTTAGAATATATACTTTACTTCAGACCATTTTTTGCAGTTGCAAGGAAACACTTGTTTAATGATATAGAGTGTTGCAGTTCACTGTGTTGCGGTTCACTCCCTTACAGAAAGCCTCTTTAAATAAAAACTCCATGTTTTTCCTTTGTTTCTGAATGCTTTGATTTAAAAACTCTTTGGAAAACATTCATGTTTGCACTGAAATGCCTCTCCCACATTTTAAGAGTGATATGATTGGGTTTCCTATATCCTTTCTGAGAGAAGGAAAGTAATTTATAAATGTGTTCCACTTCACTACACATTGCATAAATCACTGGACTGACCTGTACTTCAGAGCTTTGTCTGCTCAGCCTTGCTGTGATTTGGGATCTGGCAAGGGGCTCCTTTCCCTCAGGTCATTTTCTGGGGGGTTTATCAATGTGGAAAGTCTTGAGCTGGGTTAACGCTGAGATTTCTTTCCAGCTTTCTTTTGCTGTTTCAAAAAAAGTCAACTCCCAGCTCTGCTTTGTGATAGTAGTAAAGACTAACCAAAAAGGGCTTCCTTATAACTTTGAGGCAGGCATTTGACTGCAAGAAGCAAACCAGCATTATCCTTTAAGGTATTCTCTCTTTGTACTAACACACAATCCTTGTGTGGCCTCTTGCTACACATTTAAAGCAGTGCTTACTTCTCTTGGTTGAGGGTGAAGGCAATGAGTCTAGAGCAATCACACACTCTCGTTCTCCTATAGGAGAAATGAAACAGGGAGACCTAAATTTGGGAACAACTTGGGCACTCGTGCAACAACAATTCTTTTATTGATTCATTTCACATGCATATATTGGGAAGAGAGTGGCTGATGAGTTTATGAGGCACGGGCAAGACTACTGTACACAGTTGCCAAATTGTTAGGTCTACAAAATCATCTTCTACTGCCACTAGGTATTACAGGAAGGAAAGTCTAGGAGGCTGCACACAGCTCTCTCACTGTTTCCATGTCTACATCAACTGCACATTCACTTCCAACCTCTTATTCTGTATTCAGAAGCAACCCCTTGTTGAAAGACCACCCTGTTAAATTTCTGGGTTAACAGCTCCTGAATTTAGGTATCACTTTCCAAAGCAGAATGTTTCCTGCCTAATGGTATCTAAAGCTCTGTTTGTGCTTGCAGCTTAAGTAAGCTTGAAATGCTTTTGCCTTTTCCCTCTAGATATAATTTGTAAACTTCTCCCTCAAAGTATTGCATTGCTTTAAGTCCTTTGTCTGATATTTTTTTAATTAGTCCTGTCCGTCTACCATGAGAAGTCATTGTCTCAGATTCTCTGTTCTATTTTGCTAAAGAATGATGGATTCTTACATATGAAACTGAAGTGAATTTAGTTTCCATTCTCCTGCTTTTCTCTTACTGCAATGACTGTTTAGTCTCATGCATTCCTGTGGATGCTGTACTCAGGCATGATGATTGCTTGCGTCTGCTTTTACCCTTATGTTTTTCTGGCATCTGATTGTTAATACTGCCTTTCCCAAAGACCATATTCTCACCTTATTTTCCTGGCTTTTCTACATCAAGACTTATGTTTCATTTATAGATCTCAGATTAATTTATCATTCTTTCTCCATTAGCTTCTGCATCTAAAACCCAAGATTCCTGATAATTAAACATCCCTCTCACATAACTTTCCTTTTAAGCTTTGCCTGGTTTGCAAACATGCATGTCATCACCTGACAAAGACCACCTCACCTAGATAATCCATTATACAATGTTCTGTATTTTAAAAAAAACCCACTTCTAGGAGGAGAGAGAAATCTGCCGAGTGCTTCCAAAGACATTCCTTCCCCATCACATGAAACATCTTATGAGCAATTGCTTCAGGCAAGTAGAGATCAACACAGAAGAATATGCTACAACCATTCTTGAACAAGCTAAGTCCATATAGGCTTCTGTAATGCCTGTTTGGCCCAGTTAATATTTTAGTCCATGAGAGGCCTCATTAATTTTAAGCGGGTTACTTGTGTATTTGAATACACTGTAATAGCAGTAAATGGATATATCTTGCTGTGAACTTGGTAGCATTCAATTACCATACAAGATTTGCCAAAGGCAAAGTTGAAAAGTAAGTTATTTTCAACAGACTTAACCTTGTCTGATAAGAGCTTGAATGGTTACCAAAAAACTTGTAAAGGTCTGCAAATCATAATCTCTTAAGGAGAAAGACTTCAAGTTTTGAAGCCTTACATTTTCTGCCTACATTTCTGTGATGTGTCATGCAAATAGCCAGACTGCACTTTTCTGTTCCCACGTGTATAAACTGGAGTAAAACTATATCTGTCTTGGTTTGGAATTTTGCTATGAGCTTCCTCTACTGCTAGCATGCAAGGGATATAAATGTAGCTGATAGCAGAGCTGGGAACCTTTGCTAGATGTTACCATCCAGCCAACCTTGGCCAGTTCCATCATATAACGCTTCCTTGCAGTGACACAAGCAGAGAAGAAACTCATGACCCTCCTTTTCTCTTTTTCCTGGACATGTCCAGAGTCACAATACAGGGAGAATTGCAATACTCCGTTTCCTTTTCAGGATACACTGAAAATATGAGAGTGAGAGAAATGAAAAGTAAGGATTCAAAACTCTGGGTATTTGACCAATTCGATCCTAATGGAAACCACATCTGCATTTGAAAATGGTATACAATATATTTATAGCAGACAGTAAAAATATTATTCCAAAATTCTGTTTCCCTGTGTTATTACAAAATGACAATATTGTTTTTAGCCTATTTCCTTTAACCAGATTGACAGAATTACAGGTTGACATTACTGTGAGATTTTATGATGTATTATGTTAACTGTGCCAGTTTGATTAGCCTTGATTGACAGCTAGTACCTGCACAGAAAGTTAAATATCTCAGGAAGGAAAGAGCGGTGAAAAGTATGTTGCCTCTTTCCTTGGAAACAAGTAACAAGAAATATATAGCAACAGTAGTAGTAGTACTATTACCTATAGTATTAAAATATTAATCTTAATGATAAATACATTTATTCATTAAAATTTAAAATACTGATCTTTACATCAGTAATATAATAATATTCATTATTATTTATTTATAATACTCATTCATAATTGCTCTCCCCTAAACCGCTCTGTGTTTGGCAAACTTTTTACATGCACATTGAATGAACATAACAAGTCTGAAAAAAATTGAGCTCTTTCATTCTGTATACATGTTGCTCCTGGAAATGTACTACCATGTCTGAGGGACTAAATTTAAAAATCTCAGCACACGCAGTGGCTGCATCTGAGCTATCATATCTTAATAATGCTGCTCTCCTTCAGCATCCTCATCTGTTATCTAAACAGAAGTTGAGATTCTTTCAGACTATAAAATTGGTCGCTCAGATGTCTAGTGAATTCAGCAGAGAAGCTGTGCATTACCCCTCTGGCTTTAGGGTTTGAAAACCCTACACTTGAAAATGGGTGCAATTGGAGGTTCTCCACTCGCCCTGTAGATGACATTAATTCATATCAAAAGGTCACTGCATGTTATAAGACACAAAAGACCATTTCTAGAAACTGCTCTGCATTTTACTTGTACAGAAATAGGGGAATTTAGGAAGGAGTGTAAAGGGAACCTGGATTTTTTAATGTGCAAAAAATCTTTGAAATAACCTCATAGGTGGTAAATATGTTTGAGGGTTTTTCGCTTTAATAGTTCAACATCTTTGAAATCAAGGGATGAAGAGAGGAAAGGACTTTATTTTTCACTGAGTTTGGTATTCTATTTGCACAAATCATCATCTATCATTTGAAAAGCCTATGGATTGCCTTCTGAAAAGGACTTAAAGTTTTACATCTTTTGCTGTAGGTCTTTTAGGTTCTGTTTCCTTTAGTGACTGGATGTTTTCAACTAAATTTCCATCTTAAATTTATTTGTGGCCAGCTAATGCCAAACTCTTCTTGAAACTATATGATCCTCCAACTTAAAGTGTTTCCCAGGGTCCCTGGCATTTAAACACCCCAGGGGGAGCAATCATGTCATCTCCTAGCCTTCTTTTTGCTAGTTACATCTAATTTCCATCCACATTTATCAAAGTTTCTGCATTTTTCATTCTCTCCATCCCCAGATAAACAAGCCATTCTCCTGATAATCCTCAAAGTCTTTATCAGTATCTTTCACACTTTGAATTCCCCTTTCCTTAGCACAGGAGACTCCATGCCCAGCCCAACAGTGGCTGCTACTCCTTGGGAACAGTTGGATTCCTCCACTTTGGAATGCCATAACCATCAATAAAACCTTTCCATGTCTCATTTCCCCCTCATGCTGAGAATAAACCCACACTCCTGAAGCAGAGGAAAACTTGGAGTAACATGCACAATAGTCCTTGGTTGGAGGCACCACTGGTGCTGGCCACTGTTGCCCAGTATTTCATGTAACTTGTATAAAGCACTCCCTTCTACAGCTCTACCAGTACGAGTACCATCCAATCTTTCCTGGAAACATCACTCCAGCCTTAGGATTGCA
The DNA here is from genome assembly GCA_013398955.1 of Callaeas wilsoni. Lineage (NCBI taxonomy): Eukaryota > Metazoa > Chordata > Aves > Passeriformes > Callaeidae > Callaeas > Callaeas wilsoni. The sequence continues at coordinate 130,857 of VWPU01011633.1, read as the reverse complement.
TTTGACTTTATGACATTGCATCACAGTGGTGCCTCTTAGGCTCTTTATTTCAATTTCTCTATTTCAGTCATTCTTATCTGGTAGAATTCCTAACTCTAAGAGAATTTAGTACTATTAGTCCCCAGGTGCAGCATTTTGCACTTTCTGCTATGCAATTTCATTCCATTTCTGCTACTCTAGTTCTCAAAATTATTCAGCCCTGACTGCTTCTTTCTCTCAGTTTTGTCTCACTGGTCAACTTTTCTCAGCTCTTGAGAAGTTCCTTAAAATCTTCTCTCCTGTTAGGAAGCTGTCTCTCACTACCATCGCACTGAGCTTAGTTTCTTAGCCACTCCAGCAATTCTTATGCTGACACCTATACTTTTTGGTTGAATAAAGAATTTTTGAAACAGCAGTATAGCAAATTAAGCTCCAGAAAGACTATTAGTAGTTAGCATTTCTTTCCCCAAAAGAAAGTCAGTTATCTGGTTAGAAAGAAATCGGGTTAATCTTGCATGATCTGCCTTTTCTATTTTTTTTTTTTTTTTAAATGCAAGTTTAATTTCATAATTCTTCAGCCAGGAGAACAAAGTAAAATGTCACGTAATAGACTCTGGTTTTATATTTCTGTATCTTCTCATAAATGACTACGTAACCTTTCTAACTTCCATTTTTAATTAATTAGGTCCATATAGACAAACCCTTTTGGCCTTTGTAATAACATCTTGAGTTGAGGCATGTTGGAAGGGCAAATAATTTCATGTAATGTTTCAAAATAAATGCCTCTCCATCCATAGGCCTATAGGAATTGCTTCAAGGGGAAAAAATAATGATAAAATAAACAAAGAATACAAAGGCTTACGGTCCCACAGAAATGTTTGGTAATGATTTTAAACCAAGTAAGAGTAATGCCTGGGATTGGGAGCAGGAAATTTTATTTGACTGAAGATATTTCTTCAAAATATACTGCTAGAGAAATGATTAATTAATTCACTTATTAGTATTAGATTTTTGAAACATCTATCACATTTTTATGAGGAAAATTTGCAATGGGAAATTTTTCAAGAACAAGAGTTTGTGTTGCACCATTCTTGCCTTTTAGCCCGCATTACTTATGTCATTAGCACAATAATTCGATGTATTAGTATAGCTACCCTTGAAATAAAAGGGGTGAACATTTGCTTGGAGTTTCCTTTAAGAAACATTCTATTTTTACATTGTTATTTTTGCACAATTAGCCAACAAAATTCAGATTTACCTCCATCTCTTAGTTCAGAATGCAACTAATGCATTTCCGTCAAAGGAAACATTACTGATGTACTGGCAGAAATAGAAAGGGTTTTCACTGCAAAGACCCTTTTGCATTGACTCCATTTCTCAATGGATGTGCAAACATTCTAAGGTGACAATAGCTGATATCTTAGTAATAGTCTCTTTAGTTTTCTGTCTTAGTCCTACAACGACAGTCAGAAGGTTGTAAAAAGCTGATCTTAAAAGTCACTGAACAGAAAATTAAGATGGAAGAAAATTATGATTCTAAGGCACATCTAAGTATCCTAATTAGCTTCTACTGGAGTACCTCACATTCATGCTATAATGGTACATAGGAACATGAATTGATTCCAGAGGGAAGTCTGGTACAGTCAATCAGTCTCTCCACTCATGAGGAGACAACTGCCCTGGTTGAATAAGCCTGTAGACCACTGGGAGCTCATATTCCTTCAGCTATAAAGCCCTTTTGGATGCATGTCCTTATCTCACAATGAAATCTTTAAAAGCTTTCTTCCCTGGCGAGACATACATAGAATATGGATTTACTTTTGCACTGCAAACTCTGCCTAGAAAAACAGTACAGACAGCTCTAACTTTGGCACTATTGGGATGGAAGATAACAGAGAAAAAGGACAGCAGTGATGAGAAAACACAACCAGAAATGCATCCTGCCTCAAAAAAACCTCACCAACTTCTATGTGTTTGGAAACGTAGTGTCTATCAACTGTCACTTCTAGGGAGAAGGTAACTAAAAATAACAACAACTGAACATGCCTGGAATTAAATTCAGAAAATGGCCAATAAAAATAAAGTTGGCCTATTTTGAAAAAAATAAACACATTAAAAAACTGTGGTAGTTGCTGTTCCATTGTGTGGAGAACAAAGTGAACATTTCTCTTATTTTCAAAGCATGCACTGTCGCTTATTTATATGAAATCAGCCTGCCTTGCATCACATAACCAAACCAAAGTATGTTAGTAAAAAGGCAGAAGAAAATTTAACAAAGGCAAAAGCAAAGCACCCCATCCTGGCACATCCTCCAGGTATTGTGTTTGGCAGGTGTGAGATGGAACTTGGCACAAAGCTCACAAAAGCCTCTAAATGCTCTGCCATTCAACCCCAACTATCTGAGACCACATGTTTAAGTTCATGACCTAAAAGCAGCTCAGAATGTTCAACAGATAACAGAATCCAACCCCAGAAGAACTAGACTGCCTGTAGGGAGGAGAATCACTTATAGTGCTGCTCCAAAGAAGGCTACACAACATGATTTTGCACAGAAGCTGATTAATTCAAGTATCAACAAGCTGTTGCTCGGTGCTGGCTGTAGAGGCCCTGATCATTTGCTGATAGTGTTGGGAAGTATATGGAAGTGGAGATCTGAAGAGTCCAAGGGACATGTGCCACATGCAAGGGTTTTAGTATCGTAAAAAATATGAATTGAAACCTACATGACAGAATGCAATGGTATAAACAAAACATTTAAACATCACATTAAGAGATAACAAAGGGAAGTAAAGCAAGGACATTGGTTAGTGAAAGACCAATAATCTTTCCCAGCTTTATTTAGAAAAATAATTCCAAATATTTCAATTATATCAAAGTATTTGCAACAGACTTTACATGCGTGAAACAGCGGTTTAACAGAGGAAGATGCATGACATTCTCCCTTTGAATGTCGGCTTAGATATAGTAACGTGTTCATCATGGCTTCAATAGTTCAGAGGTTTTATGTAATGTCCTTTAAAAAGTCCCAGAAAGGTTTTTTATACTGGTTTTAAGAGGGTTTTTGTGTTTGTTTTTGTTATTTTCAGAGGTGCTTGATCTGTTCACTATCAAAGGCACAGGAAGAAAAGATGTTATATCCCCATTTTAGCATTTCATTAACTTATCACGTGTATTTGAGTTTATTTACCATTAAGCCCTTCATGAAATTTTTGAGTAAAACCCAGACCGTTCTAGTTCAAGAACTATTGTTCATGTTTCCTTGTTTAAAACTTACAGTTTTATTTTTATTAGGTCTCTACTGGCTTCTGTTAAACTGTCATGTTTCTAAGCATTCAAAAATTTTTGCATTCAAAAGGTGTTATTAATGAGTAACCAGTTAAAAAACGCGTGACGTACTCTTTGATAATACTGCGTTCCCCTCCCTTCCAGTGCCAAATTACTACTGCTCTTACTGGTACGTCTCATCATGCAAGACAATGATAAACTTAGGCTAAATGAAATTGTTTTTTCATTGTGACAGGAGAGAGAAGAGGTATGCTCTATGCATATGTGTACAGCAGACTGTGGAGATTAAAAAGGAAAACATTTGAGACATGCAGTCTGTATGTTCCCTTTGCTGACATAAATATTCTCCGAAATGTGCTGTAGCTTCTGCTTTTAAAACAGATGTGGTCAATATAGCTGCAAAGATACACGTATGTTTGACTCAGAAGCAATGTGAGGTATATTATCATAACAATGCTGTTTTTTCTTCAAGGTAGGAACTACAGAAATAAACACACAGACACCCCCTCGTACACATACACACCAGATCAAAACACTACAAAAAGTAAACGTTCAATGCAGTAGGAGTGAGAGGACATATTGGCTAGTTAGAGTCAAACATGTTGTTGCATAGCTGCATCTCATTCCAAAATAAACATTGCTAGAATTGAAACGGAAAACAAAATGAGAATTTTTTAATGTGGCATCTTACAAGTAAGACACTCTGAAAAAGAACTCACAAACAAGTTTCGTTCAAAACTAAATTAAGAAGATAGTTTCTAAAGAGTCACTGTGTTTTGTCAGTCTCTGGTACCAGTTCATATAAAGTTGATTATAAAAGAAAACTGTGTGTTCAGTAGCAACTTGATCTGACTAGTTAGGCTGAGCACAAGACAAGCACAGAGTAAAAAGTATGTGTAAAAGAGTAACAGAGTAAACACTAACAGAGTAAAAACACTAACACCCAAACCCAGAGTGACTCAGAGGCCATTCTAAGCAGTGCTGGCTGTAAAGGAGTCCCCTTTCTACTGTGATTCTACATCTCTTCATTTGAATCTGGCAATACTGTTTGACTAAATTGACCAGCAGAGTGGGTAGATGTGGAATGTCTGTTTTCAATACCAAAATCAACACTACTGCTGTGCATTTCACTTTAAAGCAACATGACAAGCTCCAGTGTGATCAGCTCCCCTTGCATTAACCCTCATGAAATGCAGCATCTGGAATCCACCAGAGAGACCTGGCTCCCAAATTCCTAGGAGGGCATCACCCTCTGCTGTCCCCCTGGCTCTGGGGAAGGGGGGCTGTGGGAGAGTAGGGAGGAGAGAGAAGTTGGCATTGCTCCAGCAGGTGAGCCTTTGAAGGACCCTTATGCTTCAGCTGGGAGTGCAGTCTGGTCTCCACAAGCCTCAAAAGAGAGTCCTCATTGTCCTGTGCATCTCCAGAAGACAGGAGGAGGCCTCTTTTGCAGTATCTGATGGGCATTTTGTCATCTTGCTTTAAAGTGAAATGCACAGCACTAGTGTTGGTTTTAGTACTGAGAACAGGCCACTGTAGTACTGAGAATTGTCCACTCTGCTGGACAATTTAGTCAAACAGTATTGCCAGATTCAAATGAAGAGATGTAGAACCACAGCAGAAAGTGAACTCCTTTAGAGCTCTGTTTAGAATGATTATAAGAGTAATATGAGGCAGAGTAGGACTTTGATTCATTGAGCTAGAAAAGCTAACCATGATTTTTCTGGTAAATAATTTTATAAGTTCCTTAGCATCTGTGTTCCAAGCAAGTTCCAATTGAAAAGGAATGTCTCTACTTAGACTGTCTAGGGTTAGGACTGCCTCTCTGAGTATCATGTGGAATATTTCAAAGTACACCCTTTAGGCAGTTTTACAAACTAGTATATCCAAGCTGCCCTTATGGACTGTGATTCAGCTCACGTTCGTACTTGCATTGTCTTTATTCCAAAAAATATTATACGACAAACTCTGTATAGCAGCCTGTCTCAAGCTGCACTGATAGACCAGAAAGCATACAGTATTCATACTCCTGACCTGCAACAGACTAACACACTACCAGACTAGTTAGAAGACAATTAGTCCAATTTCAGATTTCCTAGCAGCCGAAAAATTTCATGTTATTTTAGTCACAGTGGATGGATGCCAAGTTCACTGGAAACAACCCTGCTGATTTACCCAGTCCATATTAATACTTTAGAAATACTGTTGAAACATGGCTGTCCTAATTACACAGGGATCAGTGCACAGTGTCCCTCTCACCCAGGATTCTCCCAGAAGGGCTGCAATCACCTGCATTCCCCTTAATTTCACCATGCAATTCCAACTAATTTCATCCTGGTACAGTGCTGTCAGACAACTCCCATGTCTCTGCGGTTTTAATCGATTAGCTCAATGTCTCTATAATGCATCACCAGCTGCCAGGCACAGAACTGGACGCTTTGCAAGCATTTCAGCTAAAAGACAGTTTAATTACTATAGCAGCATCTCAAAGGCATAGGCATAAGGACTTGCAAAGGAATTATTAAAATATTTGGTGTCAACAGACCACTTTATAACTGAGTGAACAATGACAATCAAAAGGTAGAAAATAAGGAGAAAGTCACATTTTAAATAGTCCATTTTAATGGACTCTAATGTATTCAGGCAAATGAACTGCCTTAAGTATTACTGTTTACACAATGCAACTGTGCTTTACGATAATTGTTTTGCTGCAATATAGACATGTAAAAATTGACGTTGCTGTCAGTAAATTACAATATAAGAAAGATACCTTCAATTAGAAAATAGTTGAAGTAAGCAAATTAGACAATAAATAGACTGCCTTAAATTAATGAATTACTGAACCAGACTCTAAACTTTGGTTCATTCCTTGAACCACTTCTGCACATTGCTGATCACATGAGTGCAATGAAAGGGTCTTGTGGCTCTCTGTCTGAAGTGAACACATGCATATGGAAAATCAGACATTTCAATAGCACCACTTCTAACAGAATCAAAAGTGACGTTGCAGATCAGTCAATGAGACAAACGACCACAGGAATTTAGAGCTAATCCTTTCCTCCCCCTGTGTGCAAGGCTAAAGGATGGTCAAAAGGACCTAGGAAAACTTTGTATGTGCTGCACAGGCAGAGACAAGGAAGCCAAACTATACAACAGTCCTCAACAGTCAGATCCACCAACTCTCTCACAAAACACACAGGCTTCACCAAGACTCAAAGTTTGACTGCAAACCATAGCAGTGTGATTGTGTTTAAAGCCTTTTGCAGCTGACATAAATGGTCACTCATTTGCTCAAAGCTCTGCTTCAACTTAAGGCTTACAGTAACCTCAGTCTGGCTGTATCCTAAAACTGGCTATTGATGGGTTGGCAGGTGCTGGAAAAAAGTTCAAGGTCACATGCTCCACTCTAGTGGGAGATGTCTATATTTGATCTTGGTGACCTCTTCCAGCAGTCTGAAAGGATGGCATTGACAGAAGCTGCATAAAGACTTGCCCATTCTTCTTTACTACAAGGAAGGTCACTATGATTTATCACCTTTGTGATGGGAAGAAAAGAAAGGGATGGAGAAAAGAAAACTTACTGCACTTAAAGTTCTCAGAACCTCAGGGCAACACTGCAGGTAAATGGGAAATAATAACATTACAAAGCATTTGGGCCTTGCACAGTGCCAATGCAGTACATAGAAGCATGTGAGACTAGATGTCATCACATTTCTTAGCTGGCTCATTTGCATAATTTAAAACATGCTGTTTCATTTGATTAACGTTCTTGGTGGAACCTCAACCATCTGATTTTTCTTGGTGCTATAAAACAAATCTGAGTCACGGCAACATATAAAACCTGGGGCCCTCCATTTTAAAAGCAGAAGAATCTATTAAACACTTCCACTGCCTAACTTCCATACTCGCTTTGCAACATACTGTCTCACAGCAAGTTCCTGCAGAACTGCAGAAATCCCTTTTCTATCACTTAGCCTTCTGCATCTTGTGGCATTCTGTGCTTAAGTGAAATGCACAGACACCTTGGTTTTCACATCTCTTCTGTAAATAAGAGTATGCAAGCCTGTTAGGCAACTAAAGCATTCATTAAGTAATCAGCATAGCACAAGGCACAGTTATAAAGTAAATTGTAAGTCAAAAGATAGTTTTTGAATTCATATGAGTATAATCAGTTTAGTTATGAGTATAATAAGTTTAGATTTAGCATATTAACCATCTTTAGGACTTTTTTTCTAATCTGGACAAGACATAAGCCTTCCCTCACATTTAGAATAAGTATGTTTCAGATTTTTTTTACAGTAAAAAAGTTAGCAATTGGTACACAGAGTACAATACTATCTTCCATTTTAAAGGCATTTAAAGGCATGTACATTGTCAGGTCTGCAGCCCATTTACAATATATATTTTAAAAGTAAAGCTCAATAAATTATTTCTCCTAGAAAGTGTTGCTTTCTTCATGCAGGCAATAAAGCTAAGGGGCACAGAAGATACTGCAGTTCAGTCAGAAAGCAATGAGCAACATGCAGGAACTAGTGCAAAACACCTCAAAAGAACCCCATAGTGTACTGGGCTTGTGTGGTCAGGTTTTTGCAGCAGGGGGGTGACTTCTGTGAGAAGCCCCTTTAAACTTTCCCTGTGTCTGATGAAGCCAATGCCAAGCAGCTCGAAGGCAGACCTGCTGCTCGCTAAGGCCAAGCCCTTCAGCGACAGCGTTAGCACCTCTGGGATTACAGAGTTAAGAAGGGGGAAGCAGAAGCAAATTGCAGCCAGAGAAGAGGAGTGAGAATACGTGAGAGAAACAACTCTGTAGACACCAAGGTCAGTGAAGAAGTAGGGGGAGGAGGTACTCCAGCCATGGGAGCTGAGATTCCCCCGCAGACCGTGGTGCAGAGCACGTTGAGACAGGAGTGCCCCTGCAGCCCACAGAGGTTCATGGTGGAACAGATATCAACCTGCAGCCCCTGGCAAAACACACGTCAGAGCAGGGGGATGTGCCCAAAGGAGGCTGTGACCCCATGGGAAGCCCATGCTGGAGCAGGCTCTGGGTAGGACCAGTAGCCCCATGCAGAGAGGAGCCAATGCTGAAGCAGGTTTCCTGGGGGACCCATGCTCTAGCAGCCTGTTCCCGGATGGCTGAACCACGTGGAAGGGACCCACACTGGGGCAGTTTGTGAAGAACTGCAGCAGATGGGAGGAACCTGCCATAGGAGAAGTTCATGGAACACTGTCTCCCATGGGAGGGACCTGACAATGGAGCAAGGAAAGAATGTGAGGAGTCCTCCCCTTGAGGAGGAAGGAGTGGCAGAGACAACACGTGATAAACTGAATGAAGCTCTCCAATCCTCATTCCCCTGCGTCACTGAGGGTGAGAATGCAGAGAACTGGGAAGTAAAGTCATGCAAGGAGGAAGGGGATTGGAAGGTGTTTTTAAAATTTGGTTTTATTTCTCATTATCCTAATCTGATTTAATAGGTAATTAATTAATTATTTCCCCAAGCTGAGCCTGTTTTGCCTGTGACAGTAATTGGTCAGCGATCTCTCCCTTATCTTGATCCATGACCCTTTCCTTATGTTTTCTTTCCCCATGTCCAGCTGAGGAGGTGGGTTGGCAGAGTGGCTTTGGTGGGCACCTGGCATCCAGCCAAGATCAAACCATCCCACATTGCAACATTGCACAAAATAAAAAAGAAAAAATGTCTTAAACTCACAGTTGCTTTTAATCCTGTTCTTCATCAGCACATTACTGGTCAGGTCTCTAACAAATGGATAATTTACATTTTTTGGTATTTACATACCATCTGCAAGGGCAAGTGCATCAGCACAGGGGCATGGGTTGGTTTGTTCATTCACTTGTTTAAAAGCTTTTAGTGAGAACCAAAAGTGATCACATTTATTTCAAACTCAGTGATGCAGTAGGAGTTATCAAAGATATTATCTTACCAATAGACCCCTACTAATATACAACTATTATTTAATCTGTGGTTAGGTGAAGGGTTAATGTGACTCTTGCTACACTGACTTATCTGCTTAAAAAGTGGTATCTAATTTCCCTGTCTATTATGGGAAGCACCAGAGGAGGCATGGGGTTTGGTGTTTCGGAGAGTTTTTTTCCGAGTAATGTGATACATAGAAAACAGCATATCCTTGTTATTTTTTTATGTTGCTTTGTAATGAGTTGAGAACTGCTTCTTATTCATAATGTCTACAAACAAATTTAGCCACTTCACCCTGGAGAATTATCCACTGGATTTTCCAGTGTCTGATTAACAAGTGCCTAGAGACCATTTTTCCCAGGGCTATCAATCTTTTGCTCTACCTTTCTTAATTTTTGACCAAGGCAAATTTAATGACAGCAGTTCTCTTCCCAGGAAGTTCTTACTTTTTGGGAGAACAGCATACTGCAAAATGATGGAACTTTTTAGCAATTGAGATTATACTTTCCCTTGATTTTCAAGAATCTAATGGAAGAAAATGAAACCAAACAAAAAAGACACCTAACATGCAAACCTGAGCATGAAACACCTATTTCTCAAGTGAAAATCTGTCCCCAGATGCTGTGACTGCACACATGCACACTCTTTAAATATGAATTCTAGCTCAGATTCATTTAATACAGATTTGACTTCAGAAGAAGGAAAAAGTATTTAATTCATTATCACCCATCCCTGAATTAGATATATGAATGTGAAAATCTCTGTTACTAATTTTAATTGCACTATTCCCTCTCCACAGGAGACTGTTAAATTGGTTTGGTGAAATAGTAGTGAATCACATCAAAGTAGTGGGGTACATTTTATAATATATCTAAATAACTATCCCATTTTCCCAGCATGTTGCTGTGTATTTTAAGTATTAATATTATGACTCCAGTTTAGAAGAATGTAGCTTTATTTTATCCAAATAAATTTTCCTAGTACTGTATGTTAGCACTGTTAAAAATCAGGCTAAATTCTAAGTGGCTATCAAGTAATAAAGGAGAAACATTTACTGCAGAAGCCAACACGAAAATGTGTTTGCCTAGTCATAAAACACTCATGAAAGGAGCTCGCAGATGCATCATTTTGATATAATAATGGTCTTTCCCATCTAATCCCACTTTTTTCTTCCTCCTTCAGCTGCAATGTTTATTACCTGAACCTAGAATGGGTTTGCTTGTTTGCTTGTTATGCTTTGTTGCAATTCTATCAGGTTAGACACTAACATTTCTCCATAGATTTGCAGCATTATTATTTCCACATATCACCAACTCCCACCCAGGAGTGCAACACAGTGTCAGACATCAACACTACCTCTGGCATTGATTTCATAAGAATGCAAAATTCTAGATAACTGAAGAGCTTGATAAATATTCAAAAAGCAAACTTTGAAGAAATAGCCATCATACTGCAAGAAGAGGTGTTTAGAAACAAGATTTTCAAAGCACGCCTATATTAGGCATACAGCCAAGTATTTCTATGCTTCAAGACACTGAGTGTCCGAATAAAGAGAATCCCTCACTATAAATAGTCGCAGTAGTAACCCCCTAGTGTAAAGGAAAATGCAAGACAATCATAGAAAACCTTGAGTAGGAAGGGACCCTGAAGATCATAGTTCCAAACCTGCCCCCATGGGCACAGATGCTACCCACTACACCAGATTGTCCTGGACCTCATCCAACCTGACCTTGAACATTTCCAGCCACAGAGCATCCACATCTTCTCCGGACAACTTGTTTCAGTGCCTCACCACACTCACAGTAAAGGATTTATTCCTAACATCTCATCTAGATCTCTCCTCTTAAAGTTTAAAACTTTCCCTCTTGTTCTATCACTATCTACCCATACAAAAAGTCACTCCCTCTCTTTTTCATATGTTCCCTCTAAGTTCTGAAAGGCTGCAATGGGATCTCCCTGGAGCCTTCTCTTCTCCAGGCTGAACAACCCTGGTTCTCTCAGCCTGTCTTCATAGGAGAGGTGCTCCAGTCCTCTGATCATCTCTGTGTCCCTCCTCTGGACCTGCTTTAATACGTCCACATCTTTCTCGTGCTAGAGGCCCCAGATCTAGCTGCAGTATTCGAGCTGGGGTCTCATGAGGGCAGAGTAGTGGGGGAGAATCACCTGCCTTGATATGCTGACCTGAACAGAGATTACGGTTCTGCAAGAAGTACTATTTTTGGACCAATAATGAGAAATTTTAGATCGGGTTTGGCATCAAGATTCATTATCTTGGTCTAGATTTTCAATCCTCATGCAAAATTTCTTTTTAAATAAACCATTCTGTGTTAAATACTGACATATTCAGGGTTTAAGGTGAGCAGCTATATTGCACCTTGATGTCTACACAAATAGAACTACGTGTTTTTCCTTATAAAATTTTAGGCAGAGGGATAAGGTAATGCAAAATTGAGTGCTGGAGAAGAAAGGAGATATTGCCAGACAGAGCTAGAATTTGACTCTTTAACAGGTATACTTATGTTACTCTTTCACCATCACTTGCTCACTGCCTATGTTACTATCCATGTTTTGGCCATCAAAGCTGACAGGTATTGTTTCATGTCTTGTCAATGTCTTAAACACTAGGTAACATGCTACTGTGAAAAATTTAACTTTACATAAACAATACTGCAGATTTATATGGTAAATCTGAGAGGGACACAATGATGACAAAATTCTTTTTTAACAGGAACTTTCTGGAACAGTCCATCAGAATATTTCGTTCATTTTCATTCACTGTCATATTTGGCTGTGAATACATACTCCAGCAGCTGCTAAGAGGTAAGTAATGTAGTTCTAGAGAAACTTCAACTGTATTAAACCCAATAACCACTAGATAGAATCTCTTTCCAGAAAATCTGTTCCTCATTTAAGCAAAAATAAATGGAACAAAAACTGCAGAAAGAACAGCAAGCTATATAAGAGAGCATGCAGTAAGATGATTCCAGTAAAGGAAAAACTATGAATACATCAAGTGTTTGGCAAGCTGCTATGCAGATCTGATTTTTTGCCAGCTTTCATAAACCCCAGATAATCATTGGTAGCACCTGGGTTTCCTCTTCTGGCTTCCATCATCCGTGCTGTAAGAAATGTCTCTGCTTACCCTGGCATTATGGTGAACAGACTCCTTCACCCAACTGCTCAGGCAGCTGAGGGCAGGAGCTGCAGATGAAAGGAGCAGGAGACTGAAGAAGGGCGATTAAGGCTGGAGCCGCACTGCATAGTATAGCGAAGAATGCATGTGGTCTAATTACCATGTCTCAGAATTCCATACTGCCCTGGAAAATTAGCACTTATGCTGAGTCAGCACCCTCCCAGGCCAGGGTGTTGAACAGGAAGCTGAGGAGAACGAAAAGAGTGGGACCTGACTGGAGCAGAATGGAATCAGAAGAAGCAGCAAAGGAAGAAAGAAATTATTTTAATGATTTGAATAAAGGTATTACCTTGCTTTTTTGAAACACTACACCATGGACTTACGTGAAATTTGACAGCTGGCTTCCAATGAAATACAGTGGTACACAAACACCTGACTATAAATGGGTTAGCCTGTGCAAAATACCATTCGTACATGTATGCATTGACCACACATACAAAACTTTGTATACTTAAATAGCCTTAATGAGCTTTAAAACAGGAAAACTGCTCCTTGCCTTTCTGAGTTAAAGTCATTGAAAATACAGACATTGGATACCCAAGCATTCAGAAAATGTAGGATTTGATAAATTAAATGCATCATTTTCTTCAATTCTTGCTAAAAATCACTATGTGTGGGGTAAGAATTATTGGTTTTTTTGAGAGGCATTCTGTAGGGGAAAAGGTAATTGTTGCAAATCTTGGATCCAAAATGTGTGAAAAAGCAAATCAGAGTCATATTGTGTCAGAGGAATGGTGGAAATGTCCATTCTATTACCCCTCATTAGCCATCCTTGCTGCAGTTTCAGATTTTTTTAAAAATTATTTAAACTACATAGGGACAAGACCTGAAGGACTGAGTACTGTCACTGCATAAACATATCAGGCAAAATTTAAGAAGTGACAGGTACCAGAAGTGAATGCATACTTCTTTAAAATTATTTGCATTCTGCTCTAGTTACCTGTCTTCTCAATATCATCAATATTTTAAAGCTTGTAAAAGAATAGGTTTATACAATTTTAAGTTAAACACTACCATATTCCCAATTTAGAATTGAAGACAATACTTTAAGATAGAATTTTAACAAGACACATGAGCTCAATTCCATGATTTAACAATAAAATGTGTCCGCCGTTAAAATTGTATAAATAAGCTGGAGTACATGGAAATGTAAGAGAGACTGGGAGGAAAAGAGTGTTAATTATGCTAATGGTACTCTTGTAAATGCAAAAACAGATGGCGGAATGAACAACAATGGATTATTTTTTTAATCAAGCAATTTCAAATAAATATCTTTGTTCAAAAGCAGTAAGCAACTACAGCATTGCTAGGAAGTGGTAAAAACCCAATACCTACGGTCTTATGCATAACTTCACTTCTGATCTTCCTAGTGGATATTCCCAAAACAGAACTAATTTCCTGGTTACTGAAAAGTAGGCTGATCCCAATGCTGCTCTTAAGCAAAAAATGTGTGATGGTTGGCTCTCATGACATGTTACTTTTAGCATATATCTAATGGCTATAAGCAACTGAGAATGTACAAAACCCAAAAGTTTATTCAGGAACCAAAAGTTCTTTGATTGTATAGGGCTAACACTTAAGCCAGCATTCCACACAATTAATTAAATGACCAAATTGAACTTTAGAATCGTGGTAGATAAACTCTGTTTTGACCTGCTGCCACATTATAAAAAGCTAATTAAAAACTTTTATCCTCTCATATACTTTTTCGTAATGATTAGTCTTAATTAACAACTTTAAACTGTTGGATATTGCAGGCCATAAACTAAGAACATTTAAATAAGTTAAAGTGCACAACCTGTTTTTCAGAAACCTTCGAGGTCAAAAAATAAGATCCTTATGATGTAGCTATTACCCTTCTTTTATTTTGATAGAAATATAAAGAGAAAAAATTGTATTTCATTAGCATCCCTCCAGGTACATTTCAAACCTTATGTTTAAGCAAATTTTGGCATTTTATAGGCACAAAAAATTATGAATGTCACCTGTGTAGGTAAACTATAGGTATATAGTAGTGTTTCACATTCATATACATGCAACAAATGCAGGTTAAGATACTGTTTTCTTTTTAAAACCTCCCTCAAAGTGCATGCATTCACAGATTCAAAAAAGGGCTTTATGCCCCTCTAATTTTCCCACCATATCAGCTAAGTCTAATACAGGATATTAATTGCAAATCTTGCCTTGTTTTCATTTATGCAGATATTGCTCTAAAAGAAGGAAAATGAAGCATCCAGAAGGCACCCACACTCCTGTACTACTGGACAGTGTTGTTTTATTTAGGCGTGCACTGTCCAAACTGCCAGCTGGTCTTCTACAAGCAATCATTTTACAAGTGCAGTTCATTTTACAACTGTGAGTTCAAACCACAATGAAGGCCAAGGGGCCATCACCTAGAATATTTACCCTCTTACAAATGAAATTAGAAAGGATATCACACATGTTGTTGGTGAAGAAAACTGACAGGAATTTCAGCAAAATGCTCTTTTTGAATGCCACAATATTTGTAGATAATTACTGAAAGATTGACTGATACAAATCTTGAAAGAAATAATCGTAATGAAATACAGCTACCATTTTTGTCTTTAAATTAATCTTCAAAGTATTTAATCTTTAATACTTACAAAATAAATGGATGATATAACCTAGCGATATGGGGAGAGCTTATGGCAATTCTAGATTATGAGCTCTTTGGTCTGTTTATGTGGCAGAAAATGAAGTGACAGAAAAAGGTGAAAAATTAGTTAAATGCTTTGAAGTTAATATTTAACTGTATATTCTGTAATATAAAAATAAAGTAATATAGAATAATGATGACAAGTCTATGAGAATATTTCATTAACAACTAAAGTGACACAGTTCTCTGAAGTTTTCAGCTCTGTTTCATAATCTTTATATGTCTAAAAGCCATCTCAGTATGATGATGGAAAGGGAATGGGACAATGTAGAAACACCTAAGAGCGAGCAACATCTTCATATCAATGCAGAGCTGGAACGTACCCAAGTGGCCCAACACACACCATCTCTGATCACTAGGCATCCAGAGCTTTCAGGTAGTTTCAAGACAGGGTCTGCAGTCAAACTGCATGAGAGTTGCAAGTGTACTAAAACTAACTAGAATTTACTTTTTAAATCTTGTCTTCCTATTAAAGTTTAAAGCAATGTGATAAAAAACCTTTTATTTCTATTACTTGTATCACGTATATGTATATTTAATAATTTGGACTATTAAATAACTTATGTTAATTATATTCATTAAATATATAACCTTGGGTTTCGACTGAAATCACATAAGTTGTGTATCCATAAAATTCCAAGGGAATCAGGTGAAAATATGACCTTTCAGATAATAGCATGCAACTCTATCAATCAGCTTTATCATTTACTACATTTCAACCCATATGCATGTGTAATGAATCAGAAGAAAATAAGAAAATAAGTGCAACTAATTGATCTCTTAGTTATATCTTTTACTTCTATTGAACTCAAGTTCAGACTTGTACAGAAATACTGGACATGTTACAAATCCAGAAGTGAAGCTGAGAAATTTCATCTATGTAAAAGTTATTTTTTAAATAAAAGCCATGGAACTACTTGACAAGTAAAATATATCTAGCTCTTATCTTTGAGTCATCTCAACATAAAAGAAAGTTTGAAGCATGTAGGGAGAATATATCAACAGAATCTTCTCTAGCAACATATAGCTATTAATTTGAACCCTACAGGAAACTTAGCAATTATTTTTAGTGTCAGATGTTCTGAAACAGAGTTATGAATCACTACCAAATTTAAGCATTAAAACTTCTTTTTATAGTCAGGCACCTCTCTACCAAATAAGCAGTGCATTAAGCAAAAAGGGAAATTTCAAAACTAAGCCATTGTGGTTTTGTATAGCACATACATAACAACTACCTGTCTGGTGAGAAAACTGGAATAGTGAAATACTAAATAGTCCTCACCTTAAGTTTGTTATCAGGTGATTATCTATTCTGTCATTCTTTCTATTCTGTCATTCTTTAAATACTTCTGAAATTGAACTATTTCTATCATGTACTATAATACTATTCAGCAGCTGTGCAACAATCTACACAGGCAAGAAAAAGAAAGTTTCAAAGCAGCATACACCTCCTTAGTAAGATTTTCCAGCAAGTTCATGAATTGCTTTAGACCATGAGTCTTATTGGATATAAACACCAGCTTTCACCTTCAGAACCACATACCACAGGTTTGTCCTCAGGTCTAAAGTGAAATGCATTTCACTGTCTGATTTCTGTCCCCTGGGAATTATCAAACAACCTTACAAACCCACTGCAAATAACATTTCAGTTTAGCATGATTGGTAGGTCACTTAGGAGAGGCTCTGCACTGCTTTTTAAAACTATATTACTTTTGACACTGAGAAAGGACAGTTTTCATAGGTCAAGCTTCAGATCACTGGTGGCAAGCCTAAAAGCCTACATCAAAGTTATGTGCACTATACCTACCTGTAAGTAAATAAAGAAGAGTTCAGCTTCTAATGCCAGAGTGATAAAGGGAACAACAATATTGGTTTAAATCAATATTTGCTTGGCCTGTTTTCCCAACTAACTTTTATACTTTACAAGTAAATATCGACTTACATCTGAAGATTGACCCAAACCAATGTGACCTCCCTCCTTCATCATACTCCTTTGCAACTCTCCATCAGTCTCTCCTTTTTGCTAACACTTTGTCATATTTTTCTACTCTCCTCTTCCAAACCCTCTGCTTGCCACACTGACCCCATCTCTTCCTGTGTACTTACACATTACTTTCCTTACTCAGCTCTCGCTCTGCATGCTTCCCATACTCAATCCTGCTCCATATTGAATTTTACAGTTTATGATCTTCCCATTCTAAATCCATAGTAGCATACTTCAATCCCACTTTGCTCTCACCATCTCACAAGGTGCTGCAATATTATACTGACGTTTCTGCTCCTCGGGTCTTTAATCCCAGTTTCTCCAAACATCTCTGTCCATGCTCAGTGATGACCTGCTCACACCATTAGAGTGCATCTCTAGTGTCATGGGCCTCCACACCCATGGAGATCACAAAACATGAGGTGACAGTGCCTCCTTACACTGGTCTGTGACTGCTTTAGCGAGGCTACAGTCAAGAGCATATTATCAACGGCTCATGGATATCACTGTACGTTTGCAGTGGCTGAGCAATCCTTGCTGTCTTTGAAGATGCTATCCGTCTAGGAAATGGCCACTGAACCAATGTCCTTAGAAATTAGCAGCACAAGCTCTAACAGAATTTGATTTAAAGAAAGATAAAGAAAAAAGGATCAGATTAATGAAGACAGAACACACACAAGACAGAAGGGATGATTCAGCTGCTGTTATTCATTTGTCTTTAGATATATTTTTCTTTTAATTGTGACCAAGGGGCAAGATTAATCAGTTTCCTAGCCAATCAAGGGTTACAGGCAGCAATTAGGCCTCTGATAATAATCTTCAAATATGCAAATGCCAGAAGTGTGCAGTACAGACACTTGTAGAAGAACAGCTTCATAGCTCTGAAATGTTGGAGAATGGACGAGAAAGAATAAAAGAAAATGTTTATTATGTAAGAATTCAGGTATGACTGTACTAAGGTAGTGAACTTCTTCCTGGTGTAAATCAAGAATTGCTAGCATTTATGAACTTTTGCAGTAAATAAACCAAGTACATCACAGCAATATTAAACCTAAGAATATTTGTCATTAACCTTTTACCTCTTAAACAAAATATAAAACTGAGAAGAGCAAATGCATTATTTTAATTAACTGTTGCTCTTACCAAACATTACACTTTATTTTCACACTATATCTTAAATATTAATCAACAAAATGATGATCTATACTAGGTAAATAATGTTTTTTAAAAATAATTTTCCATATAACTTTCCATTCAAAATAAAATTAGGCAATACCCAAAAGAAAAAAACAAGACAGGGATTCTTTTGAGCAGTTTGCTACTGGTAAATCAGGCAGGTATAGGGGAGATAGTAACTTCAAAATCAATAATTATGTAAATCTTCACTTACAATACCTTTTACTTAAAATTTAATAAATCCTATCAAAACTTTCTGTTCTTTTTATAAACTTTTTTTTAAAGCAAATGGGATTTTTTTTTTTTTTTTTTGCATTAAGTTTTATCAGAAATTAGTGGGAAGCAATTATTCACATGGTCTGCTTTTATTAGGAAATCAAAGAGTTTCTTTCTTAAAAATAATGATTTTTCAATCTTGAATCATTTTGTGCAAGGAATACTTCTACTTTTCCACTTGTCGATTAGGTAGATGCATTTAATCAGTTGGAAAAATATTTGATTAAGCCTATCTTCTTCCCCATCCTTACAGAAGAGCTGAACAAAATCAGAAATGAGGAAATACTATCAATAAACAGAAATTCTGTATTCTAAATCCAAGATGAGAGTTATACTAAATGTTGGAGAAGCCTTTTAAATTTTTTAATCCTTGCTGAACAGAGTGGAAAAGGTGATAGCACAATTAAGGCATCTCACAAAAGACTCAGATATGTCAGTTTGAACCATGTTCCAAATTAATGCAACAAATTGTTTCCACTCAATCCAAGTGTACCAGGGAGGGTAGTCAAAGACTATTGGCTTTGACAATCACTACATCATTCCCTCATATGCCAGTGACAAATGGAATTGACGTGTTTTAATTGGTGTGTCGGCCTGTTGACCCCTTTGGCTTAGAAAGAACCTTTGACTGGGCAGAAAGGTTTTTACTGAAAGATAAAACAAGAATTATCTGGTGATAACAGAACACATAACTTGATTTTTGATCAAATACTACTAAATAAAACTTCTCTCTCTAAACAGATACATAGAAAATAATTATTTCTTAGAGTACAAAAGGAAAACATAGGATAATGTGAACCCATTACTAAATGGAGGGGGATCCCGGTAACAGAGGGCACAGAGAAGGCAGAGTTACTGAACACCTTCTTTGCATCAGTCCTCACTGACAAGACCAGCCCTCAGGAATCTCTGACCCAGGAGACCAGGGTAAAGGACAGTTGGAAGGATGACTTTCCCTTGGCTTCCCTTCGTTAGAGAACACCTAGGAAAACTTGACATCCACAAGTCCATGGGCTCTGACAGGAAACATGCACAAGTATTGAAAGAGCTGGCAGACACCAGAGCGAGGCTGCTCACAATCAACTTTGAAAGGTTGTGGTGATCACAAGAGGCACCTGAGGACTGAAAGAAAGCAAATGTCACTCCAGTCTTCAAAAAGAGCAGGAAGGAGGACCCAGGGAACTACCAGCCAGTCAGCCTCACCTCAATCCATGGAAAGTTGATGGAGCACCTCATTCTCTACACACATGGATACCAAGAAGGTCATCAGGAGTAGTCAGCATGGAATCACTAAAGGTAAATCATGCTTGTCCAATCTCATTGACTTCTGTGATGAACCAACTACCTGGATGGATGAGGGGAGATCAGTGGATTTTGTCTACCTTGACTTCAGCAAGGCTTCTGACACTGTTTCTCACAACATCCTCACAGGCAAACTCAGGGTGCGAGGACTGGATGGGTGGACAGTGAGGTGGATTGAGAATTGACCAAATGGCAGACCCTAGAGGGTCATAAACAGCGGCACAGCGTCTAGTTGGAGGCCTGTCACTGCTGGTGTCCCCCAAGGCTCAATGATGGGTCCAGTCTTGTTTAAATTATCCAGGAATGACTTGGATGAAGGGGAGAGGCCTCCTCAGCAAGTTCACTGATGACAGGAAGCTGGAAGGAGTGGCCAATACCCCCTAGTGCTGTGCAGCCCTGCAGAAGGACCTCGACAGGTTGGAGGGATGGGCAGAGAGGAACCTTCTGAAATTCAGCAAAGGCAATGCAGGGTCCTGCACCTGGGGAGGAATAACCCCATGCACCAGTACAGGCTGGAGGCTGAGCTGCTGCAAAGCAGCTCTGAGGAGAAGGACTGGCGGGTCCTGGTGGACAACAAGCTGTCCATGAGCCAGAAGTGTTCCCTCGGGGCCAAAAAGGCCAGTGGTATCCTGGGGTGCACTGGGAAGAGCATTGCCGGCAGGTCGAGGAAGGTGATCCTACTCTTCCACTCAGCTGTTGTGAGGCCACATCTGGAGTGCTGTGTCCAGTTCTGGGCTCCTCAGGACAAGAGAGACATGGAGCTCCTGGAGGTAAAAGAGACACATGGAGCTGCTGGGGCAGGTCCACTGGAGGCTACGAAGGTGATTAAGACAGTGGAGCATTTCTCTTACAAGGAAAGGCTGAGGGAGCTGGGCCTGTTCAGTCTCAACAAGAGACAACTGAGAGGGGACCTCATCAATGTCTATCAGTATCCGAAGGGAGGGTGTCAAGAGGATGGATCCAGGCTCTTCTTGATGGTGCCAAACAATATGATAAGAGGCAACAGGCAGAAACTGAAGAGTGGGAAGTTCCACCAGAACATGAGGAAGAATTTACTGTGTCATGCAGTGAGACAGACTGACCAGAGAGGTTGTGAAGTCTCCTCACTGGAGATATTCAAAACCCACCTGAAAGTTTTGTTTGATAGCATGTGAGTACTGTACATATATCAAGATATATGCAAGAATCAGATGGATTTCAACTTTGAACAGAGATCTGCCACAAATAACTGCAGAATATGTAACTAAACAAGCAGTAGTCAAAAGAGTCAGTAAACATCTCTTGATATGAGAAGTATTTTCCAGATTAAGGGCAATGTTCTTTGCCTGAGTGCCTACAATACTAATATTCCTCATTTTTTCATGTAATAAAAGTTGCTTATCAGTAAATATTCTTCATGATTGTCTCCCCTTTAACCATTCTACTACCAACCCATTCAAAATATAATTATATTGTATGAAATACCCAGGAAGTATTAGAATGAAGAACCATAAACTAGGAAAGCAGAAGCTACAGTAGCACAAATATTAGGAAGATTATTAGTTGCATAAAATATTACCAGCCATGTCATTTCTATTGCTCATACAGTAATCTGTACCACCACTGTTGTGGTATGCTACTTTGTACCACAATCCCAGACATTTCCAGGCACATTATGAGGAAGAATGGGTTTCTCCCACCTGCTGCTTGCCATCTCGTGCCATGGATTTGCCTACAGTTCCCTCTGAGACATGGAATCATCCTTGTTTCCATTTCCGATCAGTATGGATTCCCATGTCCAAGACTGAGTGGAGGTATTAGTTAAGGCAGAGATACTGCATATTCCCATTCTTCGAGAGTTCATTTCCCAAACTGATAATGCTACCATGACATCAAATGAACCCCAAAAAGGAAAGAGATAGTTCAAGTATGTCAAAATTTTTCAGCATTTAACTGGCTTTAAGATGCATAAACATACTGCAAATGTCAATCAGTTGTGGCCTAAGAGGACAGAATCCATGTAAATTATGTTATTTTTCTACCCCAATTAAACTGTGAGTCAGATATAAATCTTTTATCACTAAGCTTCTTACAATTTTAACATCATCTCTAATCACCTGCAATTTACTTCAGTTGCAGCTGTGCAGTAGAAAGGGTCAGAGGAAATAATGACAAGATATCACCTTATTTTTCCCCACCGTCCATATTTAAAAACTGCAAATCTACACTTGAAACAACATCCACTAAGTTTTAACAGGCAAAGACTATGCAACTCTCAATTTCTACTGAAGATATCAAAGTAAGTGATAAGAAGCTTTTGCATCTGCTGGGTTTGGCTGGGAGAGTTAACTTCCTTCAGTAGCTGGTATAGGGCTGTGGTTTGCATTCGTGCTGAAAACAGTGTGGATAATTCAGGGGCATTTTCATTATTGCTTAGCAGTGCTCATACAGAGTCAAGGCCTTTTCTGTTTTTCACCCCAACAGAGAGGAGACTGGGGATGTGCAAGAAGCTGGGAGGGGACACAGCTAGGACAGCTTACCCCGACTGACCAAAGGGTAATTCTAGGGCATACGGAATCATGCTCAGCATATAAAGAAGCAGAAAGGGAGGAACATTTGGAGTGATGGTGTGTGTCTTCCCAAGTTACTGTCACGCTTGATGGGGCCCTGGTCTCCTGGAGATGGCTCAACACCTGCTGCATGTGGGAAGTGGTGAATGAATTCCTTGTTTGGTTTTGCTTGCATGTGTGGATTTTGCTTTCTCCATTAAACTGTCTTTATCTTAACCCATGAGTTTTTTCACTTTTAGTCTTTTGATTCTCTCCCCATCCCACTGGGAAGTAGTGAGCAAGTGGCTGTGCAGTGTTCAGTTGCAGGCTGGAGTTAAACTATGACACGTGGTTTGTGCTGATTTACTGAAGAGTATATTTTTGGAGTTTCTGTTCTGCAGAAAATGGGAATATCAGATCATTTCTAGGCTGAGGAGGGAGCAGGGGCTAGAATACGCTAGAGGTGTCTGGTTTTTTCCCATATAAAAGAAAAAAGAAAAAAAAAAGACGTTGCTTAAGGGAAGAATCCATTCTTCCAATGTGAAATGATAACAAATGAAACAGAAGAATATGGTCAGGTCGGATGAAATACTTATATGTACAGCAAATGACAATTCTCATTTTTCCTGTTTCTTCTGATCCTGCCGTACTATTTATTTATAGAATATTGGTATATTCTGGAGAAGAGCAGACATTTCCCTCCACATCAACACTCCAGTTATGCCTAATTACTTCCTTGAAAATACATAAAAATAGATAGAGTTAGATTAGACAGACAGCTAAAATAAGGACACGTGTGAAGTAAAGTTTAAAAAAAAAAATTGGGGTGAGGTTGGGAGGGGATATGATGACATATATTCTGCCAGGCATCTTGTCTGAATATTTTGAAACTCAAGCTGGCTACCATTTCAAACAAAAAATCCCATATCACATGCACCTTATAAAAATTTACTTAAACTTAAGGGGAAAGTAGAGAATTATTTTCACCAGGAAGAGTAGCAATACCTATAAGGAACAGCTGTAACATTTCATAGACAGCAGATTTTTCTTCGGTGTCCTACATACGTGGATTCAGCCTTGAGAGTGTGGCAAAATGGTAGACGGTAATAACAATCCATACGGATTCTAGCTACAAACATCTGATTTAGCTTCCTTATCCCGGAACTTCCCATTACCCACAACCCATTATTTTCCCAGGGCCTCAGTTCTTTCTCAAACATTTTCAGTTTCCTCAATGCATGTAGTAATGCCATTATTTTGGTTTCGTGCTATCTTTTAAAATGTGTACTTAGCTACCAGATAAACAACTCCAAACTTTTAAACGCTTACATTTTGTTTTATATTAGTCTAGTTTTTTTGAGCCAAAGAATAAAATAAAGGTAAACATACTGAATGCTACTGATAAGAAAGATTGATTACTTCAGATTTCTCTTTGTGTTTACTGACAAAAGGCAGTGTGCAGTAGCATACCAGGTTTGTTCTGAGTGAAAAATGAAGCCTAGTCGGTAGATTAACCATCTACAAAATGATTCCTTGCAGAGTACAGTATGGCTCTTCGCACTCTAATATCTTATGCAGCAAATCTGACTAAATTACATCTTTAATAAATCATTTAGTACTTAGCACGTTTTGCTAATTATTTCAAAATACGGTAATCCTACATTATTTATATGTTAATTTTTTTATCCTAGAAGAACAATACTGCACATAGTGGATTGGTACCTTCAGTAAACAAATCAGCAATATGAAATATACATCTACCAAGAGAAGCCACCATAATTATGCAGCAAAGTGCTCATTTAGGATTTGGATAAGGCTAAACATACAATGCATTCTACTGTGTGCCACTAGATATCCATGTACTTCATACAACTGTGGCAAAATCATAAGTCACAAAAATAAAGCTGCAAAATATGAGAAGACAGATTTGTAATCACAATCATGCATGAACAATTACATATTTCAAATGTAAAGATCATTCAAATAAATGTAACTGATGGATAATCCTCACAGGGTGCAAGTCAAAGTAAACAGACAGTCCACTTTAGAAAGTGTCTAGTGAATTGATTTAACAAGTTTAATGTGAGCATCAGTGTGGGGCTATTACTGATCGTAAGCTTTACTGATGTTATTTGTTCGCTTGGAAAAATACCGCTCTTTGGAATGAGCACATTAAGGCTAAAATTGCAGAGAAAACCCTATTACAACTTTATTGCTGGCAAATTGGAACCAAACCTTGTCTGTATATCAATTACTTAGAGTTACCACAGAGATAAATCCTTTTTTTTTGTATAGGCTCAATCTTGAAGACAGTGATGAGAAAACTCCTTATTATACCCTACCAACACCACTAGGTTTTCTTAGCAATTTCAAGAAATTGTCAATTAAGTTCTTTTTATTAGGTTCCAAAAGCTGTTAAGTCAAACACAAATCTATCATAAGGCTTGTAACAGCATGTTATTTAGGCACATTTCAATGTTACATTCTTTCATTATCCACCTACCCAAACCCTAATCAAAAGTTCCCATAAAGTGAAGGAGTTTTCAGTTCTCCCATCTCAAGGTTCAGATAAATTTAGAAGTCTCATTTCTTGCAGCTGGTCATATGAGTAATACCCATTTAAGTGAGAAGAAATATCATTATTTAGATGGTTTTAGACATCAATATATTTGCTTACAAGATCATTAAAGCGGAAGGACACACTACTGTGTCATTGCACAAAATAGTTAAAGCAATAATATTTACGAAGTCTACCAAGTATTAGTACAAATGCATTGCATTTTAATGGTCCTTTCTGCCTGGTAGGGTTTCCTTTCAGACAACCAGCTACCTCTAGAAATGATAGTTCATAAGGAAAGTTCTTTTTCAGATCCCAGAGCTGCAGCACTGAAACGAGCTGTACTCCTTGCTCCCTGAGTTAAGAGAAATTAAACTCTTTGTAGGAATGATGCTTTCGAGTCTCCAGAAAGAGTAAAGGGCCAGTTATTTCATATAGGAGCAGCACAATGAAGAAATGAACAGATCTGCTATCAAAACAGCTACTTGTCAGATGTCCCAGCCAGACATAAAGTACCTGAGAAAAAGTAGGGGGGAAGGAAAAGAAAAGAGACAGAATTTTGATGAAGATCTGTCTAGTCACTTTACTTCAATATTTCTACAGTGTTCACACTTCAGACTACATGTTAAATGAGATTTACATTCTGCACCTGGTGATGCATGATCCAAATTTAGTAATAAAAGAATTGTATGGTACTCCATCTGAGTGTCCTGGCTTTCAAAAGAAACTGGAAATTATTTTTCAGTCATCTAGTTGGTCCTCACAAACTGATGAACAGGGCAACTTTTGTTTGACTAGAAAGAGCAACATGCTATGAATATGTACGTCTTAACATTAAAAATGCTACCTAGATGTGTTAGAGCTAAAGGGATAGCTAGAGTGGCTAAAGACACCTTAAGATAAATTAACATATTGCAAGAGAGGAAATTTAAGTAGTTGTGCGTGGGAAACAAAGCAGCAGAAAGATTCAAAAGTTACAACATAGTATTTTGTGCTTAAATATTACTTTTTTTCCTTTGCTTCAACAGCTGGCTTCACGTACAGCCATCCCAATTCATTCTATAGCATCCTGACTAGTTGGTCACAGGCTAATGACATTTGAAGAGGAAGAAGGTCAAAGCTATCATTACAGTGGTGACAACCAATCACAGTGAAAAAAAAGTTTTATTTATTACACTTAATATAAGAAACCTTTACTGTGGAATATAATTGTACTGTCACTACACACCAGAGATTTTTAATCCCCAATCATTTCAACATATTTTACACTTCATTACCTTTTCAGTTAGATATTGCAAGAAAGACTCTCTTGAGTCTACACAAAAGCCTTAAAAATTCCACTATTTTTTACTCTCATATTTCACCTATAAGAAACAATGGATGATGAATTTCAGTGAAGGAAAATACACATATTCTACACAAAGTTGGTAAAGAATATAGAGGGGGGAAATAGTCATAATATTTTGTTAAGGTTTTAAAAAGATCTAACATTTTGTTTACGAAGCCATAAAATCATAAAATATCTGTAAGTAGATGTTTCTAAGGACTTGGGTATGATACTGTGGCACACAGTATAGCATTGTCTTAGCTAAACAAAATGGACTACGTATCTCCCCAATAATACACAGTGCTCTAACAAACAAATACAAAGTTATATTGCCTCTAGGAGGAGATTACCTCCTATGATTCCCATAAGTTCTAATAAGTGTCACTGTGAGAAGGTAAGCTATTGTATCACTGTGAATTTTATTCTGTAAAAATCTATCACATAGGGTCATTTTTTCACATAATATAGCTCCCATGCCTTATTCTGTACTGATTGAGTATAATCTAGACTTTATAACAAAAAAATGACGCTCTTGACATAATGGGGGTTCTCTAGTTAATTATATCATGACATAAAAATACATTATTGTATTAATATTTTTGTTTGTTGTTAAATTGGTGACTTAGGCCCTGAAATACTAATTCTGGAAAGTACTACACGCATGGAGAGAGATCTATTTTGCTCCGAGTTTTATCTTATTTGGGTATTCATTACAATCTGCACTTCAACACAAATAGACCAAGAAATAAATAATTTTTTTTTTTTTAAAAATTAACACACCTCAGCACACTTACAGCAAGGAAACTTCTGACCTCCCTACACTAGATTTCACTAACACATCAACAAGTCTGCAAACATTACTGTTTCTCACAAGATTTTTCAAGTACATATTATTTCTTTTTAGAAACAGCCTGTTTGTATTCTCATAAAATAAAAGTACATTTCTTCAGAGTCAAAGAAGTAACAAACAGTTTGTGACATATCAAAATAGTACACTTGAAGAAAGGCAGTGAACAACTAAAATAGAAATTCTTTTTTTCCTTTTTTTAAAAAAAATTTTTCTTCTGAGTTATGCAATTTGTAAACAGTGTAGAATTAAAGTAATATAGTCTAAATCCTAAGTCTATCTTTACTGATATTTATTCTATCAAATTATTTCCTTGACAAAAAGATACACGTAAAAAACCTTTTAAATTCTAGTAGGTGCAAGAAGAAAGTGCCTAGGTCTAGCAAACAAGGGACAATAAAGAAAAAGTGAGCAACTCTGAATCTGAAATAATTTAGAAAAACTATAAAACAGAATCATGAAGCAAGAACAAACAAAAGTAATAAAAAAAATCACAAAAATTAGTTCTTGTCTACTTTTCACCATATTTTCTTCAAGACTGGTTAAAGCAACATCCTGACACCAAGCAGATGCAACACAATACAAAAATATGTCCTTCACTTTGAAGAATCATTCAGAAGCCCTATTCCTGTAATAACCAGCCATCACACTAAAAAGTACTCTGGAAAAATGCATCAGAGTTTGTCTTGCCAGACAACCTTGGGGTATCAGCATCAAAACAAATTAATTCTGCATTGGAATCCTGACCTGTTGAAAATAACTTGCTGTTTTCTTTGGCAATGGAAGGGCTGGCACTATTTTGACATTGAGTTTTGCCACCAGTTTCACTGCACCTGGATTTTACATGCTGACTGATCATTTACAATGGGAATTTATTTTTGAGAGGCAATTCTTTTGGCTGTTTTGAGCTAAAGATAAACTGAGAAAAAGTTTGGCTATCAGAACACTCTGCGTAGATATGAGACCCAGAATAACAGAACAAGTTGGTGTCTACCAGCAGTTCAATTGAATAATAATTTTCAGTGAAGGTATTTCATATTTATACTGATGTAAATATGACATAGCTAGAGGAATGCAAGCTCCCCAGCTGGATTTTTACTAGGATTCATCAACTACAATGGAGGGCTTATCCACTGGAATCTGGTTGGCGTGATATAAAACATGAATGACTAAACTGTCACTGCTGGTAAAATTCTGTTTAATCAGCAGACTGATGAGTCACAAAGTAGCTTAAGGTGAGGAAGCCAAAAGATATTTAAGAAGATTTTGCACTTAACTCTCAAAGTCTTTCTACAAGGCCTTCTCTAACATGAGAGAATAAAAGTGTGAAGGAACAATATGCTGAGATGGTAAGTGACTTGTCATGAGTAGAAATTTAAGGCAGATTTCCCCCCATATTCAATTCTCAGTTCTCCTTTCAGAGACAATGAAGCTTTTGGCAGTAGAAAGAGACCAGATGGAGCCTTTTTTTACCTCTGGTTCACCTGGAGTTTATTCATCTAAAAGCTGGAAATTTTCACCCACTTATCTATGAACAGAATGGGATCTAGACAAGCAATTGGACATCCAGTTACTACACCTATCAAAGATACAGAAATCTTTTTTCCTGCAAAAGACAAGTCTAGCTGAGGCTGACAAGAGATAGTCACCTTTTTCTTCCCATGGTGTGTGCAACATCGGTTTTATGATCTTGAAGAGTTATGTTGGAAACCAGAGCATCTGGCACTGCAAGATGTCACACTTAGAGAGTACAGTGTTCTCCCCTGACCAAGGATATAACAAAAGTTGAATTCTACCATTTGCTTCCACTTCTGTAGCTATGTATTTTCCTCTTGTGCTTCAGAGTTTAATCGATTTTAGAATCCTAGCATTGACTTATGAAGTACATCAGTAGATCACAGCAACTTAAATAACATTCTTAACATAAAAATCACCTGTCTATAATTTCCAAAAAACGAGGTTAATTTAGAAGATTTTCTCATAGATAAACTTTTCTACTGAAATTTTTGTTTGTTTGGTTAGTTGGTTGGTTCTTTTTTTTAAAAGGCCAGGCTAGCTATATGTTCTCTTTTTAGAGAAAGTAGTATCATAGGGACATACAAATAACAGAGTATTATATACTAGAGGGATTTGCATATAAGAACAAAATAATGTTGAGAAATGTGCAAATTTCTAGAGGTACTGTTATTCTTGGAGCTGTGGAGATGTTTTCTCTTTTTGCAATTAAGGAAAATACACATTTTCTGAAACTCCTTTGACAAAGAGATAAGTAGATAAGAACTCAACAAAAAATATTTGGTGGGATTTGGTTAATATACATGAACTCTAAAATTACTTGATTAAAATAAGAAACTTTAAAAGAATTAGTTTCGTAAAAGAAAACCATTTATTAGTTTGGCACATATTTTATTTTTCCTTTTTTGCAACTTCCTGTTGGTTTCATTCTTTTATGCTTGCACCTACTAGCACTGATTTCAGCCACCCCGTGTTATAACAACAGGTGAAAAACGGCAGCATTCATACACCGATAAAAGGCTGGATCATACAAAACTGGT
This sequence comes from Callaeas wilsoni, assembly GCA_013398955.1. Lineage (NCBI taxonomy): Eukaryota > Metazoa > Chordata > Aves > Passeriformes > Callaeidae > Callaeas > Callaeas wilsoni. The sequence continues at coordinate 101,241 of VWPU01011633.1, read as the reverse complement.
ACAAAAGACAGATTTTTAAATATGAGAGGACTGCAAAATTATTTTAGTCTTTTAGAGAAAATTGTCAGTAGACAAATGCTAAGAATTGACTTATTTAAAACTTTAAGACTATTTTCATGTTGAATCAATATGCGTGTCTAGAACCTTGTTTAAGAAAACTATTCACCATGCAAAGTTTTAAACGCACAATATCAAAGAATAATTTTTGACATTTTGATTCATACATGCTTATAAAGCTCCAAGACAACATGGTTTAATTATAAAACATATTTCTACTGCCTTAGTCATGCCAATTAAATTTGATTGGATACTTTCTTTATTCAACAAGCCCCTTTCATGTCATTTTAATTTACTGTCAAAGCAGCCTGAATATTGGAAACTAAATTATTTACTACAGCCCATAAGCCAATAATGTTCCATTTGTCTTTTACAGAGGGAGACTACACTAACAAGATTATTAAGGACATTACTTGTAATAGCGAATGTCCTTCACTTTATTTGAGCTTCATGCTGTGCTTTCAGAGATCATACTTCAAAAGAGCTCCATTTCATTCCATCACAGAACTTCTGATATAAATTATTCTTTACTAGCTTTGTAATACTCTGATCATAGAGAAAGTGGACCTGATCTTGCTGGGTAAAAACAGAAGCTTCTTTTCTAAGATAACTACATAGTTTATTTGTGTTAAACACCTTTGATGCGCTCCCTTGTGCCAATAACACAGACTGGGCAGAAATCAGCTAAATTTATCATACAATGATAACATCTCAGAGTTTAACTCACAAGGGCTTTGGTTGTCTATGCAATGATTTCAAAACAAATTCTGCAATCTAATGTGTGTGGATAAAATCAATTTTGTAAGTTCTTTAAAACACTGTGTAGAGAATGCAATAAAGGTAATCCAGAACAGGCTTCAGGAAACCAAGAGATCTAGCATTTGACAAAAAGAGACTTGAAAAATAGAATACAAATTGTCTAAGATATAAGCCTGTCATACAGACTGATAAATTGATAAAGGATTACAAATACGAAGAAAGACAGAAAAGATAATAAGATGGGGAAGGTAATTCTTGTCCTAATGTTAGATCCACTCTGCCTTTTTGTTATGACTCAAGTTCAGCAAGACTCTGAAAGATTATTAACTCAAAGCAAATGAATTATCTAGTTTAAATCCATGGAACTGCTTACATGACTAAACATTTTTAAATCTTTTTCTTAACTCAGATTTAAGATTTGTTACTTATGATACTGGAAAGTCTTTCAAAAATCAAAAAGGAGTAATGAAAAGTAAAAACGTTTTTAAAAACTACCTAGAAAAAGTCTTCAACTTTAGAAAAGCAGTTATCATATGGGGGGGGAAAAAACTCCTTCAAGAACACAGAAAGAAAGGTAGAAGATAAGGGAACTCCTCTATCCTCACAGATATACACAAGAAAAACACCCCACCTTGTGCAATGCACTGTATGCTGAATTTCAGATATCAGCATTAATGAAGAAGAGACATTATTCGCCCCATTTTTTCTGCCTAAAAGACTGACTGTCCTGAGCTAAGAAGATAAATTTGAAATACTTGTGACGAAAGAAACAGGAAAATAGCTTAGGATCAGTACTGTAAGTCTCACCTACTTACTAGCACTGGGAAAACTAGGATTACGTTGGGTTTGCCATTTTTGTCCATTTTAATTGCCTTCTGCTATTATGAAAAGCTCACATGATACAATGTGAAATCTGTGAAAGAGGAAGATGATGACAAAGATACACTTCTCTCATATTTGTCAAAAAAATGATGGAATAGCCACATAAATCAAATTCTTAAAAATCTGAAAGATCTTGGACACATTCACAAAAATTAGGGACAAGTATAATTTTTTAAATTTAATCTACTAAAAGTGTACTTTCACATCATTATTTCCACATCCTTGCTAGGTTACCCACTCAGAAAATTCACTAGTTAGAAGCTTTTACATAATATCTGCTTTTTACTAAACAAAACAAAACAAAGTTCCTGAATATGCAGAAATAAAAAGTAGGAAAATACAACAATAATGCTTTATTGACGAAAGCACTTTCTTATGATGGAGGAGGGCATAAGGTGATAATTTAGTGTTCCAGCACAGATTTACTGGATAATGGCCAAATATTTCAAAGCAAACACAGCTGTAATGTTTATGTTAAAAACAACAGGCTAGGGTGGCAGTCAATCAGACATTCTGTATCCTTCAAGTACTGACAATAAATTGTTTCTTTCCATGCAATAGAAAGATTGCTAAAGTGTAACATGACAGAAACCTTTGAGAAAATGGTATTGTCCTTATAGAAAGGGTTTCTTACTTGCTTTTTCAAGTACCTCTTAAAGGCAATCTCATTCACCAGCATCACTTAATGATTTTAACAGAACTGGAAATGAAACTGAGAAATATGACTACAAATAATGCTGCTGTTGTTAATACCCAAATCCATAAGAATGGAAAGAAATTTTAATTCTTTGTATCTTCAAGACCATTTTGAATCTTTTTTACAAACCTCCTGTACTGGAACTGTGTATATTATACATATAAACAGTGCATAAGAATAGTTAAAGTCTGCTCTGAACAACTGAGCAGAAACTTGCCTTTAAATGTGGGGACTTAATCAAAGTGAGAATTGTGGAGTCTGATTTCACAAAATTGGATATGGCAAATGCCCTCTTTTTATTCTCTGTGGTAACATGTGACACATCTACTTCATCTGCTGTAGTACAAATTTACTGGGACTTACAGTCAAAAATTACTCAGTGGTCCACTTAAACCAAAAAACTCTTACTGTAATATTTATACACTGAAATGTACTTTACGACTCTACTATGCTTAAGATATGCTTCCCTATAAATGTTTAAATAAAGAGAGTCATAAGACTTCCAGTTTATTTATTAAATCCCAGAAAATTTAATAGGATATACAATCTAGAAAATTCTACAGATTACAGAAAATTAGACAGAATTTATATTTTTCATGTTTAGATTCATTATCAACAGTGTTAAATCTAGATGTATCTCAACAATTTGAAAGTTAAAAACACAGATTCAGTGGTTTTTATTCGACGTGTACTGATGCAAGAGAACCCAATGAGGATTTCTTTCAAGCCTTTGAGAAGCTGCTATCTATTAGTTGCTCAGACAGGACAAGTATAAATATTTCCCAGATCAGATTAAAAAAAATTGAAAGAAAAATCAAGAATTTTAGAAAACCAAAACAAATCCCAACCCTAAATTCAAAGGATAAATCTCATAATGTCCATGTAATTTTCTATGAAACAACAGCATAAGTTCTAATTGTCAAACAGAGTCTTACAAGCTGCAATCCTGATAAACGTTTTAACCCATTTTTATAAAAATAAATTTTTAAAGAAACATGCTTAGAATGCATGATATTCTCATATTCTGAAGGATTAAGCATAAATGCAGCATTAAAAAGACCCACCATACTGAAATTTATTTTGCAATCCTATATAAGTAAAATTAAATTTGTCTACAAAATACATGTGTGTTTCATTTAGGTACTTTATGCCTGTGTGTATGCATTAATGTCCATGTAATATAGGCATGAACAAAAAGTATAAAAATATACTATATTCAAACGAGTCGTTCTAGCAATTCCATCCCTGGGAAAACACATATAAGTGTAAGAAATTAATACGGTCACCATACATACATATATATTTATACGTACCCCCAGGATACACATAATAGGAGCTGGAATTCATCTGAGGGAATTTTGAAATCCAGTCTCCTGGTTTTTATCCCAAACATATAATTCATTTGGGCCTACACAATAGGAAACCCTTCCTTTTTTATATTCGTGTATGTTTTTGATAAACATACAGCTAAGATAATTCAGTGGTAAATTAGGCCTTGTAAAACTATATAGAAAGATGTCCAACAAGTAGTTTCATGTCACTTTTCTTGATTTATGTTACAGATGTGTTTGTATTAAAAGACAAAAAGGCTGAATTCTTTAACATTTTAGTATGAAAAAATATGTGCATAAACTAATGTGGGTTTTTTTTGTGATTGAACTTTATACACCATGTTCCATTTTGACTGAAACAGTGAAATAACTAGCATGTTGCCTCTCTGAAGCCGAAAGCAATTTCCTTTTCTAATTTTAGTTATGCAAAGCCTATGGGCATCATCAGCATTTAGTAATTAGTTTTATAATTACTGCTGTTTTGCTCACTGTCATTCAATTTTTCTTACAACATGGTCTGGGATTGAAACATCCCACATCCACAGCTGTGTAAATTGCCATCCATTTATAAGACAAAAAAAGTAACATTCAACATACATCATTATTCAGTCAAGAATGTGTTATTGGTACTTAGGTGATGCTTTGAGTACATAAGCTGCACAGTAAAATACAAAGAAAAATATATTTAAAACACTTAATAAATGCTATATAAGACAAGAAAATCTGGAAAATCTAAATTGGAAACAAAAGAATTTCCATTAAATGATTATTTAAAATGATTCAGATTATTACTAATACCAATATCGGTTCCAAACGTGGGAAAAAAACCCTTTTTTTGTTAAAAGAGATATACTAACCTGAAAAACAGTTGAATTCAGAGATCCTACTAGTGTAGTTTGATCATTATTGATACAAAAATTGGTAGACTGGTAACTAGCTGCAAAGTAATCTAACCAAGAATTACCTATAAATACAGTGTCAATACATTTAGATATGATACTCAAAAATATTTGACATCATTAATCAGTTAATTTTATGAATCCTAAAAATACAAATGGGTTTCAGTACGACATATCTGCTTAAAGCCAGAAATTTTTCTTAAAGAGGTTATGACTGGAATTCTTATGTTACTGTTTTAAAAATACTATATTCCAAATTTTTTACTTTTTTAAATTTTCAATTTGAAATGTTGTACCAATTATGATTTTTTTAAAGACTAGAAATGTAATAGTCAAAGAAGAATGAAACACCTATCTTTTCTCCTTAAAAAACCCCATAATTTCTTCAGTGAGCAAGAAGCAGTATATTCTCTAGGACACGTATGGTTTACAAAAAACGACCATGGAGAGAAGAAAGTCACACAAGAGGTTCTGCCACTGTCGGTCAGCTACCACGGATGCCAACCTGCCAGAGCAGAGCTGTGCTCCGAGGGGAACCACCTTCCCTCAGCAAGGGTCACACCACGGAGCGCCAGCACGAACGGGACATCAGCAATGGGACCACTCATATCTGCCACTCATTCCTTCCTACCAGAAAGCAGAGTAATAGAGTCTTTTTAATCTTATCCCCTATCCTTTGTCAAGCTTGGCTAGAAGAAAACAGCTGCTAATAAACATAAAGCTGTTACACACAAAGGGCTAGACTGTGCTCAGCCCAGTGAAGGGATAGAGCAGATATACTGCTGCAGAGGAAAAATTTAGGCAGATTGCCTTCAAGGATTTTTGCAGCAGAGTCTGCTATTTTATGTTTCGTGACACAGCTAAAGTCTTACATTTTTTTCAAGTGAGAAAATAATTCTAAACATTTTTTGCTACTTTTTTAATTTAAAAAAAATCTTGATTTCAAATACTTCTCAGTGAATATATAGCATTCAATATGAACTAAGTCAGAAAATTCATTGTTTTCCCAAGGAGCAAAATTTTTAGACCCTTCAACAAACCCTGGAAAAAACCACTCAAATGCTTTGTCTCCACTTACAGAATATGAGATGAGATCCTTAGAGCCAAGACTCAGGCAACCACTAGAGTGGAGGCTTAATGCTCCAAATGCTCCAGCAGAACATACCACCTGCTCTTACCCTACAGATTAACAGCCCCAGCCCACTCCACACCCCACCCCTCAGAGCGCCTAGAGCCTGCAAATTGCCGTCAGGCGCCTCTCAACCTTACTCACGCCCTGGGCAGGTGGCAGGATGCCCCTACACAGGGTTACCAGCTCAGCTGTTCCACGAACACAGCCCAAGGTGCTCTGGGGGCTGCACCCCCACCACGGCCCAGCTCCGGCCTCTGCCTCGCCAGCTGCAGTCCAGCGGAACCGCAGTGCCCCCGAAGGCCATGCAATGGCAAAGGTGTCTGCCCCAGCTCAGCCAGGAAATTTCTGACACGAGCATGAAGTGTGCCTTTGAAAGACTGATGCCTACACACCATACCAATAACTGGCTTTCATCTTTTCAGAATTTTTTCTGTTCGTTTTGGAGTCTTTGGGATTTTTTTTCTTTTCCTTGTTTTCCTTCGCGTATGGGCAAATATAATAACCAACTCTGTTTCCTTTTGTTCCTTAAAAAAACCCAGAATGCACATAATTTTTGAGTAGAAGAAATAATTTCCGCTTTTGAACCTCTGGAAAGACAGTTGGGGGACTATCTGGCTATATGTAACTAGATCATTCTTTCAGAGAAAAACAAAAGAAAATAAAAAACCCCAAGCCAGGAATCCAAAACCAAAATCTGTGAAATGAAAATTCATGTACTTGTGCCTCAGAGGTTTTGGCCTTCATTACCAAAACACATAGATACACATACAAAGCTTTTTCATCTTTGAAATACGCAACAACACTTTTATTGAAGCTGCAGGAAACACACCTGAATAAAACCCAGTTATTTCTAACAGAATTGAAGTGTTGTGTGCATTGATACACCATTCAAGCTAGATGAAAAGCATGTCCTACTCTATGTCTTCCACTTATTTGAACAACATGCTACACAGTATTTCAAAAGAAAGCTGCAAAATATTCTCCTCATCTGTTGTTCAGGACAACTATTACTAATGTATGGGAATATCATTACAGAAAAATATTTTAGAAGCTGGAGTTACTGATTGACTAGAGTCTATTTAGATGTCTATTTAGTTTACACGTGGGGAGACAATTTTGTGGCAAAAAGCTGAGAGAGGAAGTTGAGCTAACCCTCCTGCACTACAAACATGGAGAGCTGCTTAGGGAATTCTGACTGAAAATACCCTCTTCACTTCAGATGGATCCAGTAAAACAGTGCAAACGGGGAATAGATGATTCAATAGTAAAGAAATACTGTCTGATGGATGGAGCAGATAACATAAGTTATTAACTGTAGCACTTTTTTGCTAGCTTTTGAATACGCTCTGCAATAACATGTGCAAAGTATTTTGAGAGCTTCAAATTACAATTCTCGTATAAATGTGAAGAAGTAATATTGTACATTCCAGAAACCTCTTCATTCATAAAATATTCCTGACCATATGTCTGTAAACTAATAGCAATCACCAAAATGGCATGAAACGTGGCACAAAAAAGTGTGAAAAATAACACATGACAGAGATCTGATACATCTTCAAGGAGAAGTTTCAGGGGAAAACACTCCAATGTCAGCAACATTCAGTGGCTATCAGGAATTTATTTCTTCTCGTTTTGTCATTACCTATTAATCCCAACTATACTGACAGTAAAAGGTTAAAAAGGGAATAAATTCAGATTATTGTCAATCATTACATACAGAAAATAATTAACTCAATATGTTTATTTATCTATTTTTTGCTAGTTGATTAAATGAATGATTGATGAGAGGTTCCTTGTTTTCTTTTCCTTCATTTTGTCAGTATAAATGATCACTATGAAACTAAATGGAGACATTAAACTGAAATTGTTAGAAGCACCAAATATACAGCAAATGGATCCAGATTATTTCAACTTTCTTATTACTCTATTGTAACTTAGTAAAATGCATTTATATATACACAAAGAACTCCATTAATAGCAGAAATAAACTGTAACCTGACTTACTTTCCTCTCAAATATTACATATTAATATTCAGGCTTCCCCTTTAAAAAAAAAAAATTTGTAGAGAAGTTGTGCAAATGAATGCACTTATCCTATTTATCCTCAGATAAATATACAATTTATCCTTTGATAACTGATAGTTAAAGGTTTGTGCAAAGATGCCAAAGCATTCTTAAATGCCAACTAGTGTTCTGAATAACACAACCCTAGTGTATAGCTTTGGGGGAGGTATGAGGGAAAATATGGGCACAGTCAATTGAAAAATCGTTCTTTGGATAATGTGAGATGAGGGCAGAAAGTGAGCTGGAGAGTCAGCGGTCTCTTGTCTGCCCAAAAGCGTACACTCAACGTCCTCTCAGCAGAGAAATGGTGACTTAGCCCACTACATATGCAAGGATTTTCTTTTCTTACTCCCTTCACAAACAAGAGAAGCAAGACCAAAGTTCTGAAATCACTCCAAATTTTTGAGGAGAGATGAAATCCCAGGACTCTGAAGTGAGGTCTGCAGCACATTTTCCCCTGAGCTGACCAAAAATTGCTGGCTGGGCTAGGAAAGTTAACTGAGTGCAATTGCATTTTTGAAAGTTAAAGAAATTGACCCAGAAGTCTGAGGAGGCTGTTTTTATGTGGGATTAAAAAGAAAGTAAAATATCTTTCTCCCAGAGCGATTCACAGTGCTAAATGGTTAAGAGCTTGAAACCTTTGTCTGTTACTTACAGAATTTACTGTTCAGAACACAACTGAAGGAAGTCATTGGCAAAATCTGTGGCTTTCTTTCCACTTCTGAAGAAACTACCTGACTCTGAAGCAGTCAGTTTTTTTGTTGAAGACATGTCTCATCTCTTTTCACTACTTGGAAATACTAGAGACAGCTGAGCTTAAATCATGCAGATAGTCTGAGTTCACTTAATTCTAATTATGAACCAGGGAAAGTCTGAATTCAGGAGAAATTATTTTCTTCCTATTTCCATACAAATTCTGGCTTCAGTTAATATGCTGTCTTAGAAACTCAGTTACTTTTCCTCATAGATCCCTAATTTCTGTGCACCACTATATTAGGATTGTAGAGGTGCCTCTGAGGCAAGCCTGTGTTGAAGGGAACCATATGTGTATGCTTAGGAAGGATCTTCTAAGCTCACTCAGTTTGGCTGTGCTGTGGTTTCCCTTGTCCAGATATGAAGTTGATACCCAACACAACAATGCAAGTTGTCTGAATAAGATAGATATCATACTGGAAGGTGTCATAAGGAACTTTTCATACAACTCTGAACAGATTTTTTTCTTTTTCCAGAAATCTTCTGAATTCTGTGGGTAAGATAATATTGCACTTGTACTATCCTGGCCCATTCAATATCCTAACTGTGAAAGCCACTTGCCCCAGAAGATTACTTCCCCAGTCTCACCTTGTGGTGCCTGTTCTCTATGTTTAGTTATTTCTATCACAACCTATTCCTATTGAAAGAATTATGCCATTGAAACAAAATATAAAATCAAGGGTAACCTTCAGCATTCACAATTATTCATGAGAATTCACCTCTTGACATTGTTCAATCCTTATCAGCAAAAGGAATCCAGAACCACATCACAATGAGACAGACATTCATGTTAATTCCCAAAGTAAAAAAACCCACAAAAACGACATGTCCATATTACATGAAAATGTATATCAAATATATGTGACTGGGTTAAACCAAAGAATATCACATGGAAATAGCTACTACAAGTTTTACTTTAGGTTTTTATGGCACTGTTACTGAAGTATTCTGTTCATCTGTGGTTTCCTCCATTCTCAAAATATGTTAGAAAATTGGATAGGACTCAAGTAAGAGCTACAAGAGTGATTAGACTTCTAAAAGTCATTCCCTATAGTGAAAGACTAAGAAAGCTCAATTTATTTAGTTACTGAAAAGAAGGTTAAGAGGATCACAATACCTACATGTGGAAGAGATTTCTGACAGTAGGCAGCTCATTAATCTAGTGAAAAAGGAATAACAAGATCCAGTGTTTGGATGCTGAAGCTGAAATACGACTACAAATGAGGTACACTTTTTTCACAGTGACAGTAATTAACCGTCGGAACAATCTGCCCAGGGATGTAGTTGATTCTTTATCATTTAAATGCTTTACATCAACATTAGATACTTTCCAAAGAGATAAGCCTATGTGTCAAACAGATGCAGAAAATACTGGACGAGGTTCTGCGTCGGGTCTGCAGGAAGTAAGCCTGGATGCTTATCAGAGCTGCTCAACATTGTACCTTGACACAACAGTTCTATGAGTGCTCTGCAATTCCAGGACCAACCACCTCATGGCCATCATATCTACCCTGTGCGTGCAGTTCAGGTCAGACTGAACAAAATTCACCTTTCCTCTTTGACAGGTAGAATGAGAACCCTCTCAAGGCAGGTATGGACATCTTCACAGATCATCTCATGCCACATTCACTGTCTGGCATAATCACTGCTGGAGACCAAATTACACCAAATCTGCCAATAAGTACATAGTGCAAAGCTGTTTGAGCACTGACTTTACCAGATGCTTCTACCCAAGGAACATCTGTTGGGCTGACTCCAACCTAGTGATGAGTGAGTAAATACGTAGCAAATGGCCTCTGAACATAGCTGCCTGTATGTAAAATACAGTTCCTTTATGTCTAATGAGTTTCTTGGAAAATCAAGAAGCTCCATGAGGATGCTGAAGAAACCAACTAAAGCCAAATGTATGATGAGGTTAGGTGAGCTGCCAATTTTCCTCTCAGCTCCTTAGTAAAATTTGTAAAAGAAAACTTGCCCTTTAAATCTTCAGGATAGGATGTTAGAGCAAAAGAACAGCAGAGAAAAAAAAAAAAAAAGGCCAGAGAGATAGAAGCTACAAAAAGCAGGACAAAAAGAATAAATAACAGCACTGATACACAAAATAAGCAGAAAGAGCTGATATATAGAGGTAAAGAGAAAATAGTGTTGCATTAAATAGATGACAAAAATTTTTATCTTCAGAAGAACAAAGGTAAAGACCCCATTTTTTCACCTCTAGGAAAGGATAAAAAGAACCATTTAAAATGTAAATAAAAAATAAAAGCTATGCACTCAGAATGTAGTAGAAAGGTGGAAGTGCACAGAAAATCAATCACACCTGGACTTTGCCACACAATATACTTGCTACAGACTTCTGTAGATTCTTTTAGAATACCTAGTTACTATATTATTTTTCTTTTGATACTTAAAAGATTGGCAATGGACCACAAAACCTTTAAAAATTACTAAAAGGAGGGAATTTTTATTATGAGATACACCTAATTAAGACAATATAACACAGAGATTCAATATAAAATGGATTAGATAAAATTCCTCCTATTTGATTTCTTCATTACCTACCCTGAGTGCAAATCTTTATGTTATTCTGAGAAATATCTCCTCACAGACATGGGTTAAATTTCTACATGGGTTAAATTTCCTTTCATTAAATATAGCATTCTTGCAGAGTACATGAAGATAGTGTTATTGCTTAAGAACTGGACTCTTGGCCTTAGGACATGGGAAGAGGGCTCTATTCCCTGCTCTAACACACACTTCTCATGGGATATTGAAAAAGTCACTCTTGGCTTTGCAAATGTGCTCAGCAGCTGCTTCTTATGATCAGATTACCAAAGTGCTGAAATCTTTTGAAAATCTGGCTATTTATTTTGTTGCTGAATAGGATCAGAGATCTTTTGAAATCTGGCTCCAGTTGGAGTGCTGTGCTCTTTTGAAAAGCTAGCCCTAAATCTGTATATGCCTCAATTTCTCTATTAGCATTATCAGCACTGTTCTGCATCGAGAGGATGAGAAACAGCTCACATACACAGTAATTCAGATTTGAAAGGGGATATAGAGATGTACAATTGCTCTTATAATTGTAGAAATACAATATGTACTTATAAAAGAAAATAAAAAAGCAGTTCCTGATTTTTCCTAACTTTTGCACAAATGGTTTTCTTTAAGATCTACAGCGATGTAATGGTGACAATATTATTCTACTTGCTATAGGTAAAGTTTGGGAATTGTCTATATGTATTAAAATGTGAGCAAAGATATTTCTCTGTCTTCCTTTAATGGTTATAAATATGTGTTTAACTACTTTACAGATGATGAAATAAGACACAGAATTTTGTACTTGCACGTGGTACCATACTATGCAAAGCAAAACCAATTTTTATAGAATACAAGTAGAACGCAAAGTGACAACACACACATGCTTGTGCAGATGCACTCAGCTAACTCTGTGAGTAAGAATTAGAGGGAATGATGAGCTCAAGTACTGAAATTAAGGTAAGAATTTTCTAACACCTTCATTCAGGGGGACAGCTCTGGCACAACTAGTATTTAAGTATTTTGTGAGGCACTTGTCTTTCTCTCCTTCCATAGTAACAGAAAGTGCAGTGACTAAAACCTTTGAAATTTAAAATAAAAATATTCACTTTGGCTTAAAAACTAGCAAATAAACAGAAAATTATGTTTCTTAAGGGAGCTTGATATTTTAAAACAACACAAGTTCCCCAGCTGTGTAGTGATTCTTATTTTGCTTGTGATCTCGGGTAGATATAGAGGCTTACATGTTCTCTAAATTGTAAGCTCTATATGAAGGGTGTTCTTTAATTACTGACAGCTAATGAAAACAGTTTTTACTGATCTCTCTAATGTCCTGGGAAAGTCTTTACTATGGATTCATTGTATTCTACTTTATATCCTGATTGAAATGGGAGACCGCAAGAGCACAGGGATTTGGTGGAAACTCGATTTCCTTCCTCTGGCTTCAAAGAGAACAGTTGCAGAAATTAAGCTGCGTTGATATTGCGGTCAAACTTTGGCCAGACTGTGGTTATACTTGCATATTATATAGATATAAAATCACTGCACTTTGGGTTTTAAAACTGCTGGATCTACCGTCAGGATCTAAATCTTGCTCTGTTGACCAGACATATCTAACATAACTATTACATGAAAATAAATATTGTTATTAAATCCATATACTTCACTTACAGGGCTCTATTATTTACTCCAAATATTGAGACAGTCACTTTGGAAAATGCTAGTAAATATACAACTGCAAACATATGAGATGGGAAACATAGATTTTTCTATTTAAAAAAAATATTTTCTGTTTTCTTTCATTTCAGACAAAATATTTCCTTTGAGTCATAATTTTTTACTTGTAATATAGAGTGATGTAACTCTTGGTAAAACAAATATTGTAAAAGCCCATCCAGTTACACTACTTTATTCCCTCTAAGCACCCCGATCTGGGGTCTTTTTATTTGTTTGTTTGGGGTATTTTTAGTCTTCTGCTGCATTCATTATCAGTTGGTTAAACTATTTATTCATACAGATGTATTTATTAGCCCTGCAATAGATATCCCTCAACAAGATCTAAAAGCAGGATTCATTCAATGGGAGATATATGGTAGAAGTTCAGATGACCCAGAAAACCAATAAGCTACAATAATAGAAGACTAAGCTCTATTGAATTTAGCAGGGCTTTATGTATGTCCTTACATTCTCTGCCCAGCTGAGGAGACGAAGGTATGAACACTATACTGAAACTGTTAAGTCCAACCACAAGATCTGATTCCTCAACCGCTTGCATTTGCAAAACGGTACGCTACGATATTAAGCTTGACTGAGGCTTTGCCCAAAGCACTCCTCATAGCAAAGGCACTTTCCTTCTGTTCAGAAAAGGGCGAATAAAAAGACAAATAGAAGTTCCATCAGATATTGCAATCTGCAGATAGGAACATCCTTTCTTCATTTTACATATCAAAAACTACAGCAGTGATTACTGTTCGTGATTATTACAAGCAAAAAGCAGAACAAGCGCTTTTGGCACACTGGATCCATTGCACATCTGTAATTGCCTAACCCCATCATGTGCGTTATTTCAAAAAGTTATGTAGACTGCACATATAATTTAAGATATTCATGCTTCTAAAAAAGACCACCTGGAGCTAACCCATGCAATATAAAACATGAATGTAAAAATCATATGGAAGCATTTTAAGAGCTTTGGAAAAGAGGACTCTTGTGGCACTGACTTTTATACGGAAATTTCTACTGGATGAAAATCCATATCATTATAATGACAAGAAATTAACTTGGTTTTAATTGGAAAGTTTTCCCTGGTTAATTTTAGTATCACTGCTAAGGCTGGAGCCAAAGCAACCATCAATACTCTCCTCCTCCTGGCATATTTACCTCTGCAAGTCTGAAGCCCATGCTTTTGCCAAAACCACTCAGCCAATACCATCAATGTTCTCAACCGTAAATTGTAATGACAACACCCACCATCTTTTAGCAGGAATTAAGAAAGTATGTTCTCAACTTAGGAGTGAATTTTTATTGACATGCTAAGGACTACTGCACACAGAAAGACATGCACATTGAAGGAAGAAAGAATGAAGTGAAAAGTTAAAAACTTTGGGGTTTCTTTTAAATAGTAATATTCTTCCCCAGATTGTTTGCATTACAAAGGCTGCATTAAGGATACAAACACATAGAGAAAAATGCAGAACTGCAAAGAGGAGAGAGTCAGCCCTGGACACTGAATACAAGAGGAAGACATTTTGCATATTTGGGGTTTCAGCTCTGAACACAAAAAACCCTCAAATGGCTAATAACAATAAACTGTACTAAAAGAACATAATGAATATGCAATATTGACCAAATCATTTTAACAGCACAGGAAGAGAAAGGAAGATGAATTGCAGAGTAATAGAAGGGAAATACAGTAGTTGCTGTGAGTGAGAGGACACTAAAGCCACCTTTCCTGTTTCCTTGCTCTTAAAACACTTACTGTTTTGTTGTTTTCCTATTTAATTGTTAAGTTTCAAGGTGGAGTTCTAGCAATAAACAACTCTTCTAGGGACTGACATCTGATTGACAACATTTTAGAAGAAGTATTAATTTGTTATCAGCAGTAAATGTTTTGTGTCTCCACAGAAGTGATGGATAGAACTTTTTATGATACAGATAAAGCACTATGAGAAAGTAAATCATTCTATCATTTCTGCTAGCAGAACTGGAAGGATCAGGTAGGTTCTTTTATGCCTTTTTTCATGCAAAAAAAAAAGAAAAGAAGAGCTGAACTTGAAATGCTTTTCCGATTATTTCTGTTCTGTTTCACAAAAACCAAAACCCTTTCAAAGTCTTTTAACTCCAGTAGCCTAGCATTTAGGACAGCAACGAAAACATTAAACTAATAATAGTACTAGTAGTAGTAGTAGTCATAGTAATAATAATAATAACATCAACAACATTCTTATAGTGAAACAAATAAATTTTAGGTTTGATTTACTAAGTTGCATAGATCATTGTCTATGATACAAACATCATTGTAATGTGAAAATTTTAAATCAGCATTCAAGCCATGTTTCTTGATAATCATACCCAGAGCAGATTCTGTAGAAAAACAGAAACTCCTTTCTTAATTGTAACTTTCACTTCAATCTGCTTTCCAAGATCAATTAATCATACAGTTAATGTATTTAACTTGGTTCTGCCAATATAATGTTCTTACAGTATTTTAAAATTGTAACTGTTATGAACTAGGACACCAAAAGCCTTACAAATACTTCAGTATACAATGCATATCCTAGTAAACTGGGCTTGCAATTTCAGACATTTAAGCTAGCTTTGTTTGATAAGAATTACTTTCCATTTATCCGTGTTTGTTGAAAAAATATAGCAATCTTATTTTTATCCCTTTAGTGCAGGAAATTTCCCAATATTTTGCCTACAAATGCTTTGAGGCTAAAACAGCTCAGTACTATGAACTTCACATCACCAGCACTTGCAAAGTATGGATTATCCTGAAAATTGTATCAGTAACCTGAACTAGAAAGACTCGTAGAATTGATTTTCTACAAGCAAGTACTTAAATAAACCTTATCAAGCTCTTCTGCCTTTTCTGCATCATTACAAGTTTTATTATACCTTACTGCTAAAGAGACTATATTGTTACCAGAATTATTTGACATTTCTAACACACATACACTCATTTTTTCTTGAATTTTTCTAATCCCACTAGATTTTTTCTTAATGTCTCTACTTGTCTTTGCCAACATTCTGCACCTCAGACATTCCAGTTTATCGTGCTATATATTTCCCTTTAATTCCCTAAGTTTCCTAAATACACATGCATATTTTTTCAAATTAATTATTTTACTGTCATTCTGGAAAAGGACGCAGTTTTAGACTTTTCAGGTGCATAGGAAATTATAATTTCATCATTTTTTCTTTAGGGTTTCTAGTCTTAGGGGTTTTAGTTCTAACTTTTATTCTAATTTTTTCCATCAAAATTTTTCCTCACAGTTTCACCCATCAGTTTCCCCACTAGGCAAACTGTGGGGAATTAGGGCCTCAAATGCGGTAAGTATGTTGGTTGACACCCTCCTCCATCTGCCAAATTTGAAGTCAATCAGGTCGCGATCACTTGCCACCAGGCGACCACCAACTCTTAGTCCCATATTCAATTCATCTTGTCTATGACAACGAGATTCAAACAGACCTACTTCATTTTGGATCCCACATCTTTCGTACCAGAAAACCATCAATAATTCTCACAGAGAACATTCGTGTTTTACCACTGATCTGAAATTTTCAGCACTTGGTTTCTGTTACATTCAAAAAAAACCTAATCATTTTTAACTCATGTAATAGACTGAAGACTAAGGTACCTCTTTCTAAGGCTGCACTGCCACATAAACAGATTTACAATAGATAAAGATTATGTTTACAATCAGTGGTTGATACTGATACATCATCAGAGCACAGTAGCGGCCTATGTATAAACAGGGATCAGGTTCTCATAAGAACAATGCCGTCAAGGCAGGGAGAAATAAATTACAGGGCTATCAAGAATTCTCCCGCGCAAGAGCAGAAATTCTGCACAAAGGATCTGGATTTGGAGACCCTTTTCCTATCAAGGAATACCACCAATTCATCTGCATTATTCTGTTTTCAGCTGATTGACTTTTTCACATTAAATTTTGAAAAACAGCTTCTTAGGCCAAAAACACTACGGAAGAAAGCAATTCTTACTTTGCCCTTATAGATGGTTTGCCTCAGACAGAACTGTGTAGTGGTTCAGAACAGAAGGCTGGTCTTACTGGAAGGCTTGTGGGTTTTAACAGGGAAAAGCTTGTGCTGTCATGCACTTCCGGCTCAGAAGACAATACTCCATTTAAAATATAAAAGGCTAACAACAGGTGATGTTATTTAAAGTGTTTCCACAATCAGATCATGAAAAAGAGGACAATTTATTTATCTCTTATAAATGCATACATATCTAGCACAAAAATTATTAGAAAAAGATATTTAAATTAATGAAAGTGATTCCACTTGACATTTGGGATAACAATTACCATACTTTCCAATTATCATTATTGCTTATTTTCTTTCCCAGAGAATTCAGAGCACTGGACTTATTTCCTCAACCCCAAGCCTCATAGTATGATATGACATCAAGTTCATTTTCAGCCTAGGCTTACATACTTTGTTTATTTTGAGAATGGAACTTCTGAAAAACATGCTAGTTTGAAGGAAAAAGGTGTAATTTTGTTTTAAAGTGTAATTTTTCTTCTTGTGTTTAGCAATTTTTTTTTAGTCTCTCTACCAATGCAGACTTGAAGTAACATGGAGTGCTTTATGGCAAGGATCTTTTCAGAGTTGTATTTACTTACATCGATAAGGAACAATTCAGATGAGAAATATTTCAATACACAGTAAATACTTCTGAGAGCAATTGATTTCTCCTCCTACTTCTATATGTTAATTCCAGAACACAGCATGACTTTACATCAGCCAAACCAAAGAACATCATGCCTCACACTCCTCCTGTCCTTTCCTCTTTTCATTAAAAAAAAAAAAAAAAAAGGAAAAACATGAAAACATGTGACTTGGCAAAAATACCTACAATATAGTGGAAAAGAACATGAAAACTTGCATGATCTTTGAATGCTTTGAGAAGCAGTTTGTGCTAAAAGTAAAATGAAATTTGAAGTCAATAATTTGAAGACAATATTCCAAAATACAAAGGTCCTCACAAGAGTTTGATGTTGGAACAGGACTATAGGGCCCAGTATCAGAATGCCCAAGAGGATTTCAAGTTCCATGGCACACAAAGCATCACTTCCTGGCTGAACATGCAGCATATACTATGGAAATACTTCCATTTCCACACAATTTTCAGAAAACTCACATTTTAGTTCCAAAAACTGATAAGCAGTTCATTTACTCTTGTCCTCAGAACATACCCCAGACTTGGAAGAGAGACTTTTGGAAGGATCGAAACAGAGGAGAATAGTATTGTTATTGATAACACATCGTTTGTACTATCAAAGACTGAAAATTTTATTCCTACTGACTATAAGTAGCATCTTGATTATTTTTTGCTGTCTAGAATCATACCCCTGTCTTTAAGAACTGTCTTTACACTCATCTGCTATAAGTTGTGTGTGTATTTGTTTATAAGGACTGAGACTTCCTACACACAGAAAGCGTTAGACAATGTACCAAAACAAAAATGACTGAAGTCTGCTGTATTAGAGGATGGAAATTTTTTCCATTTTTAGCAAATGTCAAATCATTGGCTATTGCTTTTAAGATTAATAAAAGATATAATGGTTTCTAGATCGCCTCTAAATAAAGATTACTATGAATGGAGAAATGATTTACCAATAGTCACCACAATGAGATTTCTTTAAAGGTTACAATCATCAGTTATTTAGCTGAAACACTGCTGAGAATGCCTGGTCATTTCTTGAATAATGCATAATGTTCATTGCAGATTTGATCTGTATTATAACAATACAGATATTTCTAAAATAATGGAGAAAACTATCTGTTACTTTACAATTGCTCAAGATATTTCCATGAAGTAATTGACTCTGAAAATATTACATAGTTACCTGAGTGCTCATTTGCAAGCACGACTTGTAGTGATCGCTACACAATAGGCATAAGAAAACAAACTCATCAGCCTTTACAGACTTCTAAGAAAAGCTGTGATAAATACAGGGCAGACTAAAGGACCTTCCTGAAACACTAAATTAAAATTATTAAATTGCTGTACCGTAGTGGGGGACAAATTTAAAACTACGTTTTGAAAATGAATGATTAACACAAGCAGACCAACACATTTGGGGGAAGAAAAAAAATAGCAGTTGCCTACACAATGTAAGTAACTCTTGAATAATTTCCCAAATACCTTTAAGTCTATTTGGAAGATTGCTTGTGCACATACAAAGTATAATGTCTAGTGTTTTAAGTTTATCAACCATACTTCACATGAAGCTGCAAGCTGTTTATGTGAGCTTGTTTATACACATGAACTTCTTCAAGGGCAGCAAAAAGCAACTATAATAAACGAAACTGAATTTCTTTTGGTGTAATTTCATGAATGTTTGATCAGAATGTGTTAACAGGTTTCTGTGTAAGGAAAACTGGTGAAGTCATAAAATATACCTGTACTATACAGTTAAACCTGCTTATGGGGAATTCTTATACAATGAAATACTCTTTCATCAAGCATTATTTCAATATAAGGACACATAAATAACACAATTCTTCTTAGTATAAATGTAAGCACCAAAACAGGAGGAAAAAAAGTCAAAACTCTTTCCTAAAGCCACCACACCACTGGCACCTAAAGGAATGAGATCCATAGCACTAGATGGCTGGAGGGGCAGGGTTATTATATCAGGTAGGGCGAACAGACATTAGATGTTTACCCAGCGCTTTTGTAGGGAGAAACATTAATCTAGATCAGACCGTTTATGTTGTCTAAGAATAAGATTTTGTTCTTCCTTAAAATTCTTTTCTTCATTAGAATCTTTCGACAAAAAGGAAGATTCAGTATTCAGGTATATATTTCAGAAGAGGATAATGAAAAATAAATCCCAGATACTCTGAAAATATACACAGAGATCGGCAGAGCTCAGATTTTCAGTAACACAGGACAGCTTGTAGAAGCACAGACAGATCATAGATTGTACAGCAGAGTCCACTTTACATCTACCTTGAAATACTGTTTAACTGCCTGAGAATAAACTCTCATCCTGTAAAATTGGGGAACATTTGCATATTATATCAGAAGCCTAATGAACCACATTACACTCATGCCCTGGATGATGTAATTTTTGCCTTTTTTTTCTCCACGAGAATTATATATGATGTGGCAGATAATATAAATTAAATATATGAAATGATGGAACAATGTCCAGCTACTAAATCCTCAGCCTGAAACTGCATCGTTTTTTACCCTCCATGCCTCTCTCCATACACTGAAAATTTTAACTTTCTTTAAATAATATCACTTCCTTTAAATGGAAGAGCCCTTTGCACCACCAATACAAGTAACGCTTCATGGACAGCAAAATAAAGACATAGACAGATAAATAAGATTCTATTTCTACCTCCTCCCTCTGCCCTTAAAGGTAACTTTTTTGTTTGCCTCATGCTATATACATTCTATCTAGTTTAGTGTAGATTAAGAGGTTATAGTTCATCATTTGTGGAAAAAATCTGAAGTGCTCAAATCTCATATCCCTCTTCCAAAAATTTGTTTCCTTCAGAATGTTAGATCAGTAGCTAAAATAAAGGAGAGGAGTTTTCTGTGCTGTCAAAGCCAGGACACCCAGAAATCCCAGGTTTGGTAACCCTGATTTCTGTTACTACAACTTACTCCCTAATTTAAAATACTTATTAGACAGAGATCACACTCATCCACATGGGTAGCATTAGTTGGAAAAATAATAAATTACAAAAAAAAGTCCCCTTCACACAGGTTGTTGGAGAGACTATTTAGGAGCAACATGCACACAGCCTCTAGTTTGTGGCAATTCACATCTAAAACACTGCTTTTGCTTCCCAACTGCTTGTTTGAGCCTTAAAAGAGGTCATTTAGTACTGAAAACAGTCTATTTTGTTGATAAATGCCTACTGGTTCCGAAGTCAAAATAATTTCTATAGTTATTACAATAGGATAAATAATTTCCTAGCCTCTCATCTGAAGATTTAAATATTTGGATGTGATGCTTTCAAACTTCAGAAATACGTGATTCCACCTTTAAGGTATAGCCAGAAAATGAAGAGATTGAGTTCTCAAATCAAGGAATAATGCCAGTTTCCTTTCAAACATATATAAAATACTAACAACACAGTAACAGCTAAAAAACTTTAAACCATTTAGTCTACATCACCCAGAAGGCTTACAGAGGTAATAGTTACATCATAGGTTTGTTGTAATTAATTTAATTATAAAAAGTAATTAAAATAAGAGGTTTATTTCACCTTCACATGGTGTCTTTCTCATGCAGACCTCAGATTTCCACATTTGAATCCCTTTAAAGGATTTGATATGCAGGGAAAGAAGAAAGGATGAAGGTAAACATTTCAATTTAGAGGTTACTAAAGGCTGCCATAATCTATAGCACACAACATACTTACTCCATACCTTTTACTGATGTATTAGGTGGAGGTCCTTCCATCCTCAAGTTCCATGGAGGATCACCTTGATTAGCAAAGTCCCTCATTTTCAGATAGCTAATTGTAAGTCGGATGATGGATGCCTTGTCAAGCTGGCTGGTAATGGCTGCAGGCAGTGGCAACAACTTTGCCAACTCATAGAATTCAAAATTCTCCTTTCCCCGGCGAGAGCGAGCAGCATCTCGGGACTTTTCCTTTCTCAAAGCTTGTAAACTAAAAGAAAATAAAAAAAGTAGGATGTTCATTAATATTAGTGTTCTGTCACATTTTACCAATTTACTTTTTCTCTGCTGGTCTTCTCTTCAAATTAGTACATTTTCAAAATGCTGTTGCATATGGATCTACAGACTTCATAAAATGGTACTCCGTGCTTGAATGATTAAAACCAAAAATAATATTTGAGTTTCAGTCGTAACCAACACATAGTGTAACTGCTCTTAACTCACTTTAGCCACTTCCTTTTTAGCCTGCCTTTCCTTTGTCTGCTGTCAGTCTCAAGAAAAAAATCCCAAGAATACTGTGTAAGTGTGGGGTTTATCTGTCCAGGTGCCATTGCTTCTCCTGACTCACCGTAAGCCAATTTTGCCTTAATTTTTGTCAAATTCTGACTCTTGGGAGAAGGTTAAAAGCAGATGAGTCAAGTGTCTGCCACCTCTGACAGCGGCTGCAGTGCAGCCAATATGACCAAACAGGTTGTAAGGTAACTGCTGAGACACAGAAGCTGAAGTCTGGTGTAACAATGTAAAACTTCCTGTGTTACATGAAGCTGTTCTTTAGGAGTTGATCAACTGCCTTTGCAATGGAAGCAGTAACCTTTGTCAGTGGGGTGAGAAAGCCGTTAATACAGTTATGTCATTCACATTTCTGACTGTAATTCACTACCACACGCACGGTGGGCTGATGCTTTTTGACCAGAAAGGATCTTCTGCTTTACACTGAGCTGTTGGAAATGCAAAGAGATTAATTTAGTCCTGTTGCATCAATGTATCACTTGCTACCACCCATACACAACACACAATGATAACTCAGATTTTACTCCTGCGCTATTCGTTTAATTGGTGTAAAACTCCTGAATGCAGTGGGATGACAGTGATTAACTCCTGAGGGCTTTTTTTCTTTTTTAACACAGAGCAAGGTGTTCAGCTCGGGACATTATAAGCTTCACAATACATCTGCCTTGATGGATACAGGTTGGTGCTGATGCTGGGGCTGGTGTCTGTCCATCACTGTGCAAGGTGACAAGAAACTGTTCTTGTACCTCATTAAGGCTCTATCCTTCCTTCGCTTCATGTGTTCACCTGCTAATTTGATGAAGTTAAAGCCACAATTCCATTAGCTAGTCATTGGTTTACCACAGACCTACAGTACAACCAGTGTACAACAGAACAACAAATGCTTCCCTCAAGTTTCCACAACCCTTCCTGAAACCCTGGATTTTATCAAGAAAAAAGTCGTAATGGCCAGATCTACAAAAGCATTCTGACACATGAAGTAAATCAGTAAAACTGAGGCACACAGGTAAAACGCCATGAAGTTAAGAGCTCGGTTTACCTGTTTTTTCTAATTTGGGAAAAAACTACAGAGTTTCTCTTGTTTTAATATTCATAACCACCTGCATTTTTGTAGCCATCTCTGCCACTTCAGACTTGGAAGGGCAAATGAGCTGGGCCTTTAACACACAAACAAAATCCCTCCATGACAGTTCCCTTAGTATGGTTAACATATGACATTCCCTACACAATTCTATACCAATAGCAATTATATTTAAAAAGACAGTCTGGCTAAGAAATAGGAATGGTGAGATAAAGATACAGGAGGAAACAGCACATCCTTACTCACAGGTAAAGATCCACAATCCTACTGAATGACACAGTAAAGTACATACTTGGTTCTTGGTTTTATGAACTCTATATAGAATGCTAGCACCTTGATTTGTAAATTTTATTCTAGGAAAAAAGTACCTGAAAAATAAGATCTCACAATGCTCACTGTAGATGCATCTCTATCCAATTTCAAATTTTAAATATCTACCATCACGGATGTGGAAAATCCCACAAAAAGTGCATTAAATATAACAGATAAAAGTATTTGATATCTGATACACACAGACATATGGGAGCTACAGCTCTGTGAGGTATGAACTGTCCAATTCATTCCAAGGAAGTAGTATACCCTCTACAAGTTAAAAATATACAACATCAACATAAGTGGAAGGCAGGCAAATGTCTCTGCACAATTGCTTTCAAGTGAAAGCTTAATTTCATGGCACAAGACATGGCCTTTTCTGCCTGTCACCATCTTTTTTTTTTCCCAGAATCCAAGCCTGAGAACTCAAGTCCCCAAATAAAGTCAGCAGAAGAACTGAGACAATGGATCTGTTCTGAAAGTTGGCACCAAGAGGTTCACACCTTCTTTCCAAAGCACTTAATTATACCCCTATGTAAGAAGGGAAATTTTCGAAGATCCCTAGTAAAACAAACCAGAAAAATTAGAGATCTCAGCAACTTCTGAAACTGAAAAATGTTAGAAATTGAGTAATAGAATATTCTTTAGAAACACCAAAGTCTAAATCCACAGTTTAGAAGTCCTGTAGAGGTTTCAGGAGACTGCTGAAATTGAGTAATATATTGGAATGTAAACTTATGTAAAACATTACTGGATCAGTAACAGTTTGCGATGGAAGTCAGTTAAGCTGAAAAGTCAGGCTATCTGTCAGCAAACAGAATTACTTGAAACCCATCTATGTGTATTCAAACTTATATAACAAAAAAAGTAGCGCGGATGGGGAGCTGACATGATAAACAAAAGAAACTCTTGAGAAACAGTATTGAGAAAACAATTTTTCTCCCAACCATTTGTTACATTGTCATTTATGCAAGCTTCAGGGGGTGAAACGAGTCAAGGAATTTGTAACTTGGAGCACTCTTCTCTTGGCATCAGTGCCATTAAGCTAAATTTAGAAAGAGTGTCTGCTGATATGTGCACACAAGTCCTAATTTCTACTCTATGTAATTCCACTAGGGAAATACACTGTACCGTTGGACACTGCAGTTATGCTGATAAAATGGGTCCTTAATTTGGGAGCAGTCATTTCCTCAGCAGGATGCAGGAATTCATTAGATACGACCTAAACATGGCTGTTAATCCTCTCTGGCACCTGTGATTCTGATAGGCAACATCAGCTTCATTGTCAGATGCTCTTAATAAAGCAAAGTGCTGGCAGTAATAACCTCGAAAGGATGCTAGAAAAGAGGAGTGTGAAATTCCCAACAGAAAGCAGTGGTGCTGACACAGGACCAACATTCATCTTGGTTCCTGTCATATGACGCTGGAACTAGAGATGATTCTTGGAACATAAATGAATTTGTTAAGTGCCAGGCTGCAAAAACTTAGGACTGCACAGGCTCTTCTGCTAATAAGAAAAACTAAAGTGTGGGAAACTATACACATGTATACTAAGTGGATTTCAAAAACAGTCAGAAAGCACCAAGAAACAAGCATTACATGTTTGAGTTCTCAAATGACAGAGAAGATCCCCCAATATACAAGCAAATCTACATACAGTATCCACAGTACCAACAAGAGAGTAACAGAGGGAAATATACCCAAGGGACACAAATACTGCTCCCTCTTTGTCTCCTGTGGAGAAGGGGTAGAAGCTAAGACAACTGGATCAGGGTGCATCACTGTACAATGTAAAAGGATGATGTTGTCATAGAATGGTGAAACTTCAGGCATTCCCTTAAGAAGACATTTCTCACAGAATTTCCATATACAGAGTCCACTAAAGAAGACTAAGAGGTTTCCAGCTGCTAGCTCCTGATAATTCTGAGAAGCTGTACCATATAAACAGGATATTTAATAGCTTGAAAACTAATGCTATTTTAGATATGGTTTCTAAAATATATTTTATTTTTCCTTTTAGGGCCTTTCCAGATGGACTGATATAAAGGGAGTCTGGCTTTTATAGATGAAAGGGTACAATAAATACTACCATATAATTCTAAAATTGTATACAAGACATTTCTAAAGTAGATTGTCTATTGAAGACAGCAGATGCAGAAGACATGATAATATGGTGTTGCATAAAAGTTTTATTGGTACTCATAACTCACTTGTGATTTCATTGTGCTTGTGGTCATTCCAACCTTAACCTGCTCCATATTTTATTTCACATAATTTTATATACTTTACATTCATAAGCATATACATGCATCCATATCTGTGTGCATGCCCACAACATTCACATGTCTGGCCAATTGATATCTGTCACTTTAAAGCTGGGACAATCACAGATCCTAATTTTTTCAGCATTCAATGGCAATCAAACATATTACAGCACATCAACAGATACGCTGATGAGGATTTTTTAGCATATGTTCACAGAATCACAGAATATTCTGAGCTGGAATTGACCCACAAGGATCATCCAGTCCAACTCTTAAATGAATAGCCTAGCTGGGATCAAGTCCATGATGTTGGTGTTATTAGCATCATGCTCTAACTAACTGAGCTAATCCAGGGTCATAACTATACCTCGCTTCTGTGCCTCAGTTTGGGCACTAAAAATCAGTGAATACACATTTTGAATAAAAACGGGAATGGTTGCAGTTACAAATAATTTTTGCTTGCAATTTCGAAATATAGCTTGGAAAGAGGTGCTTCACGGCCTTGCCCAGTTTTAGAAGGGCAGCTCACATTTACATTTCACCTACACTGTTGCCTTAAACCTGATGCAGGCGAGATCCCTCAAGCAGAGCTTCTCAGAAATATCGGTCTTCCTCTGCTCAGCACCACATAACAGCACTGCTGGGATTTATGGTACCTTCATTGGACTTGTCACAAATAGAGATTGGATTGGAAGCAACGGCCATAAAACAAGGTTTGAGGGACAGATGGACTGCTGAGCTCGAGATATAGTGGCTTGAGCCAGTGGACAGCTTATCCGTGGTGTGCTATCATAGTTATTGCTCATTTCCATTCACAAGCACATTTCCATTCACTTTTCTGCTTCACAAGCAGAGAAGTATGGCAAACTCTCACAAAGGATGCACAGTATTTTTGAGAACAGCATTGAAATCCTCCCCGATTTCAGCAGAAATTTTAGAAATGCAAAAATATACCAGAACAGAGCACTTTTTCTTATATTACTAAACATTTTCATACTTGTTAACCCAGCTGTTACTGAGCACTAGTGAATTTCTTAAACTCCTAACAACTATATGGATTAGTAGCAGCAACTCCAGATATAGTATAAAAATAACACAATATCTAATAATGTTTATAACAGGCTTTACAGAGAATGAAGCAATATGTCTCTGTGTGTATTTTTCTATTAGTCTAGTCTTTTAAAGTCAAGGATCTAAAGGTCCACAATAAACAGTATCCAACTCTCTAAAGGACAGTCAGATGAATGTTATAACCATTTCACAGAAAAGAAATCAGATACAAGGAAAGGATATGCAACATTAGAGTGCACAATTAATCTGTTACAAAAAAATTTGGACTGCAGATAAGTGATCCAGCCCCTTCAGCCCTCTGAAAGAGACTTTAAATTATGTATATCCCTTTGTGTACAGTGTTTCCTGTCATAAAGAACACAAGTAGGCTTACTTGCTAGTGAGCATCATTATAGTATTAAATAAAGCAAGAAATTTATGCTGCTCCTGAGTCCATAGTTGTGAATTTGTGCAATTCTATATGAGTTATACTAGAAAGATCCTCTTTTTTTCTTACTTTGTTGCATGGTAATATGATGTGACATAATATTACCATACTTCAGATATTTTTGTATTTAAATCAACCTTAGGTCCCTTCCTCTGTTATTAATAACCTATTTACATAAGTTATGTATTTATATCATACAATGTAGTGGGTGATTATGAAAACTTGACTAATACAAATGTTTATACATTCTGATCTATTACAGGAATAATCGATTACGTGTTCCCTCAAAGTCACATCCTTCAGAATCTTTTCTGGGGTTTCAAGCTGACCAGTGAAAACAATGAGGGCAGTTAAGACCATTTAAAAAATTACATTTAAAGTCTGACTCTTAATGCCTGGGCAATTCATTAAGATAATGTCCTGCTCCACCTATAGGTGACCACCCATAAGCCATGTTCTGTCATATAAAAATATTTTTTCATTTCACTGATGTCATGGAACATTAAAACTTCATTAGAAGTTCAAAGAATGGAATAGCATCAATATTTAAATGATCCAATTATTTGGAATATTTATTTATTTTACATCAATATGACTCTTATTCCTGATGTTTTTTCAAAAGTTAATAGCGGCATCTCAGAAACAGTGTTCAATCCAAGTGGATATTAATCTGAATAGCAGTGCACATTTTCAGATTCCAAAACAATTATTTAGACTGTAGGAAAGATGAAGGAAGTAAAGGAGACTAACCTGCACTGCACAATTGCACACATTACAGTTAAAAAGACCAGTTTTGGAAGTCAAACATTACCATTGGTGGCAGCATGAGCCTAAGGCTTGCTATTATCTTTTTTTTTTGTTCTGTTTTTCTAAAGGTTATGCTCTAGAGAGTTCACAAATATGCATGAATCTGGATATCTTTTCGGTATAGTAGATACAAAACATAAAAGAATGAAGCAAGAGATATAATGCTCCTGTAGATGTAAACTAGAAGAAGAAAAAATCTTCACTCAACCCCCTAAGACTAATTCAATTAGTTCTGAAAAACTGATAAGGAAAGTATGTTAATATGTTTACCTCTAATTTCTACACCACATTTTGCTATCTTTGGGGATTCTTTTATTTTGAGACAACTTTTTGACCTGGTATTTTCTCCCTTTCTTTGCTTTTCATTTTTCCTTTCTGCTGTCCCATTCATAGATTTTCTTTTCACAAAGATTGTTTCTGAACTGAGAGTACAAGAACTTCAAGACTAATAATAACAGTTACAATATTTTAAAAAGGACACTACTTTTGTGAGGGGAAAACCTCCAAAATCAAAAGCCACATTAAATTTTATCTTCTTTCTTTTTAAGTAGATCTGAGAAGCCAGGCGGCAGATTTTTATGGATTTTTCTACTTGTCTGCTTAGGAGATCCGAACATTGGTCAGTCTCACTATTTATCAATTAATCTAGCATGCAGCCTCAAAGGAGAAAGGTCGACTTGTATTAAAAATTCGTCCATCAAAAATTCATCAAAGACTTCATCATTTTAACTTGTGAACCTTTGAACACCTACGTACTTGTCAGATCTGTGGTCATAGTTAACTGGAATCTATAGTTACCACAGAGCCTACACTTGCTCTGACACGAGGTGCATGAAGAGACTTTCAGGTGAAAGTGCAGTACATAACCAAGTGAGGCAGACTGCCTCCTCAAACTGGTCTTTTTTATCAGACAAAGGATATCTAACACCTGACTAAGTTCCAAGTCAGTAAAATCAGACCCTTTCAAGGACCAAACACTTTTCAGGGGAGCTTATTTTTGCCCCACCATAAAAATCACCATTCTTTTAGGCAAGAATTTGCAAAAAAAGGTAAATTATCTGATATTATCATCAAGGGCCTAGTCCACAAATTAAAGCCATTTAATGCTGTCTAAGGAAAAATGATGTTTTGAGACTTTCTTTAATGTGTGAAGAAAGCTGTATAGTATATGCTGGAAGTTAAAGCTGGAACCTTCAAGTTCAAGGTAAAAACTCTGCTGCTTAACTAATGCACTGCTCATAGCTGTCATCATTAATTTATGTTAGCCTCTGTAAACATCAAGAGTATAATAGGCCAATTTCACAACTAAATATAGATGCACATTTTGCCCTTATATAAATGGCAGATTGCTGCTGTAGATCATCACTGCAGCAACACGTCAGTAAAGATGCACTGTTTGATGGTCTGATGCTCACACAATATATAAAACCAGTTGTAATGGTTGTTTGGAAGCAAAGTGTAACATAGCAGCAAAATTTCATTTGTTCCACAAACTCAGGATATATTAAGCTTGGCTGACAAAGACTGTTTGATGTGCTAAATCAGCTTGACCTTCATTTTTGCTTTATATTTCTCATTTAACACATGAAATGACCATTATTTTTTCACCGTACAGGGAAATATCACAGAACTGATTTCTATTAAAACCTTTCTTTTCCTTGCAGAAAGAAAAAATACATTTTGCCAAAAGAGCTTTAGCAATTATTGCAAAACTTATAAAAAATAATACCTATATTAAGCCAAGCTTTTTATTATATCAGTAAGACTTCAGGTTGGTTTTTAGGGGTTGTGGTTTCACAGAAGAGGATTCTTTTATTTTAAATATGTAAACATGGTTCAAGAAAAGGTTCGTGTATGCTTGAACTAATCATTAAACTGAATGTTTTATCACCAATAAGTACCTTTGTTGAACTGTTTAAATAACAGGATTTACTTCCAAAGTGAGTCATTAAAACATAATAATAAGAACATGGCAGGTTTTTTAAGGATTACAAACTTGCTATCCTGCACAATGTTTTAAAACTAATGTACAGAAACCATTAAGTGTGCTGTGATACGCTAGCTCAAATCCAAATTCTACAACTAGAACATTAGTGTTTTGATCTTTTTTTTTTCTTCCTATGTTGAACTAAGCAATTGCCAGCCTCCTGATAATAGAGAAACCGCAGTTTTATCAAGCAATTTTGCAGCACCCAATAAACAGCACTTTACCTTGGAGCAACTTGTACATTTCACACCTTAAATTTCTATTTACCAAATCAGCTAATCACTTCACAATTGAACTTCTCAGAACAAAAAATTATCAATTAAAGTGGTTGAAACTCCTGCAAATTATCATTTAGGAATGAAGTAATTGCTTTCATCAGGGCAGAAAAGCCCGCCAGAACAGAAATGTCACTTCAGATTAGTGTTCTCACTCCTGAAGCTATGGATGACACAGCTGATATAAGACTAAATGCCAAGACCAATCAATTGCTTTTGTGGCTCTGTTCTGAGCTGCTGTAAAAGGGGCCATTTTCTAGGATCTACTCTTCATTATAGTAAATGCTATCTCCTTGGTAACATAATTCCATTTCTCATAAATTCCGTCTGAGAGCATTGTCCTAACAATGGATGTTTGTGGAAAAGAATGCTGTTGGTTTAATGCAAAGAAATTAAGTGTGAACGGCTGTCAAAGTACTATAGTTTGCTCGTTCTTAAACATAAATTGAAGTCTTTACATTAAAAACAGAATACTTTGGCGGAAATGAATGTTCTGAACTAGTGTGATATGTTGCATTTGGAAGTGATGTATTTCTGATTGAGAGTTTAGACTTTTTTTGAATACCTATGTTCTGTCTATAGTGGGCACACTCATCCCTAGCAGAGATTTGTCAGTTTAAGAGAGAGTAGATAAACACTCCACTTATTTCACAGCAGCGCAGTTAGGAAATGTGAAACTGCGTAAGAAAACATGGTCTCATTATCATATGACATGCTATTTGTTAGCAGACTCATCTGTGTATAAAAGCTTTCTTTGAACTGAGCCCTTACTGGAAATATCTGTATTTCAATTTGTACTGTTCAGCTTCCTAAAATACTTAGAATCTGAGTTATGGTCTCCAATTAAAAGGATATCTGAGAAGCTAATTTGGTGGAACAGCAGCAATTTCCTGCACTGCTCTTCTCATGACTGAAGTTTGGAAACAAATTCAAGATTACAGATTTTCGTTCAAAACAGGATGAAAAGTATTCCTCCCTCAATGAGCATAAGCAATTCCAATTAACAACAGCAAGACTTATGTGACAGGAGAATATATTACCACATATGTAAAGAAGCAATTTATTCAGCATTAAGACGAAAAGTGCAAATTTATTATAGCATTTCTATGGGTAACCAAAGAGCGAGCACAGGTAACACTGTTGCCAGATTGTGACTGTAGCCCCGAATGATGGCAATCACATTAAGGTATGAAAAACTGCACCCGTTAGGTGATGTGGGGAAAACAAGAGGACAGGAGACACACAATATCACTGTGTGTCACACCTGCCTGCTCCAAGTAAACACAGTGCTTTCAACTGCAAAGCCAGGTAGCTTCAGTCCAAGTTCTCCCCATATGCCACACTAGAAATGCTATAGAGCACCCTGCACTTTAAACATGAGCTTCACATTTTCGCCTAACTACAAGCTACTATGTAAATAAATCTCTCTGAAGTGGAAAAAAAACTATCCAAATTTCTGATTATACTCCTTTAGTGAGTACTGTCTTTAAAAAGAAACACTTCAGGTTAGAGTTTTTTATCCGGTTCTGAATTAACAGCTGTTATTTTCCTCATCTATGTTAGAGCTATTGCAGAAATTTTTGCTGGAACATTTATATCAGCTATAGCCATTATTTTACCAATGGTAGCTCTGAAATAAACAGCTGCACAGGTGAAAATATTTTTGTTTTTTTATTTTTATAAAAGTTGTGTTTGCACCGGGCAGTTTATCTATACCATTAAGTTTTACTACTGCCAAAAGGCCTAAGAGCACAAAGTTGCCTTCAGGCGACTCAAGTTTGCTCTTTACAGATGACCTAAATAGGGATTTTGTTAGAGTTGGCTGTGCTCTCTGTAACTATCCACTTCAATTTAGTTCCCAGAGCCAGGAAAAAAAGGCAAGAATTCCAACCTCTCTCTTTCACTGCTGCCACATAAATAATCTCTTAGTGGTGTGTTCTCGATTACTCTAATGTTAAGACCCTTTCTGAAGAAAACAACATTCTTTCTCTCCCTAGCCAGTCTTACAGTTATCATCCTCATCATCTCCTAATTCTCTCCTTCCCATCTAAAAGTTAGGTGTACAGTGATAGGTCTATGCAGAACACACACAAGTTGTAATTTTGTACCCTTCTCATAGGAGTCTTTGCAAGGCTTAATGTGAAAAATGGTTGAAGGGATGCAGGATACACTGGCACTGCAATCCAAAGGAGCTATTCCAGTTCAGAGTCACAGCTGAGCTACCTTAAAGCTGACAAAATATAACTTCAACAGGACAGTCATGAGCTACAGGACCACCGTCAGCCTTGACCCCCGCATGTTTTCTGCTGCCTGTGATAAAAACTGTACTGACAGAGATCACATTGTCATCGCTACTCAAGATACCTAGTTTTAAAATATCTCCAAGTACACCTTAAAAAAACCAAAAAAATACAAACACATGCAACAGTTGGTCTGGATGGTGGTATAGCTACCTTTGTTGAATGCTCAAAACCAAGTAGTGCATGCAAAATTTTTATTCTGCAGTCTTAGGAAGACCCTGGTGCCTCCAGAAGCTGACTGGTGGATTTATTCAAGCTTGTTTTCCCAGAAGCACAAGATCCACTCTCCAAGGTGCAGTGTTAGCTGCTGAACCATTGACTCAGTAGAGTATGAATGAGCTTCAAGGCCTTTCACTTTTACCCCTCTTGCTTGAATCCTGAGCAGTTTAGTGTAAATTAATGTCAGTAGAGCACAAGACAGCAGGATTTTTACGAGGAGGCATCTCTTTCACGTGTACTACCAGTGAGTTAACTTTTATTACTGCTTACATATTCCAGGACAGAAGGATTACATTTACTTTCCATTTAATGCTCTGGGATGAGGAACAACTCTAAGTGCCACATACACTGGTGAAGGGCAGAAAGTCATACCAAAAAAAAAAAGATATTGTTAGTTTTTCATCTGTTTCAATACATTGGGATAAAAATGAAACCCACATTGCTTGCAGAAGAACTTCCTCCTTATCCCCTTTAGAGATACCAGTACTGGCCACACATATTATTGGGCTTAAGTGTTTCCTGAAGTGCCAAGAAGAGTCTGCTTTCAAAGGTTATGCACTCAACCCAGGGGGTGGCTCATGCACTGGTAACTGCTGTGCTGGAGGTATGTCTCTACGAATTTTAATTTTCAGGCACTTGCAGCAGACCCAAGATTTAATTTCTAAATAAAGTTTTCAGATATGGTACAGCAAAACCAACTCTCCTCAGAAACCAGTTTAATTAGTCAGGGTAGACTTGATGACACATGCATTTTTTGACCGAAGTAGTGATATGCCAAAACTTTTCCTTAAAACACACTCATGATCAATTACAATCCTAGAACTGTAAAAAATAGCACTTTGACAAAAGCCTCCGAGTTTTAACAGTTGACATAAATCTCATGCTCTAAGTAATGCTTATCTTCTTTAACAATATTCAACTATCAGCAAGATTAACAATATCCTAAATCCATCCGATTGCATCAAAGGCATTAAAATTATCAGGGCTCTGAAATACTGTCCAGCAGCTGCCATGGCTACCCCTCAACCCTGTAGTAAAAGTCCTTGCTAAAACAATTCCTCATAAAGGGCCAACCAGTCACAGAGATGAGAAATGTGAGCAACATCAAACCACAAAACAAAGCACGATGCAGAGGCAAGGGCCCCTTTTGAAAAGCTCCTTCCTTTGAGTGACCTCTTAACTACCCAGCAGATAAAACACCTTCCTGCAAAGTCTTACAGGTCTAGATCAGAGAGTAATATCATGATTATCTTTAACATGAGGCAGGCCATATAGCATTACCCTGTAATTCTGGTTTCTTTTGCAAAAGTATCAATCCTAATCTGGAAACTCCAAGATGTAAAGAATTTCTATTGCTAAGCAGCTGCACTGTTTAAATTAGCCTCACCATTAACATTTTGTGGCTTTTTTTCCAATTTCAACTTTGCTGAGTTCAGCTTTCAGTCACTGAATCTTGCAATTCTTTTGTCCACTAAACAAAAGAAACTCCAAATATCTGCTATCTTCTTCCTGCCTGGGTAATTATGGTCCACGATCAAGTCACCCTCTTAACCTTCCCTTTGACAAGATACTCGATTGATTAAACAAACTCAGTCACTGTATGTTTTCCAGCGCTCATTTTAGAAGTCTCTTTTTTTTTTTAACATAAAAACAACTAAAAGATTTCAACACTGAATGCAGCAGCATCAATCATCATTTTCATGTTCAATACATCAACTGATACATTTAAAGATTATTTTACTCCATATCTGACCACAGCATTATACTGGGCTACAGTGTTCTGCTACTACTTATAAGAAAACTTAAATATTTCAATTTGGGGTTCACAGAAGAAAGAGACATTGAGACATAGCTTTGAACTACAATGCCAGCTATGTGTTTCTCCCTGTGTTATTCTTGGCCAGTCATGGTTTTTATGTTGCAGAAACAGAAACAGGTCTGATAAGTTCCACAAGCTATAGAGCATGTAAAATGAGAGAAAAATACTAATTCATTAATGTGAGAAACCAACGTATTTTCTCTCAGGCATATAGAATTTTCTCAGTCGAATCTAGACTGAGCTCCTGCAATCATTTCTGTATTTTATTTCTGAGGGATAAAGGAATCACAAGCAGGCAAGAACTTCTTTTACACCACCTCAGAATTTTTGGTGTAAAATGGCTAAGTCAGGTTAAAATGGCTAAGCTCAGAAACAAGAAGAAACATTCTGCAAAATGATGAATT
This sequence comes from Callaeas wilsoni, assembly GCA_013398955.1. NCBI lineage: Eukaryota > Metazoa > Chordata > Aves > Passeriformes > Callaeidae > Callaeas > Callaeas wilsoni. The sequence continues at coordinate 66,487 of VWPU01011633.1, read as the reverse complement.
CTTGAGATAATCCCAAAAAGTCATTATTCACAAAGATGCTCAAGACAATTAAGGTATGATTTTCAGAACCACACAATTCTGGCAAACCCTGCTCCTAGTGAAAAGATGCGCCAAACGTTGTGTTTGAAAATGCCACATTGCTGTATTCAAAACCTGTCCTCACTGGGATAATGTCAGTCAGGTAAACTAGAAATACTTTGGAGTCAAGAGGAAATTTACACCCATAAACACTGCATGTTAGTCTTGGCTCTTACCTCTTGATAGATCTACAAGCTCATCAGAAGAGGAAAGAGGTGCAGTGACTGCTAGACTGCAAGTAATAGCTACTGAGTGATGCTTAAAACCAGCAATTGCTTAAGGTTTGTGGGTGGGGGTTTAGCTACAGAAAAGAAGGAAGAAAAGAAGCAACCATCACAAAGAGCTATTATACCTGACAGACTCTACACAAGACAGATGAAATGTGAGCTTCAGTATTCAAAAGAGAAAGGATACAATCATATGTCTGGTTAACTTACAGGAAATAGTTCCAGAGACAATTTTATACTAACTACAGTGATTTGAGCAATTTTTAAAAATAATACCAACCAATTTCTCTCCATTATACTCTGCTGGCAGAAAATAAAACATTTTTCTTTTAAATGATTGCCTCTGGTTTTGTTAAATCATGCAGCCTGTCAACATGTGGTCACCAGTTTTACATGATCTTTCTGCCTCTCTGGAAAAGAATGAATTTGCAGCCTGATCCGTAATATAAATACATGATTTGGCATCAGTTAAAGTTGTTGCTATTACTACAAAAAAGAGGAGAAAAAAAAAAAAGACAGATAAGCAACCATAATACTGTAATATGAAAAAAAATCTAAGTCAAAATGATTCATTTAAATTCAAATATGACAGGGTTTTTGTTTTTCTTAAATACTATGTCTGGCAATTCCTGCTATTGAAGAATTAAGAGGAAAAAAAAAAAAAGAAGTAGAGTCTAATTCTGTCACCAGATGTGCCTGCCCAACTTCATTGATTTCAAAGGACAACATGGACCCTTAGTGCTAAGCGATTTTGTAAGAGTAAATATTTGAAAAACAGAATGAGAAAAAAATGTGGAATCCTTCTTTTGGTACACAGTTGTTTCAGGAAGCTCACAGCAGCTGAACAAATTAAATCTTCAACCTTATGCTGTCAAGTGGGAATCATGTTCTAATAATCCTATAACTGTTTGATTGGGATATATGCTCATCTCAACCATGTGACTAAATGGAAAAATGAATGGAGAAGAAAACACAGAAAGATAAAACATGTTCAGTTTTACTTTACTAAACTTATGTTGAATTAACCTTTATGAGACACTGTTCTCACTCAGAGAATTTGCCTATTTAGTTGTCCTTTCAAACCAGGGTTTTCAGGTTTGCGTTCTTTTCTAAACTCCTTTGTAAAATGGTTGTAGCATACTTCACAATATCCTTTCATCTCTTCTTAGGGATGAAGCGATACCCAGAGTCAATCTTTATAATTAAATCATGACTGTTGTCAACAGCAGTTGCTGTGATTTCAGCTTATACAGCTATTTTTTGTATTCCTAGGAATGCCTGCTTCAAAATCACAAGACAGGAAAAATCATGCTCTTAAGAGCAAGGGAGAAAAAGCAGCTGAAATGTTCCCCGTAATGCAGAAGGAGTCAACGTATCTGAGTGATGTCTAATGCCTTCCAGGCACTTGAAGACTCCAACGAGCAACAGGGTTTACTATAGCTTTAATAAGGTGCAAATGCTAATTCCCACACTGCTAGCCTGCTGACAGATACTACTGACACGACAAAATGGGATCTTGACTATTGTGGTTATACGACCTGTGGCAAGGGCTGGTGAAGATACGCCCATGCGTACTGATCCCCCCAGCCGGGAATGTCCCCGGCAGAGAAATCAGAGAACAGGAGTCTCATAATTGCCTCCAGCATCCCTGACAAGTGACAGCCACAAACAGACCAAAACCAGTGCCAGAAATCTGGCTGAATATAAGAAACTTTTTCTACCAAGTAGTTTTTAACTGAAATGCCAAAACCACTAAACAGTTTTAGAGTGTTCTATTAATGACCAGTATAAAAGAAGGTATTAGCCAGATATGCAAGAACAATAAATGTTAGGAGAACATTTGGGCAGTAAAAAGTGATGACTGTATGACAGTAACAGGATGAGATAAAGAGGGGTAAAAGTTTGATTTTCTCGTTACTTCAAGATTTGTTTAGACTTACAGCCTTTGAAAACTAAGAATTCTTGTGCCAATTTTAAAAGTCTTATTTAAATTATTTTATGATTTCAGTTTACATTAAAATCTCAAATAAAATAGCATGGATGCTTTGTGTGGCCATCTGCTACTTTCATCAAGTGTCTGTAGTGACGAAAATGAGGATTCTAGTAGTTTTACTGCAGAGATAATTGAAGCCTTTCTAAGAATAATTTCTATTCAGTCCTTTAGAGCCAAATTTTGTCCTTGGATCTGCACTCTATCTTGTAATATTGGAACGTGGTTCTTGTTTCAGCAGTTAATATCATCCTCTGAGTATAAAACATGAGATACTAGTATTCTTTCATCCTTTTGCATAGATGATACAGTCTGTATTACATATTTTGGCAGATGCTTTTGGGGCATGCTGAGCACAGTTTTGTATTTAAATTATGCAAATAATGCCAATAGGAAAGGCTGTTTATTGTTGATCTGAGCTTCTAATTTCAGTCCTACCACTTATTTCCAATATAATCAAGAGCCAAGCAGTAACTTGACTGGTAGACTCACAATATCGACATGCCAGAAAAACTTGTCACATTTAGTTTATTTTCAAATCCTCACAGATACCAAACCAACCAAAAAGTTTATTCATAAAAGTAATCCATTGAATTCAATGAGATTATACATGGATCTCGTAAATAAATCAGAATTTATCAATCAGGCTCATGTAGGCAAGTCCAGCTTGCTGGTTAGGTGAAACTGAACTCTGAAGTTTTTAAATTGCAGTTCTGAAAACTATATCTATAAAAATACTGTTTACTTGTTGAATTGATGTTGAATTGAAGATGTAATCCCTGTGCCAAACACTTCCAAAACCTAAGTATTTGAATCATCCTCATTGCTATGGGATGCTGCCTCCCACTGCTTTTACTGCAGCTGCCAGAGCAATGCTCATATGAGCTGGGAATGTTCCAAGAAGCTGCTTCCCTTTCTTTGCTACAACTGCTTATCAGCTTTCCAACTAGCCCCATATCACAGCACATCATACCCTATCGTGACACAGAAAAGAGTTTCTGCTCAGTTTGTCTCTCAATAAATCTAAGGAAATCTGAGCTGACCTTGTCTTAGGGAGCACTTCCTCAAGGATGTTCTCTTTCCCCCAACATGGTCAAAATAACCAAAGAGAAGAGAAGAGGAAAAATAAAAAGAAAGAAAAGGGAAAAAAAGAAAGAAGAAAAGGGGAAAAAAGAAAGAAAAAGGAAAATCTGAGAAAAGAAAGTATATTTAGCTTTCCTGTAAGAGACTGAAAGACAGGTGAGGGGTTAGCCCTGGTACTGACATCACCATAAGCCAACTGGGAGTTGCTGGTGCATAGTGAGCTTCCATCAGTCTCAGAATCCAGGACACACAGAAACACATGCATTAGGGATGAGGTGTAGAAGCTAGGTCTATTTATATTAGCTGGTGAACTCTCCCTACAACACTTTGGGGGGTGTGGATATATTTTATTTTGCTCCCGGAAAAGAAAAAAAGCAATTGAACAGATGGAGGAACCTGTTTCAAAGAACAGACTGCACCCCCCTGACTTCTCTGAAACATGTTTAGCCCTTCACCTGAAACAGCCAGACACCCGTTAATACAGCTATTGTTTCATATACTGCCCAAAATATGTTATATTTGGTAGCTGTATACAGGAATAAATAACAAGATCCTAGCCACACAAACACGTTAAACCGGCATAGACTACGATTACAGCTGAAAGAAATCACTTCTCTCTCAACACCTGTACTGGTATTCCCACTCTGCATCATCACCTGCCCTGGGAATAGACAAGGTTAAAACTACTAGGAGATTTTTACTGGATTAGTTTACAAGTTCCTTAATCCAGTTTACCACATGGATGTATAAGTGCCCATATAAGCGGGGTGGCACAGAATGACTGAGAACACATCTCTAAGCACTACCAGCTTACCATATTCATGAAGGAAAGGCGATGATAGGAGCAAGACTACATACTCAGCTGAAGCTGTCAGAACAATAAGGGTTGCCAGAATGAAACTGCCCACTTGGAATCTGGCCATTCCTTTAGAAATGCTTACTTAGAAGTATGAAAAGTGCTAAACATTAATAAACACAGCCAGTCAATATCTTAAATTCTCTCTCAGCATCATCAGCAACCTAAGGCTGTGTGGGGGCAGTGGTTTGTTTTGGACTTTGGTGGAACTCAACCATATAATGAAACCACAGACATAGAAGAAAATAGATTTCAATATAATTGACAGCATATGTTTCTATATCTCTATTCAGTAGCTGATAGAAATAAATAATACACAGTGTGCCAGTGATAACCACGGCAAATACGTCAGCCAACTTCCTGAACTGCATTCTAATGGGATCTTACTACAGATCTATGCCAGGTTCCTCAGGGCCTCTGTTCACTTGATTTCTTTCTCTTCATAGTGGTTTGTGAAAATACAGCATAACTCATTAATTTATTCTGTTTTCCAGGTTCAAAAACAGTTTGTTGCTCTAAAAGCTTTTTCCATACCCTGCTAGTCTAACTTTTCTAGCTCAAAACCTTTGCTTTTGTTTCTTAAAATACACAGGAATGTCTTTGAATTAAACTAAAGTTTGACTAATACCAAATCCTAGTTAAAAACAGCTAGATGGTACCCAAAATAACATTTTCATTTGAGGCTGTTCAGATGTGTAGTCAACTGGGATCTGCCTGGTCTTATAAACTGTTTACATATCCTTAAGCCATAAGAGGTCCTGATAGCAAAACAAGCTTTTTATCACATTTTGTGAGTCTGTAACCTACTAGGAGAATTGTGGAGGCTTAAATTAATAAAAGCACTATTTTAATGCATGCATTCAAGTGCATTTTTTATTTTGTTCTAGAATATAATAAATTTCATTTCAACATTTAACAATATTTTATAGTGAGTGCTATCTAACTATTTTATAACAGCATGTGCAGTTATGACTTCCTATACTTCACAATTTAGTGACTCCACTAACTTCAAACATACTGTTCTGGGTCTTGCCAGAGTTATGATAGAATCCATCTCTATGCAACTTAAGTAAAACTTAAGCACAAATGATGAAAGTTCAGCATCGACTCCCCTGTGCAGAGCTTGTCTCGTGGCATGTTCTGCTCTGCTGATACCAGGTGACTACTGCCATTAGATGCCAAAAACCCAGCTGGGGATTGTCACAACATCTGGTTCCCTGCAGTACTCAATTTCTTCTAAATATGCACACCTCTGAGTGAAGCACATCCAGAAATACACAGTGATTTTCCCCTTAAAGCATGGAACTCTATAACCAAGATTATTTCAAAAGCTTAGTTCACAAGAAAATACGCAACTGAATTGTTCCTTACCCCTCTCCCATCTCTCCTCAAACTCTTACTGAAATCAGAAATTTTTCTTTTTCTGTCTTGAATTACATAGTTATATCTGACTAAAAGTGATTTACCAGAGAACAATGTCAGCCTTTGCACCACCTTCTTCTTCCTTCTTTTCTCTTTTTTTATTTTTTTTTTTCTTCTGGGGCATGGGAGGGTAGGGGACCGCAAGTGGTGTTTTTTGCATACAAACAAAAAAACCATCTTATTTTAGCCACGCAGCCCAGATACAGAAAATACAAGCAGGAAAAGCCACAGATCTTTGGACTTGAGGAAAGAAAGGTGTAATTAACCTCTATTTATTCATCTCTCTACCAACACACGTAGACCCCCTCTGTCAGAGTAAGGTATCAAAGTGTTGGCAAGGGTCTCTTCTAAATGTTTAGCAGCCCTCGCACATAGTGGGAGGAATCCCTTCATATGGATCATCGAGTACTCCAACACTCAGGAGACAAGGAATATTCTTCACTATCCTCCTTTTGGTGTCTTTTACTCCCTTTTCCTCAAAACAAATGCATTCTGTGCAAGACACATTATTACAAATGTTCATTTTCAGGGTAGTTGGCTGCACTCAGAGTGCCTTTCCAAGAGCACTCACTAACTGTCTTGGCTGATTTCAGCTCCCTGGACAGGATCCCACCCTCTCCATTCACCTCCTGCTCTTCTGTAAGCTCTGATGTTACGTGCACAGTCTTCAGTCCGGGTGGAAAGGTGCATTGCTCCCAGAGATACTGTGTTCATAGACAGCATATACATTTTCTGCAGAGTGCTGCACACCCTCGATCATATGCACAGATTTGGCTCTGCTCTCTTGTATTTTGGGTTCCCATAAAATTTGAGTTACATATATTTGGGTGTTTTTGTGGATATATCCTGCTTTCCTGTTCTCAATTTTCCCCCTGGACTTTGGATAATGAGGTGGGATATCTGGCCTTGTAAAACTTTCAAACAGGGTGAACAGAGAGAAATCTCATGAAAAGATCTTGGCAGCAAGAGGTGGAGATTAAGGTCAGCTGGGAGGGGAAGTAAGCTCAGAGATCTCAGAAAAGATGCACCTCTCTGCCCCAAGAAGGGCTTATCCCCCCTTTATGCCCTCCATATCTTTGCTCCATTTGATTGTTGCCTTGAGCAGCCTGGTACGCTCCAGCCCTTCATGCTCCTGGACAGCGGGGAGGGAAGCTCAGAGGTAAGAGGGAGAAAAGAGAACAATGAACCCAAGTCATCTGAGAGTTTTTTGGCACAGATCAGAGGACAAAGCAATATGCATCATGAGAGGCATCCTCTGCAGAGCAGCAGAGCAAGAAAAGGAAGTAGACGAAGCTTGTTTTAGAGAGTTGGAGGAAGCTTCATAATCACAGTCCTGGTGGTCATTGATAAGGTCACAGAGTAAATCCTTCCCAAAGCCACTTTCAAGCAGATGAAAGAGTAGATGTGACAGGGAGTAGCAAGCATGAATTAGCAAGGGCAAATAATGCCTAACCAACTCAGCTGCCTCTTATGAGACGGTTGTTTAAGATGGATACAGGCAGGTCAATGATATTGTTTACCTTGACTTTACAAACATCAATAGTCTTTCAGTGGTTCCTGCTAGCCAAACTAGGGAGATAAATACTTGAAGAATGCACAGTAGGGTGGGTGGAAAGCTGTACAAACCATCAGACTCAAAAGGTTATGATCATGGTAGAAAGTTCAATGGCAACTAATTTACCCCTGGTGTCCTTCAGAGATTAATATTGGAGCCAATACCAATTAATGTCTTCTTTAAAGACCTGGATGATAGGATGAAGTGCATTCCAAGCAAGTTCCTAAAAAGTATCAAATTGGGAGAGCACCAATAGGAGTATCCCCTTGCCCTTCCCTTCCTCCCCTACGGGTTTGACAGATGAATTGATTCTCCCACAATCATAAGATACTGAACTGACCTTTGCAGGTGGGCAGCTGCATCATCAGACAGGTGCTTTTGTCCCTTTACTGTTATCCAGGGAGTTGGAATAGATGATATTTGAATGTCCCTTCCAACCCAAAGCATACAGTTGTTCTGCAATCCCATACAGAGGCAAAATTTAACCATGGCTCCCTATAATTTGTTTCTCAGTTTGAGAACAGTAGCATTCAGGAAAAAAAGCCAACATGCATCCCTGCTCCACCTTGCTACTGCTTCCAAAGGCTCCGTGACTCACATGACTCTCCTTTACCCTGTGAAGGGCTTTCTGCTGTAAGTCTACAGTGAAGGGAGAGGTGAAAATCTTGTGACCCCATTTAAATTAATCCTTCTCACCTCCTAACCTTGGATTAGGGGCATACCCTTCCCTCATTACTAGCACTTTAAATTAAGAAGAGACAAGGCAAGAGAGAAGACATGTTAGAATATGCCACTGTCATAGAAAACGAATACAGTAACTATAAAATCAAGCAATAGTTAGTGATTCTGTGAATAGTATATTTTCCATTCTTTCACAATACATGATTAGTAGTGATAATTTCAGAGCTCCAATTCGCCACTAATTCAAAAGCTACAGTTTACGACAGTAAAAAGCAGAGGCCATATGAGTAAGCTTTGCAGATGGTCCAAAAAAGTTATTTAATTCTTCATCAGCTAGTAATAAACAGCTGCATTCTTGTGTCTTTTCTGCTTTTGTTTTATGTGTCACAATGTATAAGCTTATTTCTTGAAAAACTGAGAACATACAGAATATTCAAAATACATTGTACTGAAAATGTTATTTAATTGGAGATAATGCAAAATGGGAAAAAAAAGATGCACAAAACATGTGAAAGACTAGAGACCATATGAAAAAATCGAAAGAATTTGCAGTCTTTTTTACTACTTTCTCACTAATTGAATGAAAAAATAATAGGTTTAAAAGAAAAAAAAGAAAGTTTCTGTATTCAGTCCAACCTGAATTTTAACGTGGTCACTTTGATCACATTTAACAGATGTTCTTTGATTTATTTTATAGACATCTCCAAATCAGCACTTTGCAAAAAAACCAAACCAAGCCCTCCCCACCCACAATTAAAACTACAACATGAGAATCTAAGGGTGGATATATACTTAAAGAGTTTAAATCATTTTATCATTTTACCTTTTAATAGGGTTCTTTTCCCTCCTGCCCCAATACCCAGGGTAAGTGTAACTTAGCCTACAGTGGTAAAAATTACATTTGTTCCCAAAACAGAATAAGCTACTAGACCTTTGTTCTGGTCCTCTTCCGTTTTCCTTCCAGTTTTGTATCCATAGAGGTATTAGCAAGGGCTGTGATTGGTTTGTTTGGGATTTTTTCCACCCTTCTAGCACATACACTTATTTCAGTAGCGGATACGCCAGCAAAATTTTGTTGCTTAAAGTGTGTCCAGCCAAATGTCTGACACTGCTTAATTCCTCTTGTTTCATTTCAAAGTAATAACTTTTTTATTTCAAATACATAAGTATAATTTAGTAAAATGGTAACAAAATCAATAGCAATGGTCATAGAGAAATATCAAACACTAATTTAGAATATTATAAGCTATGCATATGTAAAATTTTATTATCTGAAAAATATAAAGTGAGTTTCTAAAACCATTCACTTCTATGGATCTCTGAAGCATGCATTTGCAACTACTGCTTGATGAAATATGAGAAGATAGGAAAAAATATATGCAAAATACTTAGCGGTGTGACTTTTTAAAAAATATTTGTCAAGGTAAAATCTCAATTCTATGGAGTTGCCACCATTACTAAAACGTGTAAGTATTTCTATTCACCTGCAAATCCGCATTTTTGGCTAGTTAACCAGCAGTTGAATTCACAGCTGGCATTTAGGCAAACAATTACCTAATCTGCATGAGAACTGCCGAAGTTTAAACATTTGGAACCAGAGGATACATTTCACCATTACTATAAAGAATTACATGTTCGGATTCTTGACTATTCACATTTTTAAAACAACTGGGCTAGTTTTTGTCCCCCTTAACTGAGAAGGCACCTCTTTGATTCTGAATCATTTCAGTGAACTGGATTCTAACTAAACAGAAAACCTAATTGCATTGAATTATGCCATAGCCTATTTCCATTTTCATAGGACTGAAAAATATAGGATCCTATTCTATCTTTGATTCTTAGCTATTATTTTGTAAAACAAGGCTCCTCAGAAAACAATTAAAGCAAAGTAATTTATTTGCAAAAGAACTGAAACTTCAATCTTTCAAAGATTTTTTTATTTGGGTGGAAGAAAAACTGATTGATTATTCCCATTTTGATATGCATAGATGCAAAGTGTGTCCTTTTCCCTGGAGCATGCATTGGCACCTGAAGCAGAACATGTGGAGGCAACAGCTTTTCAGGCATCAGAAATGACAGAAGCAGGAGCACAGGTAGACTCTTTGGATACAGTTCTTTGACCCATATTCAATTAATCCACACACTTCCTGTGCTTTACTCAACGTTAGCAGCTGAACAGAAACTGCACTAGAGTTCACAATACAGTCTTATGCAGTTTCTTCCCTTTAGAAAAGTGTTAGAAAAAGACCATTTTCACATTTACAGAAAATTGTAATAAGACACTGCCTTACAAATAATCCACCAGGGCTTTGTCTCTGCAGCAGGCAGAGGTGTGAATGTGTGAGTGCAGGCAGACCAAAGCTAGATGTGGTATGAATGATGGTAAAGCTCTGTATTACTGGTCCCCAGGCGCGCTGCAGAGACGCAGCCAGCAGGCTATTTGCATATTTGGGCACTTAGCATGCACTGAAATCCATGTTGCTACAGCCTGACTACGTTACTTGGTTGACGCTACACTGGCTATGCCTATGGATGCTACAGTCACACCTGTAACAGCAGAGTACAAGTCACCTGTGACAAGTGGCTAGGAAATAGGGTTTTTATTTAGGCAACCGTTCACTGGCAAAATAGGCACACGTGCCTGTGTATACACATATGTGTACACACACACTTTCCTACACTTACACATATGTAACAGGCTTCTTTGATTTCAATTTAGAAAGGAAAAAACCCCACTCTGGATTATTTCGTTTTAAAGAAAAGTCTTAAGGACCACTTTTGATCCTTGCTTGCTGCATGTCACTTGAAACAATGACGATGCACACAGCATACGTGAGCGTATGATAAAGCAGCTCAAATGGAGAAAGTGATGGTGACACCACCTGCCCACAGCCATTTCTATCACTACTAGATGCTCAGATTATAGAATCTTTAGGTGTCAAAATGTATTTATATCATTCAGTGCTTGAATGATTTATGCCAAGAATTCAAAGACTACAGTCAACAGTTTTTCTGCTTTTCTCTGTAGGCTTCTAATAAAGTCAGCAATGGGGTTGAGAGGGCATGATCTCTCTCAGCTATCTATAGAAAAAACACTACACAAACAACGTGTAAACTTGGTGCCACAAACACACACAGCTCAGTGGCACCCATGTGCATCTATCCTGCCACCTCCCTCGCCAAATCACAACCATAGTTTTTGAAAATAATCATCAGGGTCTCTGCAAATTCATCTCAAAATAAATCTGATGGATGGACTAATCTTTTGAATGCTACAGCTTGTGCAGCTGCAAACTCTAGGACACAATTAATCACAATGCTTTTTTACTGTTTACCACGAAAAAGTTCTCCCAAAGGATTTTAAGAGTTCCAGAAAGTAAAAGTTCTGAGTCATAGAACACTGTATAGATTAGATCTATATTAAGGTTTTTTAAATAAAAAAAATAATTGGGTCTTTTATAACACATTGGTAAGTACCAAGCAGTAGTTCTTTTCCATTTACTATAATAAATGTCAAAAATAACGTTGGGTTATAAGTAAAATTATAAAGGAAAAAAAATTAAATTTGTGGGCTTCTTCCCTCCATTCTGGCTCCCTTGAGTGGATGGTTTGCCTGTGGGCTTGATTGCATAGGATGTTTAAATATAGAAATAAATATATAAATAATTATAAGATAATGAATCATGTCACCAAGGTCAGTGAAATTCTTTATGTTCAACATTATGTACATGCCTAAAGTGCTTTTCTGGACCACAGCCCATATTAACTTCCTTTTTATACAAAAATATAGTGAATAGTTTAATAAAATAGACGACACCATCTTAAGGGATATTGTGAATCACATCAATGTTCTGCTGGCTTTGATAGATAGCTCTTAATGAATAAATGTACTCTGAGACGTACTGGGATCCTGTGCAGGAGCATTACATTTCAGACACATAATGGGTTGTCAGTGTACAATAATCTGTATAGAATATAGAGGAAATTATAGAGAACCTGGAGCACCAACTCAGTATTTCTGTGCCTTTAAGTATTACAAGCAGCATAATTCAAGGTGTGAACATGTTTGTAGATCTCTTCGAGAGACTCAAACTCCTATTTTGCTGAGTATTTTTGAAAGAAGTTAAAGAAAGAATAATCAGGTAAAAATTCCCTAAAGAGAAGAGAAACCTAAGATCATGAAATGCTACGGACAACCTCCAAATTAATCTCTCAAAATTATTACAATGAGATTTGACAATGTAGATATATAAAAATCAATCTAAACCACAAATGTTTCAAGAGATAAAATCAAAAATACCTTCCAGATTATACATAATTACTAGCAACACTAAAATAAAACCCCTCTCCCATTTCTTTTAAAGAATATCTTGGGAGACATTCCATCTTTCAGAACTGCTGAAATTGCTACTTTTGTTTGGAATCTTGGATATTAAGGATTTGGCTCTTTCAATTCACAACGTGTGATTAAATAGGGCTATTTCGGTTTTTTTGGTAAGCTGCATTTCACAGAACCTGGCCTTTAGATATTAACATCTAATCAGTAATAAAAAAGAATACCTTTCAAAATAGTTTTCCTTTCTCATAATATTTTTGCTTTTCTAAAAACTCTAGAATCTCACTTTCCTTCTTTAATTTACTGTGTGATAACCCATAAAGAAACAATACTTACTATTTATATTTAGAGTAATATACAATTGAAAGTCTAAGATTTATAACTTACATTAAAACCTATATATTTTTAGAACGTTATCATCTTTCTGTGGAACTTTCATTTGTTCCTTTTCTGTACTGAAGCAGAAGTTTCCTCCAGTTAAGTTTCATTCCAAAATAAAAATATTACTTCCAGATTATACTTTGGCAAAAGGAAAATACTTTTCCTTACACGTTACAGTACAGTAAATGCAGAGAAAGAGAAAACTTGCTCTATATTTCATTACTTTTTTCAAAAAATATCCTTAAAAAAAAAAAGTAGGTAAAGAAATACTGTTGGAAAATAGCATATTTTAAACTCATAGTCTTACAATATTTATTAACTTTGATTTTTCTTATGTGTCTTACTATTCCGTTATTGTTCTATGACTATATTTAAAATAGCGACTGGGAATGTAAAAAATGTACATAAGAAATGAAGTATTCTCTAAAGACAGCAGGAAAAAAGGGGAGGAGCCTGCTTAGCTCTTCAATACAGCAGATTTAATGAATGATATGCTGGAAACAAAATTTCCAGAGCTGACCTGTCAGCAGGGGCAGAACTAAATGTTGCCAACCAATTGAAAACAAAAACGGGACAGAAAAGAACAGAGGAAAAAGCATCAGTTCTGAGAGAAGTGAAAGAGCAAAGAATGCCTTGGCAGTGGCCAAAAGGAAAACAAGAAGTAGACAAAATAAAAAACAAGCACAAAAAGTAAAGTCCATGCTTTCAAGAAGGAAAAAAAAGCAATTATTGTGTTGAATGTATTAAATACTGCTCAGTGCACAATGTTCAGTGTTACTCCTCCCTGTATACAATAATACTAGTTTTCCAAAAATGGTGATTGAAAGGTTTCAGGTTGCACGTCACCTTTAAATCTGGTCTAGAAAAGGAAAACTTTGGTTTTGGGCTCCTCAACATCTGAAGCAAAGCAGTGAGAGCAGTCTCAAAGGCCCAGGCATGGGGAAAGATGAAGTGGAAAAAACAGCAACAAAAAAATCCCCAAAGAACTTGGAAGAGAGAAAAGAAAAAAAGAGAAGGAAAAAGATAAGAATTAGTGCACCACTGTGAAACAGGATGGGATAGATGTTTGTGACTTTATCATGATGGGTCTAAGCTGACTGTGGGGCTTTTGACCCACAGACAGTCCCCTTGAAAAATCCTCCTCTCAGACACACATCTGAATTTTACCCATAAATTATTATTGCTTCAGTACCAAGTGAAGCACTTTAAAGTAAGTCCATCTGACTTATTTGCACGGAACCAATGTTCTTATAGACAAGAAAGATTGGGAAAGCTGTCAGAATCCCTCGTGCTTAATCAGTTCGGCAAAGTGACATTTGGAAGAAATAAGATCTAGAACTATTACACAAGTTTTGAGAATAAGGGTACTATAATACAGTAAAGGATGAAACACTGTGAAACATTTTCTTCAATTATCCATTTAGCACCATCAGAGACGATGTGTATGCCATCTCTGCCAAATTAAAAATGAGGGTTGAAAAACACCTGAATTCCATAAATTCATGACATGAAAAAGAACAAACTGATCAGAGGATAAAACTACACTAAATATAGACAAACTCAATGGCCTCTGAGCATCATTGTTGGTAAAACCATATCCTGTAATTATTTCTCTGAAGTCAGTGTGACACAACAGAGTGCTAAATATTCATTCTTTGGAATAAATATGAATTTAGAACTATTCATCTTTTTTCAAACATCTGACATGCTGCATAAACAGAAAGTATATACAATTTTTTTAAAGTAAACAATACAATAAGTAAAGTGATTTATTATGCAATTTATCTCTTTCCATCTCTGCTCTGTTCATAATTCAGATCCACACAGGGCAGTTCATATACCATTAATATATCCCAGATGTGTTTGACTTTAAGGCTATGATCAGTTTAAATGTTTTAAAATGTGTGCCATTTATCATTAGTGTTATGGTTGTGTCATTCGCATTATTATAGTTAAGGTTGTGTCAGCAGTTCTATAAGCCCTTATTTTCAGGGGTTCAGAACTTGGCAGTAAGAAGTGGCTACAGGCTGAAACCTGGCACAAAGCATCCTGGCTTGGGAGCAATTAAATTTCTTTCTCAAAAAGCTAACAAAGGATTTAGTCTTGAAATTCTGCAGAAGAGAACGAAATGTGTTCATGGTTTTAAGATATACAGTTCTTCTGGCAGATCTTAGAACTTGTTTTGGGCTGAAATAAATAGACAAAAGAATGTCCTGCAAGACATGAGAGTGCTGGTGAGTTGGAGACTGTAGAGGCTAACTGCTTATCCTTTTGAGCACATCAGCTGTGTGTATTTCACACAATCTAACAAATACAGCAGAGCATATCAGCAACATCTGCAGCACCTGGAAATTCAACGAGCATACATTTTGCACGTAACTTCGTATAGCAGAAAGGAGCATTTCCAAAACTAACCTAATAGCAGTCTTGCCACATGACAATAGCAGGATAAGCTTCCATTTAAATGGTCCTATTTTATTTGCAACTTCACTGACCTCCCAGTTCTGATTGGTTTATCTTAATTAAACTGGGATTGGAGTAATACAAAATTACCGTGCCACACAGTAATATTCAAACAGAAATCCTGACAACCATTTCAAAATCTTTATGCTGTCAGAAACTCTTTTGAGTAGATACATTCTTGCAATAAGCATGTTAGGCTCTTGTAGAAACTGAGTTGGTAGTAGAGGAATAGAGAATACGGAAAACCCTACACGGTAGTACTGGTCTAGCATCTTTCCAGTTTGAAGATCTAGTTTGCTTCTCTTCCTGCCACAGCACAGAATTTGTTTCTACTGTTTTACAAAAATAATTTATTTATGAGATCGGGAACACTGGTAAATATCCTGTATGTCTGTAGAGTCATCATAAAAATTGTTTTCAGCTGAGCACTAAAATTATTAAAATTTTTCAGGTTCACAATGAGAAGGGTTGGACTACTTAGAATTGCCATTTGTTTATTTCCCTGGCCACTGCAAACTCCCACGCTGCAGAATTTGAGATTCTGTGAGCTGGGATGTTTTAGCCTGGAGAAGAGGAGGCTCAGGGGAGACCTTATCACTCTCTACAAATATCTGAAAGGAGGTTGCAGCCAGTTGAGGGTTGACTTCTTCTTCCGGGAAACTGGTGACAAGATGAGAGAACACAGTCTTAAGCTGCTTCAGGGGAAGGTTTAGGTTGCACATTAGGAAGAAGTTCTTCACAGAAAGGGTTATTTGGCATTGGAATGGGGTACCTGGGGAGGTGATGATGGATTCACCATCCCTGGGGGTGTTCAAGAAAAGACCAGATGTGGCACTTAGTG
Organism: Callaeas wilsoni; assembly: GCA_013398955.1. Taxonomy (NCBI): domain Eukaryota; kingdom Metazoa; phylum Chordata; class Aves; order Passeriformes; family Callaeidae; genus Callaeas; species Callaeas wilsoni. The sequence goes on along the minus strand of VWPU01011633.1, from coordinate 50,574 downwards.
CCACAGTATAGTTGACAAGGTGATATTAGGTCATTGGTTGGACTCGATGATCTCAAAGGTTTTTTCTAACCTAACGGATTCTGTGATTCTATGTCTCACTGCCAGTTCTTAGAAAATTTAGATTCACAAGCTATTAGTTTGGCGGTTTTTATTCTACCAGCTGGGCCATTCTACAGCAAGGGTAGAGCACTTTTCAGGTCCCGCCTTTGGAATCTCCTTTCCCCAGAAAGCACTCACGTTTTTTCCCTTTCCAAACACAGCTCTTTTAAAAACAGACCTCACTGCCCACCCCCAGAGCAATCATGTGTTTCTTCCCACCAGAATCAACTACTTTGTCCTCCTTTCATTCTCTAACAGATATTCAGCAGATCTCCCCATTCCCAAACCTCCAGATTTTATTCTTTCCTATTGTGATTTTATTTTCTCTTGCCTTTCTACTCACTCTGACATGACTGCTTCCATGCACATCAATAGGAGTCATGCCCTGGTGTCTTCACTAAAAATCAATTGCAATGAGGTTATGCCACCTGAAAAATAAGTTGATAACCCCTCACCACTTCTTGCAGGACCACTGCTATTGCTGTCTCCCTACCTCCATGCCAAAAAGGCCTGCTGTGGCTGTGCTCTTTTTCTTTTACCTCTGCTACACTAAAGGAAACTAGTTTCCACTTCTGCTTATTAAGATTGCATGATTCCACACCACTATGTCGCTACTTATTCCTTTTTTGTTACCATGTCTTCCTCTGGAAGACATTGTTTTTCATTCACTCTCCCAGAAAGAAAACTTCCTTGTGAGAACAAAGCAGCAGTTCCTGACCAAATCCAACAGTTGTTCTTCATAGAACCATCTTTTCAGGGACACACCCTCAACATCTCTGATCAGAAAAGCTGAACATTTCTGGTCAAGACACAGAAAATTCTTGCTGCCCTTCTCATCAAGCAGCCTCTCCCCAACCAGTAAAGTTATTTAAGACATTTTATCTCTTGCACCCTGCACTGTTGCAAGTTGCAAAACTTGAACAAAAAGGAAGATATTGGCTTTTCATGCAATTCTTGGATACTTAGGCTTTATAACTGATTGCACCACTTCTGTATAAACAAGTAGAGAAAGAATGTATTACTCAGCTACCTGGTAAAACATGATTGAATAATAACTGATTATCAAATATTTTCCTTGTAGATTCTCCTTACATTCCACCAGAGGGCTACAGAACTCCCAAAATATTGGAAAACAAATTTTCCAACCTTTCCAAAGTAAACTATGTTCTGAATGGCATTTCCAAATTGCTATGAGGATAGTTTTTAACTCATTTTTAGAGATGGGTCAAAAAATCTCTTCAGAGCTTTTTAAGATTTTGCAGTTGGCAAACACTTTTTAAATAAAATTTGAGACAGTGGTTTCAATATGTCTTAAGCATTGTCCGTGGGTCATGATTTCATGTCTGTCTTCATAAAAATGGAGAAAATATGCCTACTTCCTATTTTTCACCTACTTTGCACATCCATCACATAAAGCTACACCATGCACATTATCCATATTAAAATGTTTCCATTTGTTTGTAAGTAATTTTCTCTTGTATGAAAAGTTTTTACTTGTCACTCAAAGAATGTAAGGTCCTACTGCTTCTAGGGCCATATAATTCACTCTTCCTTTCTACCAAATACTCCTACTTGTGTGACCATGAACTGGAGTAATAAGAATCCATGACACATACAAAAAGAATTTTAAATTTAGAGAAGAAAGAGAACAGGAAAAAATGTGCACGTTAGATAAATAATGACACATAAAAGGTTCCTGAGGAAAAGAAAAAGGTCATGAGTAAATTTTTCAATGAAGATTAATACACAGTACTGATTTTCTTTTTGTAGAACTGGACATAACTTTCATCAACTCATATCAAATTAAATTGACAGCCAAATAAATTTATTGAGATCTTGAATTTGAGTTATGCCAAAACCTAATCCTAGGCAAGGAGAGTGACAGTTAGTAAAAGAAGAATTGATCCTTAATCTCCACCTAGCAATATGTTAGGAGCAATGAATAGTAAACAGTTTAACCTCTTTTCCTTTTATACAATGCACCGGCCATTTTATTTTTGTTTTACATGCTACATAGTATTAACTTTTTTTCACCTACATTATAAATATGACAATCTACACCATTCATGCTGTCAGCTATGAAATAGCAAGATATATCTCTTCATTCTATACACAAAGGGAAGTTAAATTTATGAATCCAGCAGAAACGTTAGTCATTCTTTTATACTATTTTTCCCTTTCAAATTGGTAAAGAGTCTGAATGCCAACTTGAAGCAAACATGCTTCCTCAATAAATCTGGTCTAGACAAAATACTTTTTCCCTTGTAATATCAAGATTTATAACTAGTAAAAGCGGAAAGATGCAAGGATTTGGTTTCTTTAAAATGGAAGGAAAAGAAACGATTGTACAATTTGATTGGCATAAGAAAACAACTCAAAGATATTGCATTTTTCCAGGTTCTACTGCTATATTTACCAAACTAGAAATGGCCTGATAAAGTCTGTAGATTTTAAAATCTACTGCCTGTTGTATTTATGTTGCACTGATACAGTTCAAAAGCAAGTACAACTGCTTAGCTCCAAGTATTAGTCCTAATGCTACTGTAAGCTAGAGCTGGTTGCTCTGGAAGCAACTGAACAAATTGTCTGTAGTCACCATAGAAATCCAATGGAATGTAGTTTCCTGCTGTTTTAGAATAACTATAAGGTAGCCACAGCCTTCAACACTATAACTGGTGCATCTAATACACGTTCAAATAGAAGATTTTTCCTTTCCTTGAAGAATTAAGCCTCCTATGTATTGCATATAAATGTAATTATATTTATGTATGTCATCATACACAAGCTAGATTATATATAACAATATATAATCTTATATCTAAGATTAGCAGACTGGTCTCCATTTACACACACCCCTTTCCCAGGTTCCATTTTAGCCTATCTTTCAATAGTACCCCAATTTTATAAACCACAAATCTCATGAGGTTAACACACTCATGTTTGTACAAGAAATATGAGCGAGTATTTATTCTGGCAGCCTATACTATGTCCTCTCTTCACAGATTGAACAAAATTTCACTAATAAGGTTAGCTGTCATGATTTCAAAACCCAAAAGGTTAATAAGTCTCTGGATTGATTTATAGGATGTATCTGATAGAGAAATCAACTTTTGTTTCTATTTAGTCCTTATTCATCACAAGCCAACTTTATTTTTTGACAAAATAGAAGAAAAAAATCTTATGTCAACTCTGTTTTGTAATGTCGGAAAGAATTGGGCAATATTTACTTTATTTACATTCATGAAATTCCATGCCACCCATGCAAGGACAGATTGGAGGCTTTTTTAAAGCTTTTTTTGTTATCCAATCTTGAAGCCTATGTGGAGGGAAAATTCCGGTCACTGGTACCATCAGCGAGAGGTGCACAAACCCTTAGCGGAACAGACTGTAAGTCCCAAATTTCCCCAGGTGAAATCAGTGGGATTGTATGATCAAGAAATTATTTGTTCCATCAAACATGAATTTGAAGGAAAAAAAAATCCCAGTGCTATCACAGGGCATTGTTAATAATTTAAAATTAACAGGATAACTGGGCAATACTGAACAATTTAATTTACATTACTAAAAAAACATTCTCTGATGTGTGTCTGGTCTTGTTTCATTGAACTCAAGTGGGAAAATAATAATTTGACAGTGAGTGGAATTAGGTATTAATGCAGGTAAGACAATTTGCTTAAGACATTCTTTATTCATGTATTTGACAATGTTGCAATACTACAAGCCAGTGAGTACACTTTCACATACATTCTCCATGTGTCTTACAGAACTTGTTCTTCACATACAACAGTCTGTTGTCTTTAGAAGGTGACAGGTTGGGGTGGAATTTTGTTTTTTTCTGGTTTCAGTTTTGGTTTGTTTTTTTTTTAATTAGACCCAAAGATAGTGCAGAAAAGTGGGATTCACTATGCTGAATCACGTATGTTGATTCATGGTGAATCTCCTGTGAGTATTGAAAGAGGGCCAGTACAGAGTGAGAAAACTGCAGGATCAGTTTACACAGGATACTAGCTTGAGAAGTCCTAAATTGAAGAACACGCAGATTTCCTAAGTGCTAGATTAAAACCTTTAACATAAAAGCCTATCGTCATTTTGAACTATTTGACTGTGCAAAGTCAGAGAACCTCTTTCTAAAAGAATCCTGTCATTTCTTTCCTCCTCATAAGCACTGCCAGTTTCCCAATGCTCTTTTGACAGTATAATCAGTCAATTCAATCAGAGAAATTCTATCGTACAATGGTAATTTTCTCACACTTTTTTTTCTCCCTTTACACTGTCAATTCAAACCACCTGCTGTAAGCATTGATGTGGAACGGCTTAGTATTAGCTCTGAAATTAGTACCAGTCCCCAGTTAAATACCTGGCACATTCAGTGTGGGACAGACACTGTTAATGGCACATAAACCCATCAGATGCAATCGCTGCATTCCTTGAGCAAGCCTCTTTCTAAGCTATTCAGAGAGCACCTTGCTGGTATCACTGCACTAGACTTAATCAGCCTGAGAGGGATGATTTGAGGAGGGAGGGGGAGAACAAACATAACCACAGAATCTGTCTTAAAAAGGGAATTTGTATGAATATTCTATTGAATACATTACGTAGCTTCCTATGGCAGCATTTTACTTATTCAAATACACCAGCAATGCCTTTAAAAGTGCATTTTAAGGTACAAATCATAGAAAACGAATTGTGCGCTGTTTCCAAATAGCAGAAACAAACACAATTCATGACACTTTATAAAATCTCACTTCTTAAATCCTAACACTGGGCTTTAACTATATGTACTAACTTCCATCATTTAAGCATATAAAAAAAGGCTATTAAATCCAATATCTTACAAATGCATCAGTTCTCCTGGCCTGTTTAGCTCAGCAGGTAGGTCCGTGCACACGAGTCAGTCAGCAATGATGAAAGGCATTTACTATAAGCTCCTCACAGGGTCATCAATGGACAGCCTGTACAAGATTTATGCTTTAAATAATATATGAACTAAACACCTTGAAGTAATTGGCTGTGTGAAGCCTCACACTAGGCCAGATAGCTTGTCTGTACAAAGTAAAATAAGATTAAATAATAAATGAACGGTGTAGAGGTTTTCTAACCAAACTAATTCTACACGATTTTTTAAGTGCAAGTTGTTCATGAGTTGAGACGCTTTCATGATTTCCTGCTGGTGTCATGGGGCCAGTCTGTCTTTGTCAACAGCATCTAGTGTTCTTTTTGGTGATGATGTTAGAAACTGACTTCTCTCCTTCCCTGTGCAAGAGAATTGAAGCAGCCTACATAACCATGTCAGGAGTTCATGGAATGATCACTTTCCAGTTTTACAAAGAATGAACACATCAAGATTTTGACCACATTACGTGTAGCAAAAGTCTAGAAAACTGGCATCAATTCATTAACTCATATCATTTACAAACTTTTCACTGATGGGATTATACTGACAAAACAGTCATAGGATTATGCCACAGTAGTTATAATGTAGGGTTTCACATTCTTTAATGCTGGCAAGGGTTTCCAAAATATCTTCCAAACGCAAACTAACATTCTAGCCTTGTGCAGATATTCTCCCTCTTAAATATGATGCTGCAGGCCATCTCACTTTCAGTCCACAATCATATAAATCCTTGTTAAAACTACAGCTTTATTATCCATGTAAGTACTAGTGTAAAATATTTACATTAGTTTGCAAAGCCCCTTTTAATACTATCAAGGAGTTTAAAACTAGTTGGAGAGACCAAGAGGAGCAGTGGGTCACAGTCAGTCCACAGCAGGTTTGTTTTCTAATACAAAGCAAATTCATTTAATTCATGCTAAATGCAAAGCTTGTTACAAAAAAATGCAAGTACTAGGCATTCCAGAGAGAAGAAATAGCTTGAAAGGAAAAAAGTGGGAATATATTTAGAGGGTTTATAGGCCAGATCTTAGCTGATGTGAAGTACCTTAGCCCTGGAAAACTAAATAGGCTTTCCTAGATTTACAGAAAACAAAGGTCTTGCCTTTTATCTTTTTATCTTTGCCCTTTATCGTTAGGGAGTTAGCTTCAATAAAAGAGGTGCAGGGCACAATTAATAAAAGCATTTCATATTCTGGTTGGAACTCCTGCCATATCTCTGAACTGTCTGCATCTTTACACTTACTTAAGGCTCCTCTACTTTAAATGTATGACAGTGGCTTCTTTTAACACTGAATTAAATGAGGGCTCCAGCAGTTGGTCACACCTTCCCTCACCACTCATGTTTTCTGTACAAAGCCAATTGAATTATATCTCATGGAAAAACCCAAACTCTGTAAAGCAGCATTTCCAAGGTTTCATTCACAACCCACCTCTGGGCTCAGCACCTCGCATTTGGGAGCTGCTGCTCTAGAGTGAAACAGAACTAATCTAGAAGTAATTCTACCACATTTATATGAATTACAAAAAGATGAGGTGGAAAAAAAAGGAAAGAAAAAAGTATCAAATATTTTAACAGAGAAAACAAAATTTAAAAAATAAATAAACAAAGTTGCTTCAACTAAATTTAATGAAATGTTAAGGCTATCCCTTTAAAACACACAAGTAGCATTTGTACAGCTGATAAAGTCCCTGTGACCTTGGCAGCCTTACAGGGGTAATCTTCACGTAAGATGAATTATTCTTGAACAATTGCTCTAATGTATTAGGCACAAGCATACTGTCCTTCAATATTAGGCATGCTTGTCTTTCCACATCCTTATTTCTATACAAACGTATTTATTAAGGACAAAGCAGGGGGGAGGGGGGTTAGAAGGAAGGAGAAAGAGAGAGATTACATTCTATGCAAATATGCCCCACAATACAAGAGGAAACAAATTTATTATAGTCCATGGAGCTGAAATTATTTGTCAGAATAGACTTTCTTAAAGATTTCAGAGCAGAGGATAGCTCCCAGTGAGCCCTTCTCATAGACAATTTAAAACCTTTTGAGAAAAAACTTTCAGGGATATCAGTAGGTAAAGAATGAACAAATCATGTTTGTTAATGACTCAGATGTTTCCCACAAACCCACTAACCAACACCGCAGTGACTATAAAGGGAACTCTCTCACATTTATCAAGAGGGCCAGCACTTTGCCATCCATCTTCCTGTGTTGGTCTTTTACCTACCGAGAGAGTAGCCATTTGGGCCAGAAATCAGTAGACAGAGTCAAACAATGATCTAAAAAAGGAGCCAAGGAAGTTTATAAGAAAGATTATGATTGCGTCTGATAGCAAAGATCTGTGCTCAGAAGCACATACCCTTTGTTGATTGTTTCCCCTGCTACCTCAGCTCCAACTCAAGTCCTTCCAATCCTATTTCTTAGATTCATATAGAGATGTAAACACTTTGAAGATCCATGTCTCTACAAAGAGGATCTAGACCAAGACAGATCATTACTGGGACAAGTAGAACTACCTATATACATGTTTAAACAAAATAACCAGGGGAATTTTCACATAAAACTCTTTGCAAGCATTAATTAATTAAAAAACATGTGCCACTGAACCGAGGAATAAAAATCTGGAAATTTGGAGGGTGCCTAAGATCAGAACTGCATTTCTTCAGCCTAATGTAAATCTTGAGAGTTTCTAAACAACAGAGATTGTTCAGTTCCCACAGGCTCCTCCAACCTCTACAAAATTCCACTTCAGTTCATGAAGTGAAACATCCTCGCTCTCACCCAAGCAAGGTAAGGGCATAGTCATTATGTACTTGTCCAACAGCTACATCCAATAACACCCTGATCTGCTGTGTCCTCAGGTCGTGCCTAAATTATGCCTCTGTGAGTAGGTTTTGCACAAAATATCACTTCAGTTATGACTTTATTCAAAACCAGAATCTAGAAGAGAATCACATGCACTTCTATTTGCACAGTGGTTAGAACAAGCATGAAAAATAGAAATAGAAGTTTCAATTTCCTCCCCTGCCTAAGGACCAAACTCTAAGGGCCTTGCACTGACTGTCAGCATCACTCCTTTCAGAGGGGTGGGCACTGTTAATCAGGGAGGGGAACTCTGATTTCACCCTGGTCAATGATTACATTAATAGCTGGCATACAACAAAGGATACACTGAGAAAGCAATCTACATTGTGAATTTACAACCTCCTAGTAAGAGATTTTTTTTTTCTCCCCTGCATTTGGATTGTCTTGAACTTTAAAAATTGTATCTAAAAATATTAATTTCTAGGCAAGGACATCCAGCCTCTTCAGTGCCACGGGCTAGACAGCAGTATCGGGTTATTTGCAGAGACCTTTCTCCAGGTCACCAAGTAGCACCCCTCTGTTCTGTACGTTAAGTGAAACCTCACATGCTTAATGCTTGTAATTGAACCTCTGCGTGCTTAATAGCTGTTGAACACTATATACTGCCATTAACACTTGTTCTTCTTTGTCTCAGGGAAGAGTAGAAAGAGCTCAAAGTAGAATGGGATCTTCACGTAAGCCAAATGCAGGAGAGTCTATTGTTGGCCTGCTCTCTCATTCATCACAAATGGATCATTCCAAATGAGTCGCTGGCTCTTAAATAACCAGGTCAATAAAAACTGGATACATACACCTGAGGTCAGTATTTGCCCCTTGCACTTTAAAGTGTTGCTGAATGTTTCCTAATATGGAGAGTTAGCCCACATCATACTGGCCAGTGATGTACAATAACTATTATTCCAGTGGGAAACAATGACAATACACGGGAAGAAGCGTTGCCATTTTATATTTTTTTCCAATAAGCAATTTTCTTGAGGTTGGTAAATTTGACGTATTAAAATACATCACACCTATCAAACCAGTGCCAGAGGTCTCCTCAAATAAATAGTCATACCCTTGTGCCATTAATAAACAACATAGGAATTCTAGGAGCTCTGGTATGTGTACAAGACACACTGTATTTGCTGAAGTACTATGCGTGTCATGTTATCCCTCAGCGGTTCATAGATCACGTGGAAAAGAGACAGATTTCGCGAATCGCGCTATTGAAAAAGGATAAGTGATGAATTCTATATTTATACTACTAAAGGGAAATTTGCAATCATGATACAGCAATGCTAGAAGAAAGGGGTAATATGTGTGATATATTGGCCAGCCTTGACTGTGACTGTTCCTGCAGTGTAAGAATTTCTTTATCCAAGGACAACCACTTTCACCTTCCCATCTGTCCTGTGATTTTTTTAATGTCTGAGACAGGTGGCCTGTTGGAAACCTAAAACCCTGTGGGTACAAAATATGATTAAAATCTGATGTTAGGCTCTACGATAAAGAAGAGTTCTATGTTTAGTTGAGAATTTGTAACTAACCTGCAAAAATATGTCAAAGGTAATTTGAACTCTACATAACCAAAATCTTTTTAATTCAAGTTCAGCATATGCTATATCAAAACTTTGCTTGCAATCATTTCCCCATAGATCAAATATGTATCTTGATAAGTACACATACTGCTTTCTTTTAGAAAAAAAAAACTTTAAAAGAGAATTTTAATTAATGCTTCCTTCCTAAATATAGCACTGACAACAATAACATGAAAGATTAATATGTTGAACTTATTATTTAATAACTCACAGAGTTCACAATTCATGCATCATAATAAATTCTTAACAATTATTAAAACAAATATCTGAAAACTTCTGAAGGCATTTCAAGAATTCAAAGGCTGCTGGGTATGTAATCTTGCCTCTTTTTGGAGAAGAGGGTGGTGATTTAAATGGATCTTTTATATTTTCAATTATACCCCAGAAAAAAAAATAATTTAAAAAGGCAAGAAGCTTAATTGAAATCTATTTAGAGGAAATTCAGAATCTACGCAGAGTTTAAAACTTTGGCATAGAATACTAAATGCTGATTTCTGCCGATAATTAAAATTTAAAATGTTAAATGATTTATCTTGTTGTAAATAATTAAGAGGATTTTTAAAAGGCTACCAAGAAAATGCAGTATGTGACTATATTGTATATTGCCAATCTGTATTTATCTGAAATGATACCTACTACATATGGTCCATGGTTTTCTGACTGTTTTTCATAATGATGTGGTATAAGGAGAAATTTTTTAAAAATCCAAATAATTCCAACAGATTTAAATATATTCAGTGAAAATCAACTAAAGCTGATTTACATTCTGGTCTGATAAGTCATAAAACACATAAAAAAGACCCTGTGAGACAAATGTGATAGATGATTTTCCAGCAATATCAAAACTAAAGACATTGAATCTTAGGTATGAAATACCATTTCTGTGTACCCTTAGTTAAACTCACACACTTGCAATAGAGCCTGTGATGTCCAGATGATTCTCAGGTTAATGACATTTACTGGTTCTGCAGCTTTGTACTCCTCTGACTTCTGTGAGCTATTTCTGATGTACACGGAGTAAAGATCAAATGCAACAAGGTAATACGGGCATTACCACAGAAGTGGGAAAATGTTTAGGCTCTGGACTCAGAGCTAAGGCCTGTATTTCTATGTGGCTTTTTACTATATTTTATAAACATTTTTTAGAATTAAATTCTTGAAAAGAGTACTCTGGAAATTCATTAATCGTTTGCAAAGAGTTTTAGGTGCTAAGTGCTCTGGAGGTGGTTTGGTTTGTTTAAACACTGATAGAGGTAGTTTCACTGGTCCCAGCAACGGAAGAGCTGAGAGGATTTTCCCATCTTCTTCCCCCTTCCCAGCACCTACTAGCACAGCCTGCAAAATGCATTCTGTATTTTCTGAGTTGTGACAATCACATAGGACTATATACTCCCCTGAGCTGCACAGAAGACTTTTTATTTGTTCATGATGTAAATGTAACTTCATTACATTACCCTTTAAATTTAATATTGTACCATTTCCTACTTTTCCTTACCACATAATTTATCCGTAGTTTCTTACATGGTGATTTTTGAACCACAGATCACTTCAGATGCTGGAATTCATTCCTTGAGCAACATGTGCAAGATCATGCAATTCCTTTTTTTAATGATAGTACATGTATCCTAAATGATTCCCCAAACCTCATGTGCCCTGTTTCTGCTCTTATATTAACATATGGTAACCCTGCATTTACACCATATAGCTGAAATAATACAATTCAGGCCCGTATACAGGTAAAGGTTGCAGTGAAAGGCCAGAATTCTTAAATGGCAAAACTAGCTAATTTTCTCCTTGAAGATGAAAAGGTTAGAAGGAATGTCTGCCTTAAAGTGAACCTAAGAGGGAAGTAGTTCCAGGAAAAGACAAAGAAGTTCTCTAACCTAAGATACAACTCAGATTCAGCAAATATTAAGCAAAGTCCTTTTTACTCTCTGCTGTTTGTTATTAATAGGACTGTTGGTATCACTATTCTTCAAGAACCAAAATCAAATGCAACATCAATTCCTTGCATGCACAACACTATTTCCTCATCCTGAAAAAGATGCCAATTTTTCATGTAGACATCTAGAATCATGGACAAGAGCAAAAAGTATTCAGATGATTGGAAATAACAGGTGATACAGAGAAGATATAGCTGATGACTAGCAAATAATCATTCCCTTCAAAGAAGTTCCAGAACATCCCCATATGAGATCTTCTCAAATAATTTTAAACCATCCACAAACCCTCAAAAATTAGAGAAATGAACATATCATTGAGGGGAATAAACACAGAATAGGCATAAATTTTCATATACTCAAAGTATATCCAGCAACAAAAAATCATCTTGAGACTGTTTGTACAGTAAGTCCTCCCAGATTTGCAGTGGCACATGGGATAAGTTCGGAGAAATACAGAGCACCTGCAGTTGCCTTCACCTGCAACACACAGCATAACTCCAAGTGAGGGCTGCAGGTGTTCAATTCCACGTGGTATTAGTCTCCGAGCATGGAGTAAGCACTAAGAAAGGCAAGAAAAAAATATAAAGGGATCAAAATGTTTGGGACTTTATATTGCTATTCACATTTCACTTTGTTACAGGAAATGTAAAACTGGGAATGTATTATTTATTTAGAGACTAAAACCAAGCAGACTTATTTAAGTCACCATATTACGTAACTTTTTTTTAAACTCCCACACAACTGAAGTCTGAAGGAATCAAAGAATACCTCCTAAAGTTTCAAAGGCCACTATACCTTCCTGCCAAGCTCAGCCAAAGAGAGTCCTATTATGGGCGCCCTCCTTTCTCACGAGTTTAATTCGCTCAGGATATAAAGAGGACAGAATGAAATGCTTACTTTTCTGCAGCACCACAGAAACAATGTCTGCAAAAGTACTCCCTCTACCTTAGCTGAAAAAGCATAGTATGCTGTAAGATCCATATCACACCACATCTACATAAGAATCATGACTGTATCTTACTGCCAACCTACAAAGCAAATATTTTTGCCTGCAATATTTTCATCTATTTAAAAAAAAAAGTTTTAGTCTTCTATTCATCCCAAGAAAAAAGATATTTATAAAATATTCTGGATATTACATATTTAAATTAGACCATGCATTGGAACTTATGGTTGTCAGATATAGTACCAATGGACGAGGCTTAGATGCATGCAGTGGTGATTAGAGATATGAGAAAACCACCACCTATCTGGTATTTTCTGTAAGAAGGAAAAATTTTGCAGACCATTTAAAATACAGGAACACTTCTCAGCTATTGTTGACATACCAGAAGAGATAATATGAAGGCAAAGGACTCAGGAGTATGTAACATCAGGTAATGAAAGCAGGTGTTAGCATTACATGAAGCATTTTATTATTTGTTTAAAAAAAAAAAAAACAACCTAAATTTTAACCATCTGATTCACATCCTTGCTCCTAGAAATAGTGAGTTGCTATGAGTGCCAGCAGTTATCCTGCTACAGTTTCAGCAGTGCTTAGTCACATCCTTCTCTGCTATCACCATACTCCAGTGACACGCAAAATAGTGGGAAAACACAGAAGAACTTGCTTATTTTCTTAGCATACAGCCACCGTGCTTGGGTGTTCTCCATGTACCCCAGAGTATGACAGCAGAGCATGTCACCCTAGAGATCGCCCACTTGCCGAGTGGGTTTACAGCAGGTCACTTCTGGAATTTCAGGCTGCATTTGGCCTTAGTCAATGGCTTTTTCTATTTCCTTCATCAGCTTCAAAAAGCAGCTGCTTCTAACAGCTTTTAAGGTGTCTTGCTCTCTCTTCAGTACTTTTTGTCCAGTGCTGTGCTCGCCTTCCCTGGTCCTCCTTCTCATTCCTCTGCTCCTATAAACCAGGAAATTAAAAAGACTACACTATCAGGAAAGAGAAAAGTTTTAATTCCTGCTGAGTGCTTGGTGCCTGCAAGACTGTTCAGGTTTCCTGGATTTATAAATCATATTCAGACTCATTTTTGTAAGCCAAGTAAAAATAAGACTGAAGTGGAAGTTACATCCTGAAGGACAGAGAGGACTTCAGTGACTGCCTACAGAGCAAATGACATTTGTGGGAGAAGCAAAGAGATTAACACCTCAAAAAGAAACACACTGGTTAAGCACAAGGCAGCCAAAATGCAACAGCAAAGGAAGAAACTCTTCCCCTGAAAGAAATGTCCCGGCAACCATCCATCCAACCGTAGGGTGGTCCAAGAGTTCAGATGATGGTCAAAGCTGCTTTAGACAATGTCCGCTACTGTTCTTGCTCTGGCAGCAACTTGTGGAGCAAAATATTGCCAAAAACACAACTGAGCACTTTCCAAGCTTCCTTTCTTTTTTCTGCTGCCCAGATCACGTATTACCCAAAAGCATGTACTGTTCTTCTTTGTTGCTGCCTACATGTGTGTAAGTCATTTGCTCACATTTGAGCAAAGTATTAGCATCTAAAAACTTTACTGCTTTCCTTTAATTTAAATAGGCACTTGAGCTCTGATAGGCTTCATTTATTTGACTGCTTTCCAATGATACTACAATGAATGAAAACCACCATGATGCATGTGGTTAAAGAAAAAATAAAGGCATGAAGAGTTGTGAAGATATTTTATCCAAGACATTATATGGGCTACATGTTCAGGTTGGTGTTTTGTTTGGTTGGTTTTTAAACTCCATGGTAAAGGTATTCCTGCAAATGTATCACATGGCTTAGGAAATAACAGGAGAGGAGTAGAGGGATGGAAAACCTGTAGGGAAATTTCTGGATTGAAGTTTTTGATACATAAAAATAAAACACTTTAGAAACAACTATGTGTGTAAGGGCAGTAAAGCTAAAGAAATCCACACAAAAAGTCATTGTTTCAGAAGAGATGATGAAACCTTGTGAACAAGCTGCAAAAGGTCAGCTCTCCAACATGTCTCATACAACAGAACTGACAATAAGATCAACCTCTTTCTTTACAACCATTCCCTTAAAATATCAGAATGCTTGTTTTCATTATGGTTGAACTTTGAACAGTCCAACAACAAAAGAATCAGCATCATCTTTTTTTGCTTAAAGAAAGTTTTAATACTACCTGTAGTACCCAAATGGCCACATTGCAAAACTAAACTAAGAACAGCTTCATTTTATAGAACTATTACACAAAGATTTCTGTAAAATTTTAACATTTCAATTCCACCTTAAATACCTATAAATTGAAATGAATGAGTTTATATGAACTATACATGTTGTTTTAATTTGCATAAATTTTGCATTTATTTAAGTGACAAAAGACTGCTAATACCTCCTATGTTACAATATTTTCTTTCTAATCCACAAAGGAAAAGAAAGTAACCTGTTAGAAGCTCAGGTGAAAGAAAAATATTATGATGGTAGAACTTCTTACGTTAAGTCATATTTGTATGCTCTAATAGTGCTTACATATACTAAAGTACAGTTAACATTCAGTTAAGTTCTTTGAAGGTAATATATTCAGTTATTTTGAAGAAGCACAAACATTTCCATTTTCCATTCCACTCTAATATCTAATTTCCTCCTCTACTCTCTTGCCTTTTCTAGCGAAAAGGTAACAGCTACTATTTATTTTACAAATAATTACTAATTTGTAGAAAAAAAGTCTTAACCAATCTCTAACATCCAGCAAGAAATTTGATTTGACATTAGCATATAAAATGACTAAGGAAATTCTACATAAACATCAGCCAACCAAGTTTAACAGAAACAGATACGTCACTGAAATGTCTCCCTTTTTTTCCCCCTATAGTCATACACTCCTTCCTTTATTTCCTGACACAGTGGAAAAAACCATGTATTTTTCATATCAAAAAACTACATACGTTTAAATATGCAAATATTACATAATTTTTAATATGAATAATTTAACCCTTTTAGCCTTCACATAAGCACTGCCAAAAAATTTTAGATACTGCAAAAGCCTTCCTGTAGGTCTACTTAAACATGGAGCTGTGTCTTCGTCTGTGTCTCCTCATCACTCACCTGGGCACTACATAATCTTTTAAACTCTTACCTTTGGTAGAGGCTGCAGCTGTACAGAATCTGTTGCTGCTATAAAGTACATCTAAGGCTATTAATAAGCTGTTCAAACAAAAAACACTGTTGATGACAACAAACTGAGCCAAATAGTCATATCCTGACAAGGCCTAGCCTGTAGACACCAGCAGGTACAGCTGTTGTAGTTAGCTCAGCACAAATCCAAGCAGCACCCACTGGGAGGAGGGAGAAGGACTATCTGTCATCTCCCATCTCTCCCACCAAAACTGAGCAGTGACCTGCTCATTTCTGTTGAACTCCCAGTTTGTCTATTAGGTGATGCATCAAACATGCAAAGAAAGCATGGAATCTCTGATGTAAAATAGCCGTTAGAGTTTCTCTCCCATCTAGACAATCTCCATTTTACTTCCACAAATGCATTCACTATAGCTTTCCTCACCAGAGTCCCTAATCCCTCCACAGGCAGCAGTCTATCTCCACACCCTACTATCTCTTCAACACAGACCATTTTTTTTCCATAGCTTTCTCTTCCCTTTCACCCTCTCACTTTTTCCATTACTGCATCAACCTAACTCTTCCTCCACCTCTCTAATGGCTGCTTCAGCATGTCTTTTTACAAGCTGTCACATTCAGCTTATACCTAAATCTTGCCCATTCTTTCTGTACGAGATCTCCAAGATCCAAATAGCTAAAAGTCTCATCCAGGTTGTCATCATTTTCTGTCTATATTACTCTATTATATATTACAGTCCATGTTTCTCTGTCTCTTAAGAAATATCATCTTACCCACTTTCTATCAATTTATTATACGGTTGTTACAAAGGTAATTTGTTTTGACAATGACATTTATCCACTTTGGAGGAGTTAAACTATTTTAATATTAACAATTTAATTTCTAGTGTTTAATTTCAACATTAAAACAATACACTTTTTCTGCAGAGGACCATTGGCAAATAAATCAATCTTTTTACGTGAAAATGAAGTAACACAAATTTCAAGAAGCGATTAAAAATTTTTGTTCCTTCCATGCTGAGATGAAAAATAGAATATTTTCTGTTTTCTTTGGCGATAAAACAAGGAGGTAAAATACAGATATTTACCCTAGAACAGCATATGGTCTATAGCTAGATGTATCAGATCTAATTTCAGGCCTAAGCATCAATTAATCTTAGTTATATGAACAACATATTCATCATAGAAGTGACTTAGAAAGTCTCAATCCAGAGTTGCCAACAGCTTGATAATTAAAATATTTCAGTAAAGGGAAGATAGCTAAATTTGGCTCTGAGCTTTCCAAATCCAAATACGCAACCAGTTATTGGATACTGAAGGTTGCAGTAATTGAGGCACTCCTTTTTGCTTTTTCTCCTAAAAATTTTTAGATTTATCTAAAAATCTTTTTCTATTAACTGCTTTGTCTTTTGACAAAAATTATTTCTTTTTAAAAGTTGTTTTCCAACCAATGAAAAAAATCGTAAGTAGCTCTGCTTAACACTACAATTACCACTTAATTCTGCATAGCAGCATAGAATATATTACAGTCCCCAAATGACTTGAGTTATGGTGTATAAAATGTTACTCAATAAAAAAGGAAAAAGACAGGCAACGAAATCTTCAGAAGAGGAGATTTAAGCAAAGAGCATGAGCTTCCTAAACTGAGAAAGGCAGCTTATTCCTTAGCTTTTGGGCATAATGGTAAAATCCTCCATCACGCAAGGTTTGTAGTTTTGTAATTGGAACTTGCACTAAGAGGGCACTGAAGAGCACAGAGGCCTGGAAGCAATATATCTCAAAATTAAATCTGGAGATATATTCAGGACCTTGACCATGAAGGGGCTGACAGGTCAACTTCACAATCAATCCTTTGTTTCTGAGTAGTCAGTGCAGTGATGCTAGGATTAGGGAGATATTCTGTCTCTTTTTGCAAGATATACTTCTCTGGCAAAAGAATTTTGCTCAAGCTTGGTAATGAGACCACTTGGCAGGCCAGTGAGCAAAGCATTAGAGTTGTCTAGCTTGGAGGAGATAAAACCCTGAGCCAGCTTCTCATAAACAGACAAGGATAAATACGGACAAAGTATGGTTTCATCTTTCAAATGACAGTAGGAAGTCTTAATAATCTGCCCAATGTGATATTTAAAGGACACTTCAAATTCCAACAGAAATATGGATGCTGAAGTGGTAATCCTGTGTTGTGAATAATATATAGACATAAAAGCTACATCAAAAACTGAGGTGGCGTTAAACTTATAGCTAGAGCCACAGAATGAAAACCCTTCATTTTACTTGAATTTAACTCCAAAAAATCAACATAACTTATATTTTAATATTTTTCAGGGAACTGATACAGACAACAAAAGTGGAGTTTGGATTTGCTGCTTTAACTGGCAAATGTCCTCAGAAGAAAATTAAAACTTGGTATCAACCCAACGAATTATCTGGCCCAAAGGCAGCATATAAGAGTTAACTCTAACAAGCCAAAACCAGAACTCCCTAAAACATCAGACACAACTATCATGGAATCATGGAATAGTTTGAATTGGAAGGCACCTTTAAAGACCATCTAGACCAATTCTTCCTGTAATGATGAGTGACGTATTCAATTAGATCAGGTTGCTCAAACACCCATTTACAGCCTGACCTTGAATATTTCTAGGTATGGGGCACCCACCATCTCTCTGAGCAACTTGCTCTACTGCCTCACCACCCTCACTGTAAAAATCTTTCATCCGTACATCTAATATGAATCTTCCCTCTTTTAGTTTACCCCTTGCCCCATCCCATCTTTCTTATAAGCCCTGTTTTAAGCATTGAAAGGCCGCAATAAGGTCTCCTTTCCCTCTGGTGTTTCATCCCTTGAGTCATCCTCATGGTCCTTCTCTGGACCTGCTCCAATGGGTCATTATCTTTCCCGTACCCAAGAGCTAGATGCAGTTGTCTATGTGGGGTTTCATCAGAGTTTGAGATGATGCCTGTCAAAAAGCCCAGTATACTTCTTGCATTTCGAACAACATGCAAGAAATGAAAGCCTGCAGAAAAGCGTTTCAGCTACATGGACTAAATATGAGCATTTAGTCAAAACATTTGTCTACGTACCTGTAAGTTTTATTCAGATATACACAACGGATACTGTTTGAAAGTTGAAAATGCCTTTAGTAACCTCAGAAGGACAAGAGTTGACAGCATTGGAAGGTATACTAAAAAAATTCAATGAGAATTGAAACAAGAAATGAATTTCAATGCTCCCCCTCTTCCCTGTCCTAGGATTTTAGTTTGCCTTCATGATGGTATCTCATCAAGGCATAAATTAAGCTGGTTATCCAAGTATTCAATATAATACTGTACGTTGGTCTGACTGAAATAGCTGAGTGCGTGCACATATACAGTCTAAAATTTGTATCTGGATGCCAGTACGTCAGGTCTTATAAAATGGCAATGAAAATATTTGCTGATGAGAAATCCTGAGCGATTACCAGGACATCAACGTCCAAGGAAAGCTGCTTTAGCCATGCAATTCTTAAAGGTAACATAACACAGTCCTTAGCCAGAAATTACATTTGGGTGATACTGTTAGGTTTTAACAGATAAAAACTCCAAATTTAAAAATCATCTTATGATTTGATTCTTTGCAACAAAGAGTCATAGGACTTGCAAACATTTTCATTCTTTTATCCTTAGAACATGAACAGGTCTTCTTTGTTTTTGCACACTAAAAGAAATTCAATCTACAAGAAATTAATTCCATTTCTAATTTAAATTTTATTCTATCACACAAATCAAGATGCTAGAATTTATATTTTCAAATATTTGAAGATTTCTTGCATTTTGTCTCTCAGAGGTTTGCTAAAGACTTGCCACATTCTGTCTTTCTAAGGACTGATTTTGAGAATGTAATGCAGATAAAGTTTAGGTAAATACTTCAGAAGAAACCGGGAAGGAGCAATAAGGAGATCCAAATGATTTAGTCTATATGATTAATACTTTTCATTTCTATTTTGTATTTTGTTTTCCTGCTTTTAAGCAGTAGAAGAGGAATACTGTTAATGATTTCATTATCCATTTTAAAACCAAGATAATTATAATAATTTGTTCCAGCCTCCAGAACACACAGTTTTTCAGGTTGTACCAAGCAGCTTGAATACCGTATCTGTAACTTGTGTTTGAGCTAAAGAACTTGGGGCTTAGGCTGATAACAAATCTTGAAACACCAATGACACGTAGAGGCTTGATTTGTAAAAATGTCTTCAGCTTGGTTTAGTCACACAGGTGTTAAAAACTACTTATTTTCCCCTTTCACCTTTCTGTTTTAGACCTGTTATAGAATGCATCTGTTTTCAGATTAACATTTTAGGAATAGATAAATGGAGCTTCCTCGCCACTATGGTTAGGTTTGAACTTCTGAAGTGTCATATTTAGTCCATGCTGAAATAATTTCAAGCAATTCATATTCAGTGACATAAAAGAGAATTTTGCAATCCTCAAGTATCCTGTTCTTACAGCTTATGAAGCTTGCTGAAAATTCCTGTGCACTTTACAGTATTTATAAGCCAGTCTAGGATATTGTCCTTGATATCATAAGGTACTTTATCTGAAGTAACCAGATGACAAGATTACAAACTTGAGAACAGTCTAGTGAAGTTGGAATACTTAGCCTTCAAGAATATAAAAATCACACCTAAAAGTAGTTTTTAAAATACACGTTGGCAGCATTGTCTCATTTGACAGCAGTAATGGTAGATCCAGCTGTTATCCTAGAATGCTGTTCTCTTCAAAATATACAAAACATCAAAATTGTTTTTCTTTTGAACTGCTAAATACCTAAAGTTGTTTCAAAAATTGATATTAAAATATTATTATTTTAAATTTATATAACAAACTTCTATGCATTAAATCACTACCCCTTGTGCTAGTTATGCAAATAGATCCTAAACAGACAGAGTTATACTCTCTTGGCACTGTGTAACACCCGCTCCCGTTTCAAATAAGACAGAAGTATTTCTGTTACATGTCACTACTGTAAATGTATTAAGTTACTCTTTACAGTGGTTCAATCAAATGAACACTATATGTCTATGGACATATGGATGCGTACATATGCCTATATATTGCCACTTCCTTCTCTTATTTTCCTTTCTCAGATCTGATGCTGAGCAATAAAATTGTGAAACTGGAAAGCAGTAAGGATTTATAAAAAGGACACAATCATAAAAATTTAATCTTTATAGTGAATTTTGGTTGTATACGTTGAGGGTTTTCAAAAATATATTACATATATTTATTTTCTTACAGCATATCCATAATTCCCTAGTTTGTACTTTTGAAGCTTCGCTCAGTCAAAAAAAATACAAACCCAAAACTTTTCCACAGCAACTGTAAGGTTGATTAACTCAGTATTAAACAAATTCTGAGCTAATTAAACTCAAAGTCAATTCAGCCCATGACAGAAGGTTATTACCTCATAAACAGGATGTACTTTAAAGTTATTAATAATACACTAACATTGCCTTTTCAAAACCTTTGATTAGCAAACAAGTGAAAATTAGCATCTGAAATTCTGTTTGTACAGACTGTAGATCAGATTATGTAAATTTCTAAATCTCCATTTTTCCAAATGAAAAGGAAGCAGCTAGCAACAGCTGTACAAGTGAGAAAATAGTGCAGATATGGGGCCCTCAACTCTCAGCAACTTCAAACTCCACTGAGATCTACAAAGTGGTAACAAGGCCACATATTGTTCCATATTCTATCCTGTTGAGCACCATCAACCACATAACGAACAATAAAATATAAATATACAGGATGAAACTCTTAGTAGGGGATTTCTTGAATGGTATTTTAAGTGCTAATTTTAAAGCCACCCAGATTCCTTCATAGTTAATTAGAAGCACTCTCCTCATGTCAAAATGTGAGATTTGGTGAACGAGTTAAGCTGAAGAAAAGCAAGCCTTGCCCTTTCTCCAACAAGCTTACGTTACGGACAGAAATAAAAAGAAAAAAAATTCCTCTTCTAAAAATGGTTGATAATACTGTTGCATTTTCAGAATAAATTATAAACAATTCCTGCACAAATTACTCAGTAAGTTTCTACAGGCATCAATAACACAAGTCTACAGCCTC
The DNA here is from genome assembly GCA_013398955.1 of Callaeas wilsoni. Taxonomy (NCBI): domain Eukaryota; kingdom Metazoa; phylum Chordata; class Aves; order Passeriformes; family Callaeidae; genus Callaeas; species Callaeas wilsoni. The sequence goes on along the minus strand of VWPU01011633.1, from coordinate 29,021 downwards.
AAGACATTTTATGTACAACTAAGAAAGTAAAGAAACAAGGCAGATAAAAATCACACAGAAGCCTTTTTTTGTTCTGTTGCTGATATATCATTATTATTTAGCATGATATCTGATAGCAGGACTGCTACTACTAGGAGAAACATTCCAAACATTGTATGATTTATATAATTACTCAGTAAATATTTATAAAATGTACATTCTGAGCTCTTGCCAATTAATATATGGAACTAAGAAAAGTTGCACATATGTTAATGTCATACGTAGGCACAGAATATCCCAGTGATTTCACCAGGAGGAACGTGCACCTGTGGGAATAGTCTCCTCGGTGTTTCAGGGTGTTCCCTGCAGAGTCTTACACATTCCTTAAAGTGCTCAGTCTTCAAATAATGCACAAGCTTCATGTCTTAGATGCCACACCCTCAAAGCCAAACTGGCTTCTCAGTCAAAATCCTTCAGTGTGCTGTCAAAAGCAAAGAGTTCAAGAATACAAAACTAATCAAGAAAAGACAAAGGAAGAAAAAACCCAAACCAACAAATTTGCCAACTCTATATAACAAACTTTATGAAAAATAACTATTATTTAAAAGGAATGAAATTGATGATGATTAGTACAATTTTCAGTTAAACAGTATTTGACAGATCATAAGACACACAAGGCCAAAGAAAACAAAATTATACTAGTAAATCAAAAGCTTAAAATGCAAAACATATAAAAGCTTTTGTGGTTCACACAATCAGCATTTCTCTTTTACCTTAATGAAAGAGAAAATCAGAAAAATTAGTAAAGTAACATTTTACCTTACTAAAAGATAATTAAAATTTAGATATTTCCAAGATAAGACAATGGCAAAATTGATTTTTTTAAAATATAAATTGATTTTTTTTTTTTAATATAAAAAGTATACTTGAGCCTTTCAAAGACAGTTTAAAGTGGTAAGAGTAGGTTTCAAAGTATTTGTCTTACTTGGTTTTCTCAAACAATTACTTGGTTTTCTCAAAAAAATTTTGGTGAAGAGAAAAAATGAAATGACTGAGCTTCAGGTTCTGGGGAACAAGGAAAGATGATTAGTCAATGAAGTAAAAATACGAAACACAAGGGGAGAAAACCCAGTTCTTAAGAGAGAGCAGCTGCACTTGAGCTACCAAACACACCTCCAAGAACAACCATCAGCTTCTGGTCAAGTAAGGACATGCCTCAGAATTTTCACACAATCTAATCCTCAAGGGATCTTTCCAACACTTCTGACTGAAGAACAGGTTATCAGCAGTGCTTAAAGAGCTGCAAGAAAAAAAGCTTTGATCGTCTGTCCCCCATTCTCATTGCTCCACAGAGACACTAACTTTTGTTTTCATAAAACATGCAGTTAAGTTTGATATGGAGCTCTAGTAAGGGAGAGAAAAAATGTGTGTGTGGAGGGAGATATATATGAAAATAAATAAATAGAGTAAACAGCTTTTGAGAGAGGACTGGCACTGTGTTTTGACAGAGTTTCATCACATCCACCTGTACTCCCTTTACTACTTCCCATGAATGCCACTGACTTGCACGTTTCCCTATGTATTTTTCTTATTTCAAGCACCATAATTATCAAACCCATGCATATAAAAAGGGAAAATCCTTCAAAATTTGGTGTCTTCTGTCAGCTGCTAGCACTAACAAAGCAATAACTGGCATCTAGACCAGTATATGAACTTGTAATGGAGACAGCAACATGGGCATGCATGTGCAGTCAATACCATAGATTCTTACTGAGCTCAGAAAAGGCAGGAGGGGTGCAAGCCTGCTGGTGTGATTTTCTTCATTTCTGTTACAGGATGGCTTACAGGATCCAGAAACCAAACCTACTCCCTCAGAGTTTTTTCCTCTCAGTATCTCCTTTAAGAGTTTATGTGTAGAAGCAATTAATATTTCCAGGCAGCATTACCCCTAGGGTTTATCACTGGTTCTTTGGGTCTGCTAGAGCAGAATGGTGTGAAACCTTCTGATGCTCTGGGGAAATTGATCCTGATTTTGCTAGTTTTATATTCTCTCTGACTAATCTAGCAAACCATATCTGCAGTCCATTAACTGCAAGTATCTGAAGAGAAAAAAGATGTGGCATTCCATAAAGAGTAAACATCGTCTGAAATCCCTCAATTTTAGGTACAAAGCTACATGCTACAAGGAAAGCAAGTTTTAAGACATGACTGAGATGAAGCATAAATATCTTCATATAGAATCATATGACTCATCACAAGGTTGCTGGGTTCAAAGGCACCTTAAAAACCATCTAGTTTCCATCCCCCACCATGGGCGGGGACACTTCCGCGAGAACAGGTTGCTCAGAGCTCCATGCAACCTGGTTTTGAACACTTCCAGGGATGGGCCAGCCACAGCCTCTCTGGGCAATCTGTTCCAGTGCCTCACCACCCCTACAGCAAAGAATTTTTTTCTAGAATTGAATCCTAACCTACTATCTTTCAGTTTAAAACCATTCTCCTTTGTTCTGTCACTATATGCTTATACGAATAGTCCTTCATTTTTCATGCAGGCTCCAGTCCAGTACTGGAGATAGATATTTCAATTATATTTTTCACTTTTTGTCTCACCATCTCTTCTAAAAGCAACACATACCACTAAAATCAAAAACTAAATGTTGATGTTCCCGCTCACTGCAAGGGGGTTGCATCATGTGACCTTTAAGTGTCCCTTTCAACCCAAATTATTTTCTAATTCTACGATTAAAAAATTCTAAATAGGAAGCACTAAGTCGTCTGGCAATAACAGTATTTCATTATTACACATCTGAGTATTTCTGGACTCTGAGCAGTCTAACTAGACATCTAATGACATCTAATTCCTGAATGTCCCATTAAAATTGTGAATTATGTCAAAGAAATTTCCAGAAGTATCAGATAAAAAAATTCTGTGTTATTTATGAAAAAACCTATCCTTTTTCATGTAGAGAGAGCAACACATACACCTCTTGCTTTGGTCTGGAAATTTCATGGAAACACTTATCAGAGATGGGAATTCAGGGAATTCAGTATGGGAATTACTGGAAATTCAGTATGCTCCCTCTGCAGCATGTAAAGAAAGAAGTTTCCCCTCTTCTGTGTTCAGATCACATTTAATAGAAACTACAACCGTGCAAGAAAAAACAATATAGTTTATCCCTTAGAGGGTCATTGATAATGGAATTTAGAACAAGAAAGACGTGTTTTGTTATCTACTTTTGGCCTCTTACATAATCAATCACTGAGTTTCAGGTGATAGCTTCTGAACTTCTCTCTTGAAACCACTGACTCTGCTGGTTAACGTGTATCCTACAGAAAATTAGCCAATCTGAATCTGAAGACATCTACAGATGTCAAGTCCACCATTTTCTCAGACTAATTCCCCAGAAGTGCCAGGCTTCTCTGTTGAACACATCATGTTTCAGCTACCAGACATTTGCTCCTATTATCATTGCCTGTTCTTTAATAGCAACAGCAGCGCCCAGATTTTTGCCCTATGAAGGTAGTCTTGCAGTCCTAATTAACTAAACTTTCAATCTCCTTTGAATAAGTTATGTCATATAAATGAGTTTCCCCTGAAGTCAGAAAATTTTGTCAACCTCCGTCATCTGAAAAAGAGGAAAGGGCCTCTCTAGAGAAGTCTTAAAGCTATGAGAAGAAAGGACAAATCAACACACTCCTTGTGCGTGAATGTTTTAAGTTTAGATGCTTGCTATCTTTCATTTTCCAGTCCACTATAAATGTTGCTCCTGAGTTCCATTCAGGCTTATTCTTGCATAGACAGCTCCAAGAAACACCTCAGATGTGAGCGAGGTCACAGATGACTTCTCTGTCAGTATCAAAGCAAGAAGAACCTACTGTCATACTCCATTTGATCTCCTGTGTCACAGCAGAAAATAAAATTCGTATCTGCTACAGACAGTATGGCTCTGTGTGTTTGCATATCGACTTAGTGAGCTCTTAAATGCACAAAATTTTCTTAAACACATTAAGTCCAGTAAAACACTTGGAAAATGATATAAAAGATGCAGCTCCAGTCCTCTAGGACTGTGGACCTACTCCTCCATACCAGCTCTCTAGCAATCAATAGTACTGTGGGGAAATAAAAACTGAGCTGGTCTCAAATCTTGGCCAGGAAAATTTCCTGACCAGGCTTTGTCTACACAGCATCCGTCAGTCAGTCGGACAATAAACTCCTTTTCTCATAGGCAATGTGTAACACTGCTAGCAAATATATGCATTTTTTTCCCTCTCAGGTACAAAAGTACCTTTCAAAAGAAAGAGTACTGGTGAAGAAGGAATAGAAGTGTTTTGTTATGTTACAGGTGTTTGCCACTCAGCCTAGCTTAACACAGAATAAGTTTCAAGAGAAATTTTGCAGGTAGAGACATTTTTTCACCAGCATCAAGATTAACAGCAAACAAACTGAAGAAACACAAAACACCACTGGAATAGCAAATTCATGATGTCCAGACTGCTACAGTTTAAAGCATTTATTCTATTAATCTTCCTGAAAATTATTTTCTGAATATTCAGTAAGTTTATACTGAAAGAGCAAATACCTGGAAGCCGTGTGCACGTACCAGGAATCTTGTTTAATAACTATTACTGTAGGAACATGGTTTGATGTTAAACCAGTATGGTTTGTGCAAAAAAACCTTTCATTAAAACCTAACACAAAATTTTGTCTTGAGGACTTAATTTTGTGTTTTTATCACAGTTCCATTCATGTAAAGCAATACTGCAGAATACTTTGTCCACGGTTCTTTGGAAAGAGTAAATATTCCACTTACATAAAGCAGAAAAATTCCAATCAATATCAAGATACTGCTGAATTTCAGCACTAGAAATTTATTTATGTTTAATTCCATTATTTAATATACTCTGCAATCTACGGATTACAGAGAATGGGTCAAGATACAGACTGTGTTGGATAATCTGTTCATTCCTAAAAAAGCACCAATACTCTTTTTCGTAAACCCACGCTGTTTTCGCACAAAAACTTTGGTGATTTATATGTTGTTGCACAAATCAGGATTAAAACAAAATTGTTTCTAATAACCAGACCACAGCCAATGAACTTAAAACTCTTCACATGTCTCTGGTGAGCAAAGCAGAACTACAAATAAACAAAAAACATCTAAAATAAAATCTACGTTAATATTTTATTACATACAGCTAATAAGGAAACCCAGCAGGCCGAAAGTAAGCAGAAAACTGTATATGCACTTTGTATTCCTATGAAGTTCTGTCCTGCAGGTTACCAAATTTCACTGGCTGTAACATACTCCTCAGGTAATTCCAGCATTTTATCTTTTTAATTAAATAAATAACTAAACATTAGGAAGAGCTGTACAGGAGGTACACTTTAAATCAACTTATGAAGCTTTTGGGGAAACATGATCCTAGTGTAATCAAAATGATATTTTCATAACATAACAAAATCAATAATAGAAGACATGTTCTTTTTGTTCAAAGGTGCTGTGTTTTGAAAATATTGCCATGTAGTATTTACGGTAACAGCTGTACAGTTAAACTTTAGGCACAAACTGAACTGCAGAGGATCTGCTGCATAAATATAATTCCCATGGCAACTAAGTGTGCTACTAGATAACAGAGAAAAAAGGATTTATGTGTTTGCTGAGCTGTCTTGCCCTAGAGGAATTCTCCAGGCAAATGCAGGCCACCTGCCACATGTTATATTAAGCTCAGCCTTCTGGACTTATTTCCAAATCTACAACAAAAAGGTCCACCAAGTTTCATTTGAAGTTTCCCTGCCATGGTCCCAGTCACTCCAAAATACATAGCTCACTCTTCAATACACTTCCTATATTGCAACAGAGATGTTTAACAATGAGTAAGTATATTTCTAGCTGTAATTTTTTAATCTAAATCTTCCACACAAAGTGGACAAGCAACTTGAATCTTCAAATTCATTTAAAGTTTTGTCCAGTTGTATTGAGGCACACTATTAAAGTGTGTGTAGTTTTCAAACTCTACCAAGAAAAAGTATTCTTGTTTGAATATTATAAGAAAAAATACTTGGGTCAGATCATTCACACAGTATCTTTCTATATAAAAATGTATTATTGGTCCAATAGACTTGCCTTCACATGCAGAAAAAAACCTAAACAATCATTTTTGCTAGAATATATTGCTAATAGAGAAGCAATGCTTGGAAATGCTGTAAGTTGGAATATTATACTGGGAATGACAGAAGACCACTGAAATAGTAGAAAAAAATACAATCACCTGGCAAGCAACGGGCAAACTTAATGCCAATGCCACCAAGTTATCAAAGGACCAGAGTATGTGTGAAAGCACACAATGTTTACAGTGTTTTTCTTGTCAATTTTGCCTCTTGGAGACTGACTAAAAAAAATTTAAGAAACTGTATTTAACAATCAAAACTGTCCATAGGCATAAGCCCCAGAAAGAAAACTGCTTTGCTCAATTTTCCTCCCTGGGAAAACCCTGTGACATTTTAAAGAAGCAGCAGAGCTTGCCTGGAACAACATGAGCTTTGGCATGGTAACACACCCCATACACACTTTTTAGGTAGCTTGTACATCTATCTCATTGCTAAGTCCATGGTCAGCATCAGGCAGCAAAAAGCCATGAATTTGGGCACCTACTCTTATGAAACACCTTTATGTTATCCTTCCAAAGCCTGCATGCAGGAGATGGACGAGCCATTAACATGGGCTTCCTGCTGTCTTACTACTTGCACTCATTTCTCCAGAATTGTTCATTTACATCCCCACCTTACCCTTAAAAATCTTGCTTCAGCTCCATGTGAACCATGAGCCCGAACCAAAGTCCGCAGAAGTAAAATCAAGCCTTGTGCTAGCATGAAGACATTTTGGTAAGTAATAGGATAGCATACAGTCCCATTGTCTATGATTCTCCTTGCTCTTGTTTGAGCAGGTAATCAATAAGTCCAATGTTTTAACAAAGAGAAAAAAAAAATATTAATTTTTGTGAACTTATGTTGCAGTAGTCACAAATTAATCTCTCTTCAGGACAGTCATAAAGTATTTGCTTTAAAATGAAGAACTGCTTGTGCAAGGACAAGAAAAGAGGAATGCTTTACGGAGCACTTGTTCATCACTGCAAAATAACATCTGTGTTATATAAAACCACTAAAAAACCACTACACAACAGAAATTAGTTTAGGATCAATATGACATTACCAGATAAGAATATGCATTTTTATTACTAATAATAGTTTATATGCCCTAATGATTTTTTGGTTTTGTTTGTTGTTTTTCTTTTTTTTTCTAAAAAAGGGTAAAAATAGAAGACTAACATTAAGTATTACTCTGACTTGAATTTTCTTAGAAGCGATCACACAAAATACTTCACCAATACATATGACAAATGCACTTTATATTTCAATGTGTCAAATCATTTCAATACTCAGAAACTATGTTAAAGCTGGCAGGCAAGCAGACTATATTAAATTTTTCTCTGGAATCGACTTCAATTCTGTACTGAATTATTGGAATTTTAGTGACCCTAAAAAAGGTTGTCAAAAATAATATTCAACACAGAGTTTCCAAATCTAATGCTCTATTACACATACTTCACATAAAATAATATCATTTCAATATAAGCAAACCAGTGAAGAACAAAATTCTATTTGTACTTGTAATTTTGCATAGAGTTTTATATTGATTTGTCACAGCATTTTTTAAATGTACCTTCTCCTGAAGAAAATAGTCAGAGGTTACATTTGGTGATTCACTTTGTTGCAGATTGATACAGTTGGAAACCCTTTTTAAACAAATAAATAAAAATCTACCAACATGGGACTGTAAACATGTTAATATAGCTATTTCAAAACCTTGATTTTTCAAGACTCCTATAGACTTGCACATCACAAAATTCTCTTAAGAATTTTTTAGTGCCAGAAAAACAGTTATATTTACAAATAACCTAATTTCTTTTCCTTCCATTTAACTCAATGCTCTCTCTGCACAATGAAATTCAACTATAGTATTTATTTTCTTTATTTTTTTCCCTTGTCCTCCCCATAATCAACATTTTACTACCTTGCTTTTAAGACATTTTCAGCTCTGGTGTCTTACTATTCATACTAATTATGTAAAAAATTCAAGAGTGAGGCCTGCCATTTACCTTCTCACTATTAATTCCAACCACTTCTTTCTGTTAAATCCCTACCGTTACAAAATGCTGTAAGTGATCACAGAATTACAGAATATTCTGAGTTGGAAGGGCCCCACAAGGATCATCGAGTCCAGCTCTTAAACGGCACAAAGTAGAGCAGTATCTTTTCTCTTGTATCCACTGATGTGATAGATGCACAGAAGTCACAAGATCTCAGTGTACTCCACTTAAATAAGGGAATTCAATCACATATCACAGCTCAGGAGGAGGCACGGTTAAATCCACAGCAGCCTGGTAAGCAACACAGAAAGCCCATCAGCAGCTTAACTCTATGACAGAGCCAGAGGCAACTTGAGAGCTGTCAGCGCAACTGTCTGTGAAGCTCACAAGGGAAGCAATAGCCAATTATGCCCCATGACCGGCTACTCGAAAACCCAGTGAGAAAGATAACAAATCAAGGTCTTGAAAAACTTTGCAGGGAAACTATGCAGTTTGCTTCCTACCAAACATGCATCTCACTTCAAGCTTTTAATAGCAGGGCAGCATTCAGTGACCATGCCCTGCCTGACCCTTATGAAAAGGGACCACACCTTCAGTATTCCCTACCTGGATAAAAACCATACCGGCCATTCACCTGGAAGTTAAGCTTGAGTAACAGCTGCAGAGGATTAACACTTGGATCTCTTTTTTGGTTACTTGGCTCTCATATCAGTGTGAATGATCAGCATCAAACCAAAACTGGACTCAATTAGAAAAGAATCAAGGCCATCTGTAAATTTTCTTTCCATCAGCCCCTCTGATGGTTGGGTCTGAGTAGCTATAAAAATTAAATGGGAAAAATATTTATTTTGCTTACAGCAGCAAATAAAATAGAAAGCTATTCCTGATCCTCATTACCCATTCTACCTCCTTCCACTGGCCAGCACTGTTTCCCTAACTTCACTGTCACAGGGGTTTCCCTGGTGCATCCATTTAAAACCTAGCTTAAGTGCAGGCTCAGTGAACTACACTGAAGTTGTGCACATAACGCCAGCATCAACAGTGACCTGTAAGTCGAGCTCAGAAACATTTCTAATTATTCTGTGTCTGGCAAGAGTCATTCATGGATTGAATCTGAACTACAGAAACTAATAAAAATTTCAGCCTCCGGCTTCAACGAGGATAGCATCAAGCCAGTATATGTCTAGGTTAAAATAATCATGTTGACAGGTGTTGTACACAGTTTATTCCTGTATGTTACTAAAAAATACACTTACAGTTTAGTTGTGGGCTTAAGCAGCATTTTAAAGATATGCAGGCCTTTGGAAAGCCATCAGTATGCAGGATGAATTTGCACTCTTTCACCGAAGTAAGAATACTTGATTTGCAGGGAACACACAAAGTAGTTTCAGTTATAAGCCATAAGCAAATGCAAAGTATCTGAAGCACGCTGGTCATGCGTTATTTAAACAAACACTAACAAAGGACAAATAAATTAAACCACTTCAATTAACTAAAGATGTAGATTAAATAGTTGTCTCACACACAGAGAAATATAAGTCTTCATCAACCCTCAAAAAGAACAGAAGTAAATTACATGCTGGTTTAAACTTCCATAATTTCAAAACATGAGGGGACAAAATGTGTGAGAGGCTATTGAATATGCAGACATAGCGTTTAAAGATGATGGCCAGGGTTATATTATAGTTCTGTAACCATTTTGGTGTCTGGTGTGGCAGAAGCCCTCTTTGTGCGTAGCGGTCCAAAACATTTCATTCTACAGGAAGGGTTTTCTGAGTGAGAAGCAAAATTGTGGCCTTTTAACATGACTGAATCTCTACAGGTCACAGTACTATATAACAAACAAAATAAAATTAAAACCCTGATTTTAAATATTAATTCCTGTTAAACCATAATCACACAGCTAATTTTCTCTAGTCAATAGTTATTAAGCCAATTAGAAAAGGGGTCAAATTTACTCAATTATCCACTTAAATGTTTTGGTGGCCAAACTCCACTGAAAGATCAAGTTTCTTAAATTATGAACCAAACAGTCAAGACAGAAACATAAATAAAAAGCACATCATTGTCAAACAGGGAATATACCAGATATATTTCCCTTCTAAGATCGGCATTTACCTGAAGTTCACGTGACTGAACTGTGAATACAAACGTCCAGCACTGTATTTTCTAGAAACCAGTTAAGCATATCTCTATTAACAGCCACATCCTTGGGCATTTCCTGCGGATGCACTCAGTACACACACCTTTTCCTCCCTACCTAAATAGCTTGAGAGAAACACTGACTGAACCAGGAGTACTGCATAGCCAGCAACACGCTGCCAGCCTGCCCTTCTACAGGGTTTGCTGCCAGGGAATTTGAGAATGTATCAGTCACCTAAGAAGCAGAATGAGTGCTACAAATCTCTGTCAACAAGAAGTGAGGCTTGGGTGGATAAAGTGAAGAAAAGGGTGTGGAATGATTTGAAAGGTTCCTAGTACAAACTGCAAAAAATCTCTGAAAGATTCTTTAGGAAGGTTCTTAGCCCAATCAAGGATTTCTACACAAAAGAACCACCTGATCCTTTAATAAAATATTTTCTTTAAGGTTTTAATGAAAATAAATTAGATTAGGTAATCAATACTTATTACTATGTTATATTTTTATCAAATTATATTCAAAAGCAGCCTCTCTCATCCAGTTTGTAATTTCCAGAGTGGGTTCTGATTGACATTCCTCTAAACAAAGGATGCCTGATATATGACTACATTATTGGCATTTTGTCAATGGTAGCAACTTACAACTTGTCTAATAACTGAAAGCTAATGATAATTAGCTCTCGCCAAGTCTGGTAATGTACCCAGTTACTATTTAGCACTCAGACTGTAAAAGCAACAGCTCTGTTTTGTGGTATTGTAGTAGTTTTAGAAAAGAACCAAAAGATCACTTGTATAATTTCTGTTCAACTCAAAAGGAAATTAAATATATCACACTCTTTTGAACTCCTTGGTGACTTAGTTTAAAAATTAGCACAAATATAACATAGCTAGGAGACAATATGGTTGCTTGTTATTTTTATGGCTTAGCAGAGGCAATTTTGTAGCTATATAAGCCTTTCAGTTATTCAAAATATTTTTTTTCAGAATAAATTTATAGTCAGATCTATGATTTAGCATCTCATTCAGTAAACACCCAAACCAATGCATCCTGCCCAGAAATGGAAGGGACAGCTTAACATGAAATAAATGCTAGTTTAAAAAAACCAAAAGCAACAAACCTCAAAGAAACAATGTAACGCATTCCCTACATCACATAAAATTATTTTTGCTAGAAGTCTCAACAAGATAGAGATAAGAAAATGTGGAAGACAAAAGAAAGATTTTTGCAATATGGTACATTCCTTTCTCCATCCATTTGCTGAATATATACCCCAACATCAGTGACAAGACAGAAATCAAATACAATTGTTTGACAGAGCAAATGTGGTCTATAAAAGGTGAAGCAAATATTTTTGAACACCAGCTGGAAGATATTCCATTGCAGTAAAACTGGAAGTATGCATACTAAAACATGGCTGGGCAGATGAGAATCTTCAGACCACTCACTGCACTCAGAGTTAAGCTATGCTTGGATGCCACCTGGAAGTACTTTGTTTTTACGACACTCTAGAACCAAAAGCAAGCTGCTTTCCAGAAGCAGGCACAAAGATAAATACATCCTTCAGACGAGTTGCCTGCAGGACAGCACTTGTTACTCTAAGAGAACCAAAAGGCAGGCTGTTTAGCAAAGAATCTGAGCATTGGGATCTGATCACCTCGAAGGCTGGCTTGAGAAATTTGAGGTGTCTGGTTAGTAGGGTGGGACCTGTGTGTCTGAATCACGGTCCCTGCTCTGACCAGCTCAGAGAGGGAATACACACTGGGAGCTCACAAAAGACTCCTGATTGAAGGTCAGTCGTGAAACTTTGATTTTGAACACCTTATAACACAGAGTAATGAGAATGTAAGTCAATGGGAAAAAGGTATTTCTCTGCATAGAGGTTCCACCTTTTCCTACTGAGCAAAGAACAGCTGCTTTCTACTATTCATTCTAGATCTTCTTTGTTGGAACTTTCTACTTTTGATTTAAAAGTCATGGTCCTGATTGGTGGAACACTAGCTAACAAAACTTGTCTTCTACACAAATACCATTGTATTGGGTCTGATCAGCTCACAGCCCTGACAGTGCTTTGCATTGGTAGCTGGATAGGTGCTGATAACAGGGCAGCGTTTTGGCTACTGCCGGGCAGCACTGTCCCTCTGAGGGGATACAGCCAGGCCAGCTGACCCAAATTAGCCAAAGGGATATTCCATACCATGTGACGTCAGCTCAGATATAAAAGCTAAGGGAGAGAGGAGGAAGGGGGGACACTCGTGTGTTTTCATTGACTGTCCTCCGGAGCAACCGTTACGCGTGCTGAGGCCCTGCTTCCCGGGAGGTGTCCGGGCATCGCTGCCCATGGGAAGTAGAGATTGATCCTTTATTTTTCCTTTTCGCTCGCGCGCGCAGACTTTGCTTTGCTTTTTCCTTCATATTGTAATAAAACTGCCTTATCTCACCCTACCGGCAGTGCTCCAGCTTATCCTCCCCTGTCCCGGCAGGAGAGGGGACTGATAAAGCAACTGAGTGGGCACGTGGCACCTAGCCAGGGTCAACCCACTACAACCATTTACTAAGAAAATGGGAGATTTTCAGGAAATGTTTCTTTAAAAATTTCATAACCTTAAAACAATTCAGACTGGATCTCATAAGCACTGAACACTGCTTAAATACAATTTTTATTTCAGGTTTTTCATATCCCATTACTTTGCTACCAGTTCCTTCTTTAGCATTTTCACTCCTGATTGCTATGTATCCTCATCTACATGCATCTCATTGACACTCTTTGGTGAAACTTGAAGATACCCCTACTTTATCACAGGAAAAAACCCAAAAAAACCTATCTCAAAGTCTGCTTTTATGATACCAGTGCTGTGTTGCGTATTAATTCATACTGCCACAACACTACCAGACCACTGTCAGAGTCTTGGCAAGTCCTGCATCCTTCTGTACTGCCTGCAGCTTTGCCCTACCACCACAGGCTGCCCAGCTCATGCTGTCATGAGACTGTTACGTGAAAGCCATTAATACCCTTCATTCACCAAAAAAAAAAAAAAAAAATCACAAACCTATCTCATACTCTCTCATTGATATTATGTTATTGCTGTGGAAAAAACTTCCTTTTGCCTGGTCACATGGTCACATTTTGTCCCTGGCTGTCTTTGAAGTTTCTTCTGAAGGCAAAGAACTTCTTTATAAAACACCCACCAAACAACATCTTCCCCAATACAGCTGAGTGTTTATGTGGTGAAAATTTTTGTATTTGTGACCATTCAGAATTTTAATCATAATTTTTTTGGCATGCAGAAATAAAGAGTGTGTGTGAAGTAGCATCCTTTAGAAAACAGAATCCCTAATAAAAAAAAGATAGAAGTCAAGAGAAGGCTCTGTTCCCTGCTAAATTAATTACAATGGGAGTCATCAAAATTTAGCGGCACTGATAGGTTTACTTTCATGCTTGCCTTTACTCTGGCAATTCTTCCCAAAAGAACTAATGCTGCAGGTGGTTTGAATGGCTTCCCCCCACCACCAAAGACACACACACACACAGAAAGATCCAAAACCAAAACTTCACCCACAGGGAGTCCAGGTGCTTACATTGAGCTGAATGACATAAATACTCCCTTCACAGAAGCATCTCACTGCTGACATCCTATTCTGCCCCAGTGCATTGAACTGTAGTACACCCGTGTACTACAGCTATGTTCATCCTGCTGAAGCACAAGCTGCAGTTGGTATTGTTCCTACCATGGAGCAAACACAAGTCTGGGACAAAGGTACTGAAGCAGGAATGCCTATGCCACAAGAATAGCTGGCCACAGGTCTGAGGGGCAGGGAATAGAAGAGAAACACAGCAAAAGGATTGATATTGGACAGTTAAATGAGTTAATTCACACAATCCTTGCAAGGCCTAAATAGCTGCAGGTTTGATGGTTAACATACTTAATGTCTGTTGGTACCAAAACTGAACTCTGAGGGTAATTTTTGAGAGGTTTTTCAGATTGCTTGAAGAAAAACGCTTTCTCTGGTGGTCACCTCTAGCTAAAGTCAGCTCAGAGACAGGATATTTTGCTTACTACAGCATAATTTCTCTGGTAAGGTTAATCATGCTCTTTCCAATTATTATGGAAAACCTATCAGGCATGTTTGACTGTTATAAACAACACCAGTCTATTACCCTCGACAGCAACAATTTTCCAGGACGTCAGTAAATCACTGTATCCCAGCTGTGTGCCAGCTCTTTTTGGCACTTACTTGTTGAACTGAATTTCTCATGCAAGAGGTGTTTGTGTGAGGAGACGAGGAAGTGTTCTCAGCTTGAGCTAGCAACAAGAGGAGAGGCAGCACTGCCATGAGAGCAGATACGCATAGGGATAAAGAACTGCAATGATCTTTAAAGATGGAAAGTTTGAACTTGATTGAACTGAAAAATTAGATTAGAGAGAGAGAAAGTCAAAGAGAAAGGATATGTGACCAGTAAAAAAGGCAAGGAACTTCAGACAATTCACATCTTCATTAATGATCTGGATGATGGGGCAGGGTGTACCTTCAGCAAGCGTGCTGATAGCAGAGACCGATGACACTTCCCACAACTGGGAGGAGTGGCTGATACACCAGAGGGTCGCATCCAGAGGAACCTTGACAGCCTGACAGGAACCTCATTAAGTTTAGCAAGGAGAAGTGCAAACTCTTGCACCAACATAATACTGGGAGTCACCCAGCTGGAAAGCAGCTTGGCAGAAAAGGACCTAGGAATCCTAGTGGACACTAAGTTGAACATGAGCCAGCAATATGCAATTGCAGCAAAAAAGGCAGATGGTATCCCAGGCTGCATTAGAGAATCTGTACAGACACATTAGAAATTGACTGACTTTATCTGCACATAGGTTAGGAATTTAAAAAAAAAAAGATAACACGACAAGTAAAGAAAGAATTTTAATGCTAGGGACACAGTAATGCTGGGGACACATAGGCTTTCTTTTGGCAGTTGAAGCAATCAGAACTGAGAAAACTGGGAGTATGCATATGAATACAACAAAGGAAATCTTCATAAAGATAACATATATCAGTAAAGAGAAATTTTGGGAGAAACATTTTATTGTCCTTTTCCCAGCACAATTTTATTTCAGACGAATGAGATACTTGTAAGCATTGCAGATATTATGTAAAACAAACTTCAGCCCTGTTAATCTCTCGTCCCTTTCTCCTCTCGCCCTGGGTACATTGGGTACCCTCTAAGTACAGCCTGGGTATACTTGGATTGGAAACTCCCTTTTACCGATACAGGAGAACTTCCTAAGAGGGACCAATCCTACCCTTGCCAAGTTACTGTGAAATGTGCCGCACATTTGCCTGTCAGAGCCAACACAGGTCCCCTAACAATTAGACCAGATCTCAGAGATAATAGCGAATCACAACCATAACCGTTTTGTCTGCCATCTTCACATTAATCTGAGGAGACAGAGAAGTCTTGAGAAAGGACAAGAGCTGAGACACAATTAAAGAACACCCCTGATTTACTGCATTTGTTATACATGGAGCAGAATCACTTAATATGCTATCACACCTAGATCGTCAGTGAGACTGGGCACTGTAAGGAAAGACAAGATAAAATTACAGGGTATCTGTTGCCTGATAACATCATAAATGGATGTATGGAGAAAGACTTCCTCAGAACAGGCACCCCAAGAAAGGAGGGCCTGTGGAGGGGGTTGTGTTGTTTCTCTGACACTGTTTATACTTCTGCCGTTCCCAAAAAATATTAACCATGATCTCAGACAAGGCCTTCTTCAAGGTGATATTATATGTAACTCCTCTATTATTGTTGGGTTATTTTAGCACCATATAGCTGTTGACTATGTGATTCCAGGAAACTATTCAGTGTTTGTTTAGATTTTCAATTTGTATAGAATCTTGATCAAAAAGATTAGCTAGAAAGAGATAAGTGCATTTCTTTGTTTCCCAAAGTCACCACTATTATAATCCGACAAGACACATCATAGAAGTATTAAAGAATACTTGTGATCCAAGTCAGCAAAAGAAAAGGGGTCCCATCTACATACAAAATTTTAAAATTATTTGAAGATGGTAAATTATATTCTTCTGAAAACAAGCTTTTTTCTAAGCTTATTTTGAAGCCACAGGCAGAGTCCTGCTCTGCTCACCTCCAATCCCCTTCACAGTAGGAATAGTTTGAGCTGTATTGATCTTAATTTCATACATAGACATACAGTGTAGCTGAAATCAGGACTTATCTCTGAAATTATTTTCCATGTTAATAAAGTAGAAGACCTAGAAAAAGTCTGTCAGTCTCAATGACTCAAAGCTACTGATAACTCCCCATTTCTGTACTGAAAGTTTTCACTCTGCTAGCCCAGGAAGAACAGCTGACATACCCAAACATGTTTGATGCACATGGAGTGTTTAACTCACTTATTCTGTCCAACACATGCAAAGACTTAATTTCCTTCACTTCATGACCTATTTGAGTGCACCACCTAATTTTTATTCCTTTCTATGTGATCTGAATTTACCATTAAAATATTTTTAATATCTGACTGCAATAGCTCAGAACTGATCCAACTGAGTATCCGACTTCAGAGCTTGCTTTCCTTGCTTGAAATGGATTTCAATCTTGATTCCTTCCATTTTTCCCATGAGAAAGCTCATGAAGTGTATAGCCTGACAGGAGCCGTTGTTGGTGAGAAGTTTTTCAAAAACAAGCAGAGGCTGTTAGAATGATAATCAGTCTTTGGGTTTTCTTGTTACTTTACTGTTTTCAAGGACCTCATAAGAGGAGCAAAGTGGCTGCATTCCCGTTTACCTAATCTGGGAAGGTGGTATCAACCAGCAAAGTGAAAAGACAAGTCTGTTGAGTAAAGGTCTCACTCAGTAAAAAAATGCTAGTTCCCTGCATAGACATGTTTAACCTCATTAGTGACAGAGGCTGGAGCTACATAGTGAGGAATTTCTGGCTTTATAAACTTGGAGTGAAAGTTTAGCACAAATAAAATTAGAAAATGGCTAAGAATGGCTTTATCATCTACTTATTTCTTTCCAGGATTCCTTTCCAACAATTCCTTAAGCTGGAAGAGATGACCTGGGCGTGAAGGTTGTGCAGTGGTAATAAGAAAAGAAACCTCAGTCTTTAAGTCATGGTAACTCACAGAAGCATTTTGTGACAACATCCAGGTATTTCCTCCATTACTTGAACACAACAAAAGGCTATTTTCTATGGGTGTCTTTCAAGCAGTCTGGGGAGAGATGTAAACCTATTGGCATAGAGATATTCTGGTATATGCAAGCATTTTCTTAAACATGGTTAATGCTTAGGCGAAGTATGTGGTGGTCAGGTTTTAGTTTAGGGTTGGTTTGCTCCCGCTTCCTCTCCTCCCTCCCGCCCCCCCCCTTTATTTTTAACTGCTGACTTGGCTGCTTTCTAGCTCTGGTTTAGTCTACTAGCATTCCTATGCAAAGGAAGTAGGAGCTCTTTGGGAATTATGTGCATGTACAGCTGCATGCCCTACAAGTTCAAGCCACGTTCATGGTCTATTCTTCTCAATTCTGATCTTTCACACTGCACTCCACTGAGAGGTAACAGGCACTGAAGATTATCACTATAGCTGCATCTCAGGAAGGCATGAAGAAAATGTGTGTTCATCTCATACATCTATTAATGCATGTCCTTTTGGGATAGCTGTCCCACAAATCTGGCCTGACTTCTAAATCTGTTTGTAGGCACCAATTGCATTCTCTAGATTTGGCAGGAGGCACAGCTTGAAAAACAGAAGAGGTAAAGTGGCTCAGTTCTTCAACCAAAGACAGGGCTGCTGGAGCAATAGGTAGGGTGTTTCTTTTCATGGGGCTCTACTCTCTTTTTATTTACAGATTGAGCAATGCTGTTTTCTACAAATTATTTTTGTTCCAGATCAAGGGACAGGGAGTCAAAGAAGCAACACGAGCTCCAATTCAGTTCTGTTTCATTCCCATTCTGTCAGAAAAAAAGTGATCAGGTATGTTTCTACTTGGAATGCTCTGCAAAAATTTGTACTCTGTACAGAGGTAGCTGAGCTTCCAGCTGAAACATCACAATGGCAGGAAGAACTGATCTTTCCCTATACTTCTCTTGCCTCTTCCCACACTCATTTTTTGTCCACCAAAAAAAAAAAAAAAATCAGAAGAGGAGGCACATAATTATGTCCTTGCAAAAGGAAGATGAGAGAAAGAATTAGCCTCCTAAAGTCAAACAATTTTAGCATGCAACCACAAACTGGATAAAACACTGTCCCAGGACGCTGGTTTAAAGAAAAGCTTAAGATGTTAGAAAAGCCCTTGTAAAAATGCTGCCACAATTTTGATTTGATAATAAGCTATTAGTGCAGACAAAATAAGGGGGGGAATGACAAGGCATGGAGCATTCCACCACCACTGTATCTGATCCTGGTACCAAGCCACAAATGGGATGAAGTCACAGATTTGTGCATCTATCGGGGGAAAAAAACATTTCCTGTGGGTAAAATCCGTGTCTCTCTGGAAATACTACATCTGATGCATATGTTGTTCAGAGGCACTGCAAATTCTCTTCTGGAAGCTCACAGATAAAAACAGTTTCCTCAGAGAAACCAAGATAAATCTTGCTTCTCACGCACATCTCAGATTCTGCCCAAAATGAATGAGGGAATAAGGACAATTAGAAGAAGAAAAAAGCTTCAATTAGCATACAAATATCTTGGTAATCAGGCAATAATAGTAAAGGAAATGCAGAAAAAATACATGACAGTTTAATGGGGAATTCTTAAAATATTATATTTTGTAAGATTTATTGAAGTGTGTATGTGATATTTTAATGAGGTTGTCCCAACATTCAGTATTTTTAAAGTTTGCTTGAGTATAGTAGGAATTCTTTACAGTAATGAATTGTGACCAGGGCTTTGCTTTTTTTTTTTCACAGAACAAGTCACAGTTTCTGCACATGCTCGCTAAAATGCACACTAACTTTAATATTTCTTACAATTTCTCCTATTTATTTAAATCCATGCACAGTTGTTTTCATTTGCAAATATAAAGGAAAAAGATAGTAACACAAAGAGGAAGGGCTGTCCTTTGAAATGTGAGCTTAACCATCAGGGCTAAAATGTCTAAAATAACTTCTTTCTCCTAAGAGTAGCTCAGTACATGCTATTATGAATCAAGTACCTTATGAAATTACTCTGTAGACACCAATTACTTACACAGTACATAATGCATTTTTCTGCTAGGTAAAATTAAGTCTCAGCAATGAAACCACCATGTCCAACAATTTACACAATATGGGAAGAGGATACATAAATTAGTGGAACAAACAAAAGCCTTATGCTCTGATTTCAGCCAAAACTTAAATCTTAGCAGAAGTAAGTTTAGTGGTCTCAGAACTGAAATCACCATACCCAACAATTTGTGCAAGAGAAAAAGAAAAGAGCATACATAAATTGGTGGAACAAACGAAAGCCCTTTCTGCTACATTCTAATTTCAACCAGCTCTTATACCCTTGTGGAAATGAGTTTGGTGATTTCAGCTGAATTTCACAGTTAGCATCAGAAAACTAGTTTCAATTATTAGCTACATATTCATTTGATTAAAAGGCCCTAATCTGGAGATGCCCAGGACTCTGCTAGCTTGTAAATTAAGTTAACATTTTCCTTCACCTCAAGACAGGAGGATTGCTCAGAGCTAGGATTCAATGCACCACGTGTTTTACAAAGATAAACAAGTGCCTTACGTTACTTTAATACTTTAACCTTCATGAGCCACAAAGTATTCCTCTCGAAATATTTAAATATTGTTCTCTGTTTGCTATTAGGCATCTACCATATTTCAGGGGAGTCTGGAAAGAAGGAACAATTCTTTTTATCAGAGGTCTCTGTCCATGTACCAGACAGAACCTGGGCCTACAGTACCCCTCTCTCCCCCCACCATATGAGCATACACAGAAGGGGGAGGATGTGAGAGAAGCTCTGCCACCTTTATATAAATCTAGTGACTCTTCTCCCCCAGCCTCGTATTCAACTGAGCTAGAGGATATGTTTAAATACAGTTGATAAGACAAACAGATATAAGCTTCACAGAAGTATAGAATACAGGAATCTTCCATCGGCATCTTCTACCCCACTTTTTTTTAAAAAGATACAGTAGAAAATTTTATTTTTACATAAAATTTGCAGTGTTTGAAATTATGTACCTATAATTTATAGAAAAATGTTAGTAAAGTCCACTTTTTATTCTTTCAGTTAGGAACAAGAAAAAGCTGACATATGGAAGAGAGCTGTGAACAGAGAAAAGATGCACCTTTGGTCATTATGCCCTAGAATAACTTAAGAGGTATCATTTAGGATTGGTGTGGATGCTCTGCAATGCAGTGGGGGAATTAGATCTGTTATCATTCTTCCTACTTGAATAAAAAATATAGAAGGAGTGAAACAAGTCATTTGGAAAAATCCAGAACCCATTTGCACTGGCAGCCCTTTGGTTATTAATGCTTCAAGTGCCCATGAATACTTCTGGCCCTTGCCCTTGTCTGGTGCAACTGACTGATGGAATACTCACAACACTGAAAACAACTACAGAAAATGCAATATTTGCAATCTACTTCCCTGGCGACTTGCAAATCTTCGTGAAATCATACATTCACAGGATTGTATCATTTGTAGAACGATGCCAAAAATTTTGAAGAGCATTAACCTGCATAAACTTGGCCTATCAATAAAGTTAAACTGCAGCTGCTTTTAGAGTGGAGGCATTCACAATAGTCTTCTATTCATTTCAATACTCTGTATTACACTAGTATTCTGACTTTTTTCTCTGTGTGTGTGTTATTCATCTGGACAAGATCTCTTTTCACAGGGAATAACAGAAAGTATGGGATTTATTGCTATAATGAAGTTCTTTCAAATCTCTGTTTTCTCTCTCTAAAGGACAGGAGGATAGGCGTTCATCTCATCAGGCAGCTTATTAGGATTAGCACTGAGTAAGACACCACAGAATGTCAAGCCTATCAGTTACTAAACATGCATCATACAAACTTTGTCTTTGCGAGAACCTCTGCTCTGCATTTGTCATCCACCTGAATAATTAACAAGTACATGCTGCCTGCCAGCAGCTTAGGGAATTAATTTTCCCAGATTAAATGCAGATCACGTCTGCAAAAAACTCAGACCACACACATGCTGCACTACTACCTTTCAAACATTAAAAGCAAGGAAACAAGTTTTAGTATGGTCTCTGCTGAGTCTGACCTAAAAGTTATTTATTATAGGTATGACTTCATAATCATTATGAAGTGGTCAGAGAGGTTTTAACACCCAACTCATGCAACAAGCCAACAAGGAACTCTCTTTAGCTGGCATGAGAAGCTATTTAAATAAATCTCCACTATAGAGTTGCTTCCTTTTTTAATGATATTCTATTCCCAAAATACTGAGACAGTCATGGGGAAAATCTAATGTCTGTAAACACTGACGGTTTTTTGAACTTGAACAATTTACTCTAGGCTCTTTAAAAATAGATTTAGAGATGACAACTGCAGCATGCAATAGTATGTATATTGATGCCAGGGACTAAAAACAAAGGAGGTATCTCATGACTTTATATTTTCTGTGATCTAAGATAACACTTGCCCCAAAATCAGAGGCGCCTTATAAAGACTGATTTCTATTTGAAATGGTAACTATGACTGATTATTGAAAAAGATGATGAAAAACATCCTTTTGCTCTATGCTTAATGAAAATTGTTATTTTATATGATACGGGAAAATTTATAATGATCTTAGGAAACTACGCTCTCTAAGAAAGTATCTGCGTGAACAAAGGATTGAGACTTACTGCTTCCAAGACACCCTTTCTGAATGGCCATCCCTCTGTGTACTGACAGGCAAGCAGCAATATGATGTTGTTGGTACCACTTGCCATGAGCCTCTACCAGTTCAGTACACAACTAGTATAACAATCCCAAAGAAGTTAAAGATGTACACAAAAAACCCTGTAATCATTGTTCCCAAACAAAAAGGACAGGAAATAAACCAAGTTCACAGATGAACTTAACACACTGAATTTCTTAGGATGTGAGTGTAACAGGACAGTCTAAACAAAGGGTGAAAAACTCCATCAAGTATGTCCTATGTACCTCTACCTCACTAAAGCAGTCACAGTCTACATCCTGTCAGACTCTGCAAACTTTCTATGTCCAGAACTCATAGCAAAGGTAACACGAGTCATGGGTATATAAAACATGCACGACTAGGAGCTCCATCTTAAAGAGAAGCTTCACTTCAGTAAGGCAAACAGTGTGTTCCTGCTTTGGCTCTTCTGTCCTGAGATGCAGCATTTCTCCAGAACACTGACAGTTCAAGAGCTCTTGGGTGCATTATTCTGGTCTTCAATTTGCCTTTCCTATTAGCTAAACAGCTGAAGACTCATTACCCCTGCACCATCTCCCCCAACACAGATACTAGTGCAGATGTCTTTTGGTTAAGTACATTGCAATATTTTTACCACCTTCTTAAAAGCTGGAATTGGAGGGAAATTAACTGCATAACTATATTCATAATACATACAGCAGTAATAGATGACCACATAACATGTTATTCCAATAAATACTAATGGCAGTGATTAAAGATGGCTCTTCTTTTTTCCATTTAGTCTGAGTTTTCAACTGCTTGCAGCTCATGGGAATTAATGCACAAGTTCAATCTGAAAGTTAGGAATTCAGAAAAGTCTATGTGCATGTATACCTATATATTCCTTCAAAAACAAATGAACAAATAAAATAGTTAACATGGATGACAATTTAAAGAAACAAAAACAAAAACAACAACAAAACAACACCTGAATGCTACCATGTTAGTTTTCTCCCATTTTAAGAGGTTTTATGATGTATTACAAGAAACTAATGTCTACTTGTCATATAAAATACTGCTACATTTTGAATCTACATCTCCAAAAATTTTTCTACTCTCTTAGATTTACTATCAACAAACAAAGTGATTGCTACTTCTGTGACCTACATTAAAAACCACCAACTTAATGTGAACGAATTACCAGTTAATCATCAGAGTAAACAAAAATCTATCAAAAAATTGTATTGAAGTGCAGTACTTATCACATTGCTAAATATTACTGCAATCATCTACACAAAAATCATCTTTTTGTTCTTTACTCATTAATAATCACACTCTCAGACATAAATATTTTGCATAAAATTAACATAATACAGCTATACTTCTTTTCACTTTTGACAAAAGTAATCATTTTTTTGGTTTCTAATAGTACAGCATACACGTTATCCAAGGGAATGACTGAATGCAAAGACAGTGCTGGTTTTTTTTTGAATTCATGGTCTCCATGTTTAATATTTTGTCACCATTATTGAAATTTAAATTGAAAAGGCTTGGTATTGTCCACAGCAGAGACCTAGCTCTAACCACAGTATGCCTATCACTACCAAACTAAAATTGAGGCCCTGCCCTTGGCCCTGGGGCTTAATCTCTGGGTAATGCTGGAAATGTTGTTCCATGCATGGATTAGCAAATTAAAAGAAGTTACAAACCTCTGCTGTGACTTCACTAACTCCTGCAGTCCTTAGATCATCACCCACAGTTACAGGACTAGGTTTAGTGTTTTGAAAAGACACGGTAGGAAAAAGCAAATTGACAGAAAGATTTCTATAAACTAAAAGGGGGAACTATCCATGCCAAAAGCCAAGGCCACAGTAGTAAATATGCACAAGTATTTAAAATTAATATTTCATTTTGAAAACTATCAGAGTTCCTCTTGTCAAATGTAACTGGTTTTATTTCATCAAATAACTAACAAAAAACCCTATGACTATCTAGCAAGCTAGATATATGCCATTATTTAGAAATTTAGCTAATAAAGATTGCTATAAAACAAATTAATCCAATTTTTCCCTGTAAGTGTTGAAAAGTTGATATTCATTTCAAGTTCTCTGTAATTTTGTTTACATCACAATGTTTTAGCAGAACATTCAAATTGGCTAGCATCTTATATTGCACAACACACAAACTTTGTGGGTGCTTTTATTAAAACTGTGATACGTACTGATATCAAAATAGATGCCAGTATAATAACTATTATTATTTGCCTATTATACACAAATTTTCTCTTAAAACAATAACATATACTCCATTTAGAACTTTTTATTTTGTTAAATATTCTCAAGGGAAAAAATGTCCTCCCGCAACTTTCTAAACAATGTTCTCTTCAAAGAAGCATGCATTGCTATATTAACAAATAGAGAAAAGTCAAATAAGTGAATATTCGTACATTCTCAATAAATATTTGAGGAAGTGAGGATATTCAGGCAGCTTAAGGTTATGCATCTGATTAATTTATTAGAGAGGATGCATATAGAACATGCAATGTTATATAGGCTCTTGCAATACCAACTATTAACCCTTTATATTTGTATATAAACAAAATTTAACATTTCCAGTAGAAAGTTGCCCAGCGTCTTAATATTAGTTAATTCACTGTCCAGCTTTCCTGAGAAGGAGCTGCTGCATTTTAAGGAGAAATAAACGCTTGCATGAAGTCTATGAGACACGCATCTGTCTCCGTTCTAAAGTAACTTCACCCGACCACCAGTTGCACTAGTATCCAGACCAAGTCTGAGGAACTCAAATGAAGCTGAAACACCACCATCTTGCCATAATCCTGAAACATCAAAAGCTGCAGGAAGCAAAATGGATTTCAGTATAACTGGTGAAATACCCCAGCCACTCTTCTCCCATGACTTTTCTGGGATGAAACACCATCTCTGACTGGTGCTGTCATGTCCAGAAATGCGAGTGTAACTGACGGTATCTGTAGCCCGATGGAAACATGCTCTCCCTCACTAGGGGAGTGGCCCCATGGCCCGTGTATAAAAGATAACAATTGTTTTTTTGTTTGGCGGGGATGCTAGTAATGGGGATCAGTAATGCCACAGGCTGGCTGCTCAGCTGACTCTAAGGACAGAAGGAAGACTCCTCCATTTCCTGAGTGAAAAAAAAAAGCAGAGAGCACCTGATGAGACCGCATTTACCCCGCCACGTGAGCTTCATTAGCTGATCAAGACTATGCTCAAGACAGACACATGAACCACTATGCAGAGGAGCTGTAAGAAGGGTTGGAAAAGAGTACATGCTTGACCATTTCTCTCAACAACTGAAAATTGAATTTTGAGCACTGATTTTATGCAGTGATTACAATTAAGTCTTTCACTGCCTCTGACAATAATCTAGCATATATTACTTTCCTCTTCTAGTACAAAGATCAACAAAACAACTGGAGATTGGTGGCAAAATTACAGGCAGAAAAAATTAAACCAGGATTACAACACAAAGTCCGGAGAGGCTAACTAAAGTAGAACATTTTCTGGTGGTTTTGCTTGGGATTTTTTGCCCAGACCTTCCAGTTATAAATAAAGAACATGCAGCATTTTTCTGAAGTACCTTGTAAGCAATGATAATGAGAGCAAAACATAGCTAAACAGTTCTGGAAGTGTATTTACAAGCCAGACTTGACCTAATGAGTGCCAGTGGTTTCTATATTCTGTTACTCAGTTATGCTTCTTGCCTGATCTACACAAACCACTTGAGGCACAGAAGGCAATTCAGCACCCAAGCTCACTCCAGCCATTGTTTTTTTCTGCAGAGTTCGAGCAAGGGTCCCAATCTACAAGCACTAAGATGCTGATTCTGCAATACTGTTGTCTTTCTCCTAGGAAGTTGCCTGGGACCACCAACTCATTTCCCACAGGCCATCCAGGAGCCATCAGATGATAATGGGTTTTAGTTTCCACCCACCTGGGCTGCATTCAAACTAGTGACCTAAGGTGAAGGTTTCCACATCCCATTACCAAACCCTCAAGCCATTTAGCATCCTCATGTAGTAAGCCTTTCCCTCACCATAAAGTCGAGAGGCAGTAAACAGCTGTCTATACCTGAAATCTGTTCTCAAGTACATGGTCAGTCAAAGCCTTTTGATGCAAGTACAGTATTTCAGGTATTAAATTGGCTGAATATTTTTCAATCAATACTAAAAGCTCTGTGAAAGGAGAAAACAGATAAAAATCAAAACAGAATATTATGCCATAAAATCTGAAATTAACTGTTTATATAGCCCCTAATTTAATTATTGTTACTAACAGATATTAAGGTTCTGCATGGTACTATTAAAAAAAAACCCATCAGCAGGAATTTGAAAATATTAAAAGTGATTCCAACAACATCAGCATTATTATCAAAATGTTAAAGTATATCTATTTTTAATAAATTAAAGACTGAGCTACATGTAAATTACATGTTTAGCACTTAATGCTATATTCACATAGTGTATTTTCTGTTCGCTAATGCTAGACGTTTTAATACACAGTTTAAAATATTAGGAAGTGTAAAGTATCTTGTGTTAAATATGCCAAGTACTTCAGAAGTGTTAATTAATGTATTATTAAAGCAGTTTTTCGGAGGAGTGAGAAGATATTTTAAGAACTATGAGTTTTGACTAGAGTAAATGCACATATATTTGCAACTAGTTTAACAATTTAATAAAAAGGATCTTGTACTAAATAATATAAAAGGGTTTTTTGGGGGTGGGGTTTTATGTTTTCTGGTTTTATTTGGTTTTCCTTAAATAAACATACCAAATACTTTGCTAGGTTAAAAAGACTTTCACTGTAACACTCAGCCTTGAATTAATCAGATAAAGATGAAAGGAAAGAATTTTGCCACCAGTGTTTCTTACTTAACTCACTCAGTTATGCCTTTCAGCTTGGTATATTTAATATGAAGGATATCTTGTTAAAACAACTGTTGAAGGCAAATCATGTCATATCAGCCACACACCATACCCTATGGGAGCTCAGATATTCCAAAATCTATGTTAATATAATCCTGCCACACAATTTCACTACAGAAATACAGCAGGTTTTCAGTGACATGCAAGACTTCATATAAGTACCACATTATCTCTATGTCTTCCAGAAATGAGGTAAAGCCATCACAAGGATTATACTGAATCAATTTAGGAAGGTAAAAATTCTTAACAAGCACTATGATATAGCCTAGTAGGTGATTCTAATCTCTATTTATCAACTAACAAGTAGGCTGCACTTCTCAATGCAGTTTCCAGTTCTGTAGGGCTGCTGTGGGACAGCAATACTCTCTGGCTCAGGAGACAAATGCAACTTCTCAAGGCTCTGCAGCTTTCTAATACAAGATTTACTATGCATTATGCCATATGCTTCCACCATTCTTTTTCAAAATGGCTTTAAAAAATACATGGCTTCTTGCCTATCTAAATCTTTTGAGTGTGTTTTGCCCTGGTCACAAAGACTAAATACAACTGCTAGGACATCCAGAATCTCTTTTGGAATACTTCCTTGAGAGACAGAGTAATACCTGTTGTAGGGTTTTGAACCTCAGAAAAAGCTTTCACCGAAAAAGTAAACAAAACAAGGGACTACAGGAAATACAACAGAGCTACTGAAGTACCTAAGGTGTCCACTACTCCCAGAACGCACTGAGAATTCCCATGTTACCGAGACCAGAAAAGTGAAGACAGAAACAATCATGAGGATGCTGAAGAATTTTAGTAAGCTAGTCAATTAGGAGTCATCGCCAAGAAAGTCTAATTTTATTGTTTGGGCTAGACCCTAAATCACTTCTTTTTAAATTAGGAAAAGTCTACATTAAAAAAAAAAGAAAACAAAAAAAAAAAAAAACACCAAGACTTGGTAAAGTTGATTCTCCTGTTTAAACAGGCCACTCAGTAGGCTGACATTCAGTTTTTAGACTGTATTTTTCAAAATATTTTCTCTTTACTGACAGAAGCTGCTGTAAAAAAATTCATCTCAGCGTCCAGCTGATGATTGACAGTGGGGCCAGAGAGACTGCAGTAGGCTTAAGCAAGGAAAAAAAGAGCCGTAGCTGTGCCACAGTGATGAAGTACAACAAGGTTTTCACACAATAACACAATCAGAGAATCAGAATATGCTGAGTTGGAGGGGACCCACAACGATCATTGAGTCCTGCACAGGACCATCCCCAAGCATCACAGCATGTGCCTAAGACTGCTGTCCAAACACTTCTTGAACTCTACCAGGCTTGGTGCTGTGACCACTTCTCTGGGGAGCTTGTTCCAGTGCCCAGCCCTGGGTGAAAAATCTTTTCCTAATATCCAACTTAAACCTCCCCTGACACAGCTTCAGGCCATTCCCTGGGGTCTTGTCACTGGTCATCACAGAGAAGAGATCAGTGCTTGTCCCTCCTCTTCCCCTCACGAGGAAGCTGTCGACTGAAATGAGGTCTCCCTTCAGTCTCCTTCAGGCTGAAGAGACCAAGTGACCTCAGCCACTCCTCATACAGCTTCCCCTCAAGGCCCTTCACCATCTTCATTGCCCTCCTTTGGACACTCTCCAATAACTTTATATATTTCTTATTTTGTGGCACCCAAAACTGCCCCCGGAACTCGAGGTGAGGCTGCCCCAGTGCAGAGCAGAGCAGGACAATCCCCTCCATTGCCTGGCTGGTGATGCTGTGTCTGATGCACCCCAGGACACAGGTGGCCCTCCTGGCTGCCAGGGCACTGCTGAATCAGACTCAACTTTCCATCAACCAGGACCCCCAGGTTCCTTTCTACACCACTGCTTTTCAGCATCTCATTTCCCAGTCTGTCTGTACATCCAGGATTGCCCCATCCCAGATGCAGAATCTGACATTTCCCCTTGTTGAACTTCATATG